>JBBBDQ010001855.1:127500-207500 GCA_037127315.1 Ascarosepion bandense
GCCTATACAGAGAACGGCAGTAGAAAATAAAATAAAATCACAAGTGTTGGGAATCACCCCTTTTTGCACATAAGAATGAACTCGCCTGATGTGTACATATAATCCTGCCTATACAGAGAACGGCAGGTAAAAGACAGTTGAGTAGTTATACACCCGCTTAGTTGGTCATTAAATTGCTGCATATTAAGTTGGAGTTGTTTTGGGTATAGAATCATTACCCGGACATACTTCTTCTCCACAAAATCGATTCCTACTAACAGTATTCCTACGAACAGTATTTCTAGTATTCCTCAATTGACTAACCCGTATTCCAGTTTGTACGTTTTTGTTCAATACAACTTTTCTATCTCCATGCTTTTGTTATTTATTATTTTGCAATAACAGTTTACCAGGTATCCATTTTTTTTTTTTTTGTGTCATGAATGTCTTCAACTTATCTTTGAAGCGTCGTTTTGAGCCTTCACGTAGTTACTTACCGCTGATGAATTATACAAACAGGATGAAACACATACCGGACAAGTGACCCGCCCTGCGGAAGGGATGATAACCAGGATGCTGGAGAGAGTTGTCAGAGGGAAAACTTCGTTGTTGATGATGCGGTCCTCTCAACGGATGGAAAAATTCATTGGAGATTCTTTAAGTGTTTTATAACGATTTCCGAAATTTCTGGAAATCAGATGTGAGAACTGCCATGGTAGGGAAATTCATTGAAGAGTTTTACCTACTGTTCGTGGATATTGATGCTTAGATAATTATCCATAAATATAGCATACCTTAAAGGTATTATTATCATATATATGTGTGTTTAGATAGATAGATAGATAGATAGATAGATAGATAGATAGATATAGACTGATGAATTCAATTGGATAGATAGATAGATAGATAGATAGATAGTAAAAAATAGAGGTTTAAGTAGACTTAGACAGTTAGATGGTTAGATAGATAAGCAATACATATATATATATATATATATATATATATATATATATATATAAAATAGATGTGCTAAAAAGTCTGCCTTCTTCTACCGAACGCCCATAGCCGAGAGGTAGAATCGCCGACTGACGCCAATTCGGTCGGGTTTCAATCCTGTGTTAAAAAGCAATTGGATACAGCGAAACAGATCTGTTTGCGGATGACTATATATATATATATATATATATATATATATATATATATATATACATATATATATATATATGATTAAATTTGATTTAATTAAAATGAACATAGTTTATATTGCGACACAGAAATTACTATGTTTCGATATTTTTTAGCTCGTCATCAGGCAATGTTAGATCATTGTTGTGAAAATGATTTTCATTTCAAAAAATGAAACAATACGTCTGTTATTTAAGGATGTGGGTAAACAGATAAATTTATGTGTGTGTCACGGATATCTTATATCAGATAGATAGATAGATAGATAGATAGAGCGATAGATAGATAGATAGATAGATAGATAGATAGATAGATATGAATAAAATGTGAGAGATAGATGTGAACAGACTATCATATAAATATACATTTGAAATGTCCTAGATAGAAATACAACTATATATATATATATATATATATAGAGAGAGAGAGAGAGATAGAAATATAGACTGATTTGAATAGACTATGATGGATATAGAAACTTGAGTAGTCCTAGACTAATAGATATACTGACAGATATACATTAATAAATTGATTAAAAGTTACATATGAATAAATTGTGATAGATAGATAGATAGATAGATAGATAGATAGATAGATAGATAGATAGATAGATAGATATAGACTGATGAATTCTTGGATGATAGATAGATAGATAGATAGATAGATAGATAGATAGATAGATAGATAGATGAATTAATTGGAATTAGATAGATAGATAGATGATTGAATTGGAATTAGATAGATAGATAGATAGATAGATAGATAGATAGATAGATAGATAGATAGATATAGACTGATGAATTCAATTGGATAGATAGATAGATAGATAGATAGATAGATAGATGAATTCAATTGGATAGATAGATAGATAGATAGATAGATAGATAGATAGATAGATAGATGAATTGATGATAGATAGATAGATAGATAGATAGATAGATAGATAGATAGATAGATAGATAGATAGATAGATAGATAGATAGATAGATGAATTAATTGGATAGATAGATAGATAGATAGATAGATAGATAGATAGATAGATAGATAGATGAATTCAATTGGATAGATAGATAGATAGATAGATAGATAGATAGATGAATTCAATTGGATAGATAGATAGATAGATAGATAGATAGATAGATAGATAGATAGATAGATAGATAGATAGATGAATTCAATTAGATAGATAGATAGATAGATAGATAGATAGATAGATGAATTCAATTGGAATTAGATAGATAGATAGATAGATAGATAGATAGATAGATAGATAGATAGATAGATAGATATAAACAGACCGAGATAGATAGATAGATAAATAGATAGATAGATTTAGACTGATGAATTCAATTGGATAGATAGATAGATAGATAGATAGATAGATAGATAGATAGATAGATAAGGTGTTTTAGTATTCTATTGAATTTTCTTATTTAGGCTATCAAACATTCTTTTCCTTAATTTGACGGAGAATTCCTTGATTACTTCTTTCATCGCCTTTTAATTCTTGTGAGCGTCATTTAAGGTGTTTGTGCCTTTCTTTCCTTTGTCTCTCTTGCCTTCAATCTCCTAAATCTTGTTCCGTCATTCCTTTACTGAAGCTCTCTATGTAGGTTATGCGTTTCTTTCCTCTGTCCTTATTGCCTTCTTGTTTCATACTCCTGTTTAGTTTCTAGCTGTGGTATTATTATTCTTATGCCACCATACTAAAAGATAAAAAAGACGATTTAAAGTTTGCCTAAATTCCACATATGATCAGTACCTTATAGTTGTGTTCCTAATCAGCTTTTGAGATTTCACTCCCCGATCGACTTAATTTGGCGATTAAAGTTTATTGCTTTACTCACTCGCGATCGATTAAAAATCTCATAATGAAACGTGTCCCTTCAAATATAGAAAAAGAAAACGTGATTCGTTTTACAAACCAAAAGTATGCCATTGAATATTCACAAGTTACATAGAATGATCTACAATGACATTATTTAAATCTTTGGTCTTATGCATGGCGCCTGATTTACGTAGAAATGTGTGGTTAAACAAAAGACAGTGACATCCAGCAATCATCAAAGCAAGATCTGACAAATAGAATTTAGATTGACAATCTCCTTTCTCGCTTTTATCGTCCAGGTCAGTGTAGACATTCGTTTAATTAACGCTTCTAGGGTGGAGCCAAAATGTCTCTGTCGCCCAGATTAAAGACGCTCACAGATTTTTAGAAACTCATTTGGAAAATATTATCCTTGACTCAACATCGATATTTCCTACCCACTTACGAAAAGTAAAACGAACATATCAAAGAAAGAAAAAATACGCACAGTTCTTTCAATCACGCACCGGAAAACAAATTATAAAAGTAAGTAATTTTTTAATAGAAAATCGTTGAGAAAATCAGATTTGTTATTTGAGATGGAGATTGTACTCAAACAAAAGAAAGAAACTACGAATTTAGGTACCTCCACGCAATTACCAAAAATAAATAAATAAAAAAAAACAGTTTATCATGATGTTAAAAGGGCTCAAATAAAAAAAAACAAAGTTTTATCATCAACATGTTTATGCTATTATTAAGAAAAAATATCAAATTTTGTTATTTTTTTAAAATTTTTTAAATCCATTCTAACATGTACAAAATTTTATGTTTACGTAAGGCGACAATTGAGGAAACGGAGTCGATCGAGTAAAATGAGTATGGGGCGAGTAAATTTTCCCTCGCTCTCGACCACCGGTCGTGTGATTTCTTTTTCAAATCTTAAAGGAGCATTGGAGTAGATAGACTAAACTATCGCCTGCTTCACACTCCACCCACGTCTATTGAACAGGTGTAGAGACTCATCCCTTGTTCCCTCTTTAGAATGTGGTTTCCGGCTTTCACTTTTCCAATCTTTTCACTCTTTTCTTTTTTCTTTTTTCAATTGGAGTAGATAGACTAAACTATCGCCAGGTTTGACACTCCACCCACGTCTACTGAACAGGTGTAGAGGCTCATCCCTTGTTTCCTTGTTTAGGATGTGGTTTCCGGCTTTCTCATTTCCAATCTTTTCACTCTTACGTAGCCCCCTGCACATCAGTGGCGTTACCGCCTTGCTCGGGGTGATATGATTAAACAAAACGCTGTTCATAATTAATGTCCTTTTAGACATTAAAAAAGGCACATGTAAATAAAAATAATAAAGCATTTTTAGACGTTTTCAATTAAGTATAAAAAGGGATTTTTTACAAAATCACAATCCAAAAGGATTCAAACATTCAAATTACAAATTGGTGATGACAAATGAAAGAATTAAAAGCTGGAAAGTGTCTTAACAGAAAACAGAAAATGTGATACTGAATTGCGAATGTACAGATGGACAGCAGTAAATGCATTCCAAAAGCCAAGCATAGTATTAAGAAACAGAAATGTTTCGTTAGAAACAAAGAAAATGCAAAAATAGAGACACAAAGAATATATACTTAAGATAAGGAGGAGACAGTTGAAATCACTAGGACAGAACAATATTTAGGAGTTTAAAAGTAAAAAAGACTGAGTTTGAGCAAAGAGATGACAGAGCAAGGATTGGAAGATTGAAGTCAAGCGGGACAGAAGAAAACAACGCATAACCTACCTAGAGAGCTTGAGTAAATGGATGGCAGAACATGGATTGAGAGATTGAAGGCAAGAGGGACAGAGGAAAACAACGCATAACCTGCCTAGAGAGCTTGAGTGAATGGATGCGGGAACAAGGATTAAGAGATTGAAAGCAAGTGCGATGGAGGAAAACAACGCATAATCTACCTAGAGAGCTTGAATAAATAGATAACGGAACAAGGTTTGAAGGCAAGAGGGACAGAGAAAAGAAACGCATAACCTACCTAGAGTGTGTGAGTAAAGAATGGCGGAACTAGTATTAGGAGATTGAAGGCAAGAGGGCCAGAGGAAAACAACGCATAACGTATCTAGAGAATTTTAGTAAAGAATGGAGGAATAAGGTTTAGAGATAGAAGGCAAGAGGGACAGAGGAAAACAACGCATAACCTACCCAGAGAGCTTGAGTAAATGGATGGCAGAACATGGATTGAGAGATTGAGGACAAGAGGGACAGAGGAAAACAACGCATAACCTACCTAGAGAGATTGAGTAAATGGATGGCAGAACATGGATTGAGAGATTGAAGGCAAGAGGGACAGAGGAAAACAACGCATAACCTACCTAGAGAGCTTGAGTAAATGTATGGCGGACAAGGATTATGAGATCGAAGGCAAGAGAGACAGAGGTAAAATGGCATAACCTACCTAGAGAGCTTGAGTAAATGGATGGCAGAACATGGATTGAGAGATTGAGGACAAGAGGGACAGAGGAAAACAACGCATAACCTACCTAGAGAGCTTGAGTAAATGGATGGCAGAACAAGGATTATGAGATTGAGGACAAGAGGGACAGAGGAAAACAACGCATAACCTACCTAGAGAGATTGAGTAAATGGATGGCAGAACATGGATTGAGAGATTGAGGACAAGAGGGACAGTGGAAAACAACGCATAACCTACCTAGAGAGCTTGAGTAAATGGATGGCAGAACAAGGATTATGAGATTGAGGACAAGAGGGACAGAGGAAAACAACGCAGCTTGAGTAAATGGATGGCAGAACATGGATTGAGAGATTGAGGACAAGAGGGACAGAGGAAAACAATGCATAACCTACCTAGAGAGCTTGAGTAAATGGATGGCAGAACAAGGATTAGGAGATTGAAGGCAAGAGGGACAGAGGAAAACAACGCATAACATACCTAGAGAGCTTGAGTAAATGGATGGCAGAACAAGGATTAGGAGATTGAAGGCAAGAGGGACAGAGGAAAACAATGCATAACCTACCTAGAGAGCTTGAGTAAATGTATGGCGGACAAGGATTAGGAGATCGAAGGCAAGAGGGACAGAGGAAAACAACGCATAACCTACCTAGAGAGCTTGAGTAAATGTATGGTGGACAAGGATTAGGAGATCGAAGGCAAGAGGGACAGAGGAAAACAACGCATAACCGACCTAGAGAGATTGAGTCAATGGATGGCAGAACATGGATTGAGACATTGAAGGCAAGAGGGACAGAGGAAAACAACGCATAACCTACCTAGTGAGCTTGAGTAAATGGATGGCAGAACAAGGATTAGGAGATCGAAGGCAAGAGGGACAGAGGAAAACAACGCATAACCTACCTAGAGAGCTTGAGTAAATGGATGGCAGAACAAGGATTAGGAGATTGAGGACAAGAGGGACAGAGGAAAACAACGCATAACCTACCTAGAGAGATTGAGTAAATGGATGGCAGAACATGGATTGAGAGATTGAAGGCAAGAGGGACAGAGGAAAACAACGCATAACCTACCTAGAGAGCTTGAGTAAATGGATGACGGAACAAGGATTAGGAGATTGAAGGCAAGAGGGACAGAGGAAAACAATGCATAACCTACCTAGAGAGCTTGAGTAAATGGATGACAGAACAAGGATTAGGAGATTGAAGGCAAGAGGGACAGAGGAAAACAACGCATAACCTACCTAGAGAGCTTGAGTAAATGGATGGCAGAACAAGGATTAGGAGATTGAAGGCAAGAGGGACAGAGGAAAACAACGGATAACCTACCTAGAGAGCTTGAGTAAATGGATGGCAGAACAAGGATTAGGAGATTGAAGGCAAGAGGGACAGAGGAAAACAATGCATAACCTACCTAGAGAGCTTGAGTAAATGGATGGCAGAACAAGGATTAGGAGATTGAAGGCAAGAGGAACAGAGGAAAACAACGCATAATCTACCTAGAGAGCTTGAGTAAATGGATGGCAGAACAAGGATTAGGAGATTGAAGGCAAGAGGGACAGAGGAAAACAATGCATAACCTACCTAGAGAGCTTGAGTAAATGGATGGCAGAACAAGGATTAGGAGATTGAAGGCAAGAGGGACAGAGGAAAACAACGCATAACCTACCTAGAGAGCTGGAGTAAATGGATGGTTGAACAAGGATTGGGAGATTGAGGACAAGAGGGACAGAGGAAAACAACGCAGCTTGAGTAAATGTATGGAAGAACATGGATTGAGAGATTGAAGGTAAGAGGGACAGAGGAAAACAACGCATAACCTACCTAGAGAGCTTGAGTAAATGGATGGCAGAACAAGGATTAGGAGATTGAAGGCAAGAGGGACAAGGGAAAACAATGCATAACCTACCTAGAGAGCTTGAGTAAATGGATGGCAGAACAAGGATTAGGAGATTGAAGGCAAGAGGGACAGAGGAAAACAACGCATAACCTACCTAGAGAGCTGGAGTAAATGGATGGTTGAACAAGGATTGGGAGATTGAGGACAAGAGGGACAGAGGAAAACAACGCAGCTTGAGTAAATGTATGGCAGAACATGGATTGAGAGATTGAAGGTAAGAGGGACAGAGGAAAACAACGCATAACCTACCTAGAGAGCTTGAGTAAATGGATGGCAGAACAAGGATTCGGAGATTGAAGGCAAGAGGGACAGACGAAAACAACGCATAACCTACCTAGAGAGCTTGAGTAAATGGATGGCAGAACAAGGATTAGGAGATTGAAGGCAAGAGGGACAGAGGAAAACAACGCATAACCTACCTAGAGAGCTTGAGTAAATGGATGGCAGAACAAGGATTAGGAGATTGAAGGCAAGAGGAACAGAGGAAAACAACGCATAACCTACCTAGAGAGCTTGAGTAAATGGATGGCAGAACAAGGATTAGGAGATTGAAGGCAAGAGGGACAGAGGAAAACAATGCATAACCTACCTAGAGAGCTTGAGTAAATGGATGGCAGAACAAGGATTAGGAGATTGAAGGCAAGAGGGACAGAGGAAAACAACGCATAACCTACCTAGAGAGCTTGAGTAAATGGATGGTGGAACAAGGATTAGGAGATCGAAGGCAAGAGGGACAGAGGAAAACAACGCATAACCTACCTAGAGAGCTGGAGTAAATGGATGGTTGAACAAGGATTGGGAGATTGAGGACCAAGACGGATTGAGTGAGTTTTTTATCAACCTGTGTAGATTATTGAATGCAAAAAAGTTAGGGTTTTTATGTTGTTTTTTTTTTATGTTCGGTTATAGTGAAATGGTTTGTTTAATCACATTTTGTTTAATTTTTTTTAAATTATTTTAAAAAAATGTCTTCTAGTTTTGTATTAAAAAATGTATTATGGCATTTTTTTTCTTTCAAAAATATGTCATGATAATTATTTTTTTCTTCCTTCAAAAGTGTATTGTAGCTAATATTTTTCCTTCAAAAATGTATATTTTCCTTTAAGTCTATTTTTATGCTTTCATAATTTACAATCCCAGTTTGGGGGCGGTTAACTATTTGCCCATAGCTGGGACCTTGACAGGCGCTACCCAACCAGGTCAGAGTGGACCTGAGAACAACAGCAATTAAGAGGTGGTTCGATGCTCCTCACAACCTCCTAATCAGAGGCCTTGCTTCCAGATGCAGTTTATTGTCATACCCAGGACAAGAAGACTAAGAGTGACCGAGGGAAACGACACAATTTACCTAGAGTGCTTGAGTAAATGGATGACAGAAAAGGCTTTTAGAGTTTGAAGTCAAGAAGGACAGAGGAAAGCAACTCATAAACTACCCAGAGAGCTTGAGTAAATGGACGGAGGAACAAGGATTAGGAGTTTCGAGGCAAGCGGGACAGTAAAACAACGCATAACTTACCTAGAGAGTTTGAGTAAATGGACGGCCAAATACGGATAAAGAGTTAGAAGCTAGAGGGACAGAGAAAAACAATGCATAACCTTCCTAGATGGCTTGATTAAATGGATGGCGGAAGAAGGATTAGATGTTTGAAGGCAAGAGGGACAGAGGAAACAATGCATATCCTACCTATAGGGGTTGAGAAAACGGACGACGTAACAAGATTTAAGAGATTGAAAGCAAGAGGAAAAGAGTGCATGACGTACTTAAAGATCTTGAGTAGACGGATGGCGAAACAGGGTTTAGTATATATAACAAAAAAACTCAAATTTTAAGCGCATCAAAGGACATGAAAATTGAAGTGAGTTTATAAGATTGATTATGCCGGCAAAGATAAATATGGTTAATGCAACACCTTTCCTTTGATTATTGCCTGCAATTTTCCGTTTTGATAGAATAACATAGTGCTGGACCGAGGAATTGAACCTACAATACTCTGACAGATAAAAATGGGAACCACATAAATTATTTACACACTTCGGGAAGTTGTACTCATCTTTATGGCCACGTTCACTGCGTTTCGGCCGTGATACATATCCAGCCTTCTTTAGGTAATATTTTTTGAAATTCTGAACCGAATACCATATTTCGTCTACCGGGGTCAGTTAGGTGATACACGTTGATGCAAGCTTGGATGATCATATCACAAAAGAGACGTGAATGACTAAGTAGAAGATTTTCTTGCCGTTGGTTGCCATTACTTTCTGCCGTAGATTGATTGCCAAGCAAGGCTGTAGAACCCAATCTGTCTTGCAATTTAATCCATAGCGACGGAATTATACCTTTTCAAAGTTATGTGAATACAAGGAATTCTACTGGGTTTCGAACTCGACTCTTTGATTTCTCGTTCCTTGTCGCTATCCACTGCACCATAATGCCAATCCACGACGGTAGATTGTTCTAATTCTACCTTCCATGTCTTTTTCGATATCTAACTTTCAGTTTTATAACTCTTGGATAACTCAACTCTTCACGTTTGGGGATTTTACATTTCAAGAGGTGTTATTGTTTGAAAGGAACCATTTTGAAAACTTCGTTTTGGAAAAATATTCTAAAAGAAAAACTCTTGAAGAATCGGAGAGAGTAGCGGATAAGCTAGCCTTATTTTGCTTCCGAATTTCGCCAAATCATTAAGAGCGCTATTAATCTTTGCATAGTATTGAGATTGTTTGTCACTGATTAATTTGAAACAGCCTTACGGAGTTCAGGTTTAAAATAATCAAAATAAAACGCAGAATTTATATCCGTTTATCAGTTGAACAAAATGGCATCAGAATTTGCAAGTGACAGCCAACAAATCGCAGTTGCTAATTGATTCCTTTTTTTTTTTGGGCGGGGGATGCGCAATGTGTCCCACACACTACCAACTCAACCAGAGTTATTCTTAGAAACGACGTTTGACTTGGCAAACCAAGATAACGTCAAACGAATGGCAGGCAAGCGAAAGAGGAGGGCAAAGATTCTTGCAAATACTTTGTCGAATATTTCGCTAACGAATAATGTAGAAGATGAACAAAACATTCATCTTCTTCTATGTACCATGTCCCTTTAGAACGTAGGCGATCATGGCCTTCCACGACTCCCTATCCCTGGTATCTCTTAGCACGCTTTTTTCTATTACCCAACACAAACCCCGCTTTTCCATTCACCTGCGCAGGCCCTTCAAATCTGTTATCCGCTGCTTTCTCCTGCTTCTCTGTCTGACCTGTAAGTCTCATATTCTCCGAGCCTTCTTTCATCATTACATGTCATTACTTCAGTAGTCTCTTCCTGATGGCAGAATTGGTTGCCAAGCAAGGCTGTAGAACCCAATCTGTCTTGCCATTTAATCCATAGCGACTGAATTATACCTTTTCCAAGGTTATTTGCGCCTATACGAATGCAACGAATTCTACTGGGTTTCGAACTCAGCTCTTTGATTTCTCGTTCCTTGCCGGTATCCACTGCACCATCCTGCCAATCCACGACAGTAGATTGTTCTAATTCGAGAGAGGATTTGACGGTTTTATGTAAATATCTAAAATATTTTTTCTAAAGTTTAATTAATTAGAATTGTTCAATTATAATTCATGCTCCAATATAACTTAAAAATTAAAAAAATATTTTACTAAAATAAATGACCCTTACAATACTTATTTGGTTTTCATAACTACATATACCTTAATTTACCATAATTATCTATTAATTTCCTTTTCGTTTCTATCTTTTCTAAAACCCCATCATTGCTCACAGGCTCGATCTATGATATCCGCAGCATCCTTCTATAGAACCACATTTCAGTTGCTTCAAAGTTTCCTTAATCTTTGATAATATAGTCCAGCATTCACTGCCATATAATAGACATCGCATAGCCATCTTGTACCCTCCTCCTTGTTTCTAGCGAAATTTTTCTCTTTTCATACTTTGCTCAGCTTTTGGAATGCATCCTTGGCCATTCCAATTCAACTTCAGATTTCAGTGTCGCAAATTCAATCTTCCATTAGAACACTTCCCAAGTGCTTAACTTTTTGTACTTGCTTGATTTTAGTATCCCCAAACTGCATTTTGGGCTCCTCTGTTTGCTAATGACCATTTTTGTTACAGTATATGTTTAGTATTTTATCTCTTTGTGTTTTTGTATAGGACACTCTTCGCAAAAACCTAAGCTTAACCGATACAGAAAAAAAAAATTGACCCCGTACTTAAAGAAAAAGACGAAGCCCAATTTCGACATCCGATGTTAAGTTATTTGTAAAATTTCGAAAAAATAAAATTCGAAAATGTAAAAATAGAATTACTTTTAATTCCATATTTACCACAAGTTAAAGGGGATGGAATATTTAGGTTAGAAATATATTTAAGTAATTATGGTATACTAAGTTAGGTTGTATTTTTTTTTTTTAAGTTATATTGGAGCATACGTTATAAATGAACAATTGTAATTAAATAAATTTTAGTGAAAAATATTTTCGATGTTTGCAACAAACCGTCAGTTCATCTCTACGATTCAGTCGTACTTTATTTTTAGGGAACCTTATAATCTGCACCTTTTTACTCTGACACAGAGGTCAGAGAACGACTTAACGGTTCTAGGCTTTTCCATTTTACTTTGGGGGTTTTGTTTGTATCTTTTAACTTAAAGAGACAGAATGGGATTTGCATTTAACTTCTATGTGCCATGTTCCTTCAGGACGTAAGCGATCATGGCTTTCCACGTTTCTCTATCCCTGGTGGCTCTGGGCACGCATTCTCCTGTTACATCGTGCAATACTCGTTCTTTCATCCACTAACTCAAGCCCATAAATCTAGCTAATAAATGTATAGAAATTAGCATGGCGACAAAATGAGGAATCAGTTTATATATTGATTATATTAAAGAATTGATCCCCCATTTTATACCCACATTATAATTTCTTATAAACCGTTGGCATATATATTCTTCTATGTGCCCTGTCCCTTCAGGACGTAGGCGATCATGGCTTTCCACGTTTCCCTATCCCTGGTGGCTCTGAGCACGCCTCCTTCTGTTACACCGTGCAATCCTCGTTCCGTCATCCACTTGATTAGGTCCTTCAAATATGTTATCCGTTGCTTTCCCCTGTCTCTTTTTCCCTCTATCTGGCCTGTTAGTATCAGGTTCTCCAAGCCCTCCTTGCTCATTGCGTGTCCCAGGAACTTCATGTCTCTTCCTTTTTGATTCCATCATTTCAAAGATCTCATCATATGCGTGTTTTGAAAGTTAAAAAATACAGACAAACCCCGCAAAGTAAAATGGAAAATTCTAGAAAAAACAAGAAACTTTAAGTGGTTCCATGACATCTGTCTTCTGTGCCGGAATGAAAAGCTGCAAATTTTAAGGTTCCTGAAGAATGTACTACTGAATTTTACAGGGCTTGATATTCATATCTCTTGTAGACTCATATTTATGGCCACGTTCACGGTGTTTCGGCCGTTATACATATCCAGCCTTCTTTAGGTAATATTGTTTTGAAATTTTGCACCGAATACTATATTTCTTCTACCGGGTTCAGTTAGGTGATACACGTTGATGCAAGCTTGGATGATCATGTCACAAAAGAGACGTGAATGACTAAGTAGAAGATTTTCTTGCCGTTGGTTGCCATTACTTTCTGCTGTAGATTGGTTGCCAAGCAAGGCTGTAGAACCCAATCTGTCTTGCCATTTAATCCATAGCGACTGAATTATACCTTTTCCAAGGTTATTTGCGCCTATACGAATGCAACGAATTCTACTGGGTTTCGAACTCAGCTCTTTGATTTCTCGTTTCTTGCCGATATCCACTGCACCATCCTGCCAATCCACGACAGTAGATTGTTCTAATTCGAGAGAGGATTTGACGGTTTTATGTAAATATCTAAAATATTTTTTCTAAAGTTTAATTAATTAGAATTGTTCAATTATAATTCATGCTCCAATATAACTTAAAAATTAAAAAAATATTTTACTAAAATAAATGACCCTCACAATACTTATTTGGTTTTCATAACTACATATACCTGAATTTACCATAATTATCTAATTCTAATTCTAACCTTAAAAATTTCAGTCCCTTTAACTCTCGAGGTAGTACAAAATCAAATTAAAAAAAAAAAATGAAATCTAATCCAATGCTAAAAATTATTGCTTACCTATCTAAATAATGTATGATTCGACTATGTATCTTACCCAGACAAAATTATTGTCAGGCCATGACATCAGGCTACTTTGTGGCCTTTCGCGACACAAATCTTCAACTTCATAGTTCAAACTAATTCTCACTTTTGATTGAACATAATATCATACAAGCCATATCAATTAATAGGCAAGTTTTTTCTTTCTGTTTTTTAACAATAATGTCCGGCCTATTTGCTTCAATTTTTCTGTCTGTGTAGATGGTGTAATCCCATAGAATGTATAATTATTATTATTATTATTAATATTTCTCACAGTTTAAAAAATATAATGCCTAATTTAAAATTTAATTGAGTTTTTAATGTGAAATATTTCAGTCTTGTATTTCTACCCCCACCTCTCAAAACCACGTTTGGCTCTTTATCTCTGACGGGTCTTGGTAAAGCATAGACGAACTGGAATTACCAAAATGAAAACAAACGGTCAGCCTTTGAGAAGCACGAAAAGTTCAAAGAAAATTTCAATCTTCTGTTTACGGTTAATCTGTAGCTTTGCAAGCACTTGTACTTTGTTGGCTGATAGGGAAAAAGAGAAAAATAACTCCTTACTTCGCCATGTTCCATGCTTTGTTTTAAATATCTTCCTTTCAGATTTAGTGAGGGTGGTGGTGGTGGTGGTGGTGTTGTTGTTGTTCTTCTTCTTCTTCTTGTTCTTGTTCTTCTTCTTGTTGTTGTTCTTGTTCTTCTTGTTGTTCTTTTTCTTGTTGTTGTTGTTGTTCTTCTTCTTCTTTTAGCAAAAACGTCAGCTGCTAGATGTACAAGAGAAAGACAAATTTATATATTTAGAGATTCTTGATTAAAGCCCAGAGAAAAATTTATCCAGAAAGATAAACTTATATCCGCATCGACTATGAGAAATGATCCACGTGCTTCCATAGATTAAAAAATAAATAAAATAAACTTCTATATATCCGTCATTGAAACGATAATGGTAATTGGTATATATATATATATATATATATATATATATAAACGAGAAAAAGGAGATGAAAAATGTCGTTTAAAAATATAATTTGCAAATACGAGTAATAAAAAAAAACTTATCAACTCGTCTGGAAGATTTTTTCCTCTGAGTAAATATATAAAGGATAGGAAATTAAGAATTAAAATCAACTCTCTACTTTTAAAAAAATTAACAACGGCGGGTGAAATCCTGGTTTTTCCCAAATAGAAAAAGGATTGACTATGTGCTTAAAGAAAAAGTGCTTGATTTTTGACTAATGGGAGCAAATTGCAAGACCCAGAAGATTTAGCGATCCGATGCGAGAATATAGATTACATTAAAAGGCTCGGACCAGCGCCAATCCGTCAGTTAGATGGGAGCAGTGAGACAAAACTACTAAAATGTAACGGGAGAAATTTCAACTACGACCCGGACATAGGTCGCTTTGCACATTGGCCTCCTTCTCCTTCTTTCTCGTGTGCTGATTCATTTTACTTCTTCTTCTCTATTCAAAGACATTTCTATAAAACAAACGCTCATACATACATACATACATACTTACGTACGCATATACTCTTTCCAACAAATTACTTCTATGAAGATTTTCTACAATTCTTGATACCCTTAATTTTCTAACTGAACATTAACTTTTACTAAATACTTGTTATTCTTTACTTTTTAATACATTTCTATTTTTAAATGCAAAATGTATATTTTATTTTTCCATATTTTATTATTCCATATATTATTCCATATACTGATGAGCTGTGATGCAGCAAAACAGATCTGCGGAGGATATATATATATATTGTGTGTGTGTGTATTTTGGCAGCATTTTTTCATTAATACAGGTTTCATTGAATAAGAGAGACAAGTTCTGTCTATTTATTTTGTGTAAGATCCTTTCGTATGATCTGATTAGCTTGATATTGCTGTCGTTAAAAGACAAGAAATCGCAGTAATTGTTGATATTTTTTATCGGGTCTGAGCTTTCGGCTTACATAAGCCATTATCAAAGAATGAACATTTAATATATTGTGAACATAGAATATTTAAATATATACTTAGACAAGAAAATAATAAACGAAAACTTAATATTCTAGAATCTTAGATAGCTTCTAGAATATTAAGTTTTCGTTTATTATTTTCAGTTTAAACCTAGCTTAAATAAAATAAATTTCGAGATCTCTACTAACATACTCCAATGCCTATAATCGACAGGAGAGGTCATAATTAGTACGCTTACCCCCTCTACCCATAGTAGTAGCAGTTCGCAAACCAATCCTCTCACGCCACTATACCCTCATGTGACCAAGAACCCACCACCAGTACTTCACCGCCTGCGGCAATCTGTCACGTTAAAAATGGACCTCTCTGCGTGGTTTAATTTTCTGTTTAATTCCACTCTGTTAATAATTTAAATGTTCCTTGGAAAAAATATTAATTCATCGTTCTCCCCCCCCCCCCCAGCCATTGGTTAAAAAGCAGGGAAAATTAGGTTCTATAGCCTTGGTTGGCAAACAGTATAACGCAGAAATAAATGCCAAGCTACTGCGGGAAAACCCGCCGCCTAACAAGTCATGGATCAAAAGAAACATGATCGCCAAAGCGTGCATCATGCAAGGCACCGAACTGGATAAAAGGATTGAATTGCAGAACAGATTGGGTTCTATAGCCTTGGTTGGCAACCAGTCTATCACATAAATCAATGGCAGTTTACACCTGGAAAATCTTCAGCCCAGTCAAACACCTTTTTTCGAGACGTGAGTGCACAAGCGTGTCTCACTTAAATGACTGACTAACTGTATGTCAATTGACGATATCGAACCGACCATCAATCAAAACAGGAGAAAATAGTTTCGTCATCAGCATATTTATCTAGCCGGGGAAATGAAAATATCTAAAAGGCCGTTGATGAAAATATGGCGCAGCATGGGCCCAAGTATAGAATCCTGGGTATCGTCTGCATTTGTAAACATTTTCAACATTTTCTCAAGACTGATTAAACGCAAATTGTACGCCACCAGCTTCTTTTCTCGCACTTGCCGCCTGCGTTTACTTGCATCTCCGACAGCTACACTCTCCTAGAATTTAAATGTAAAGTCAAGTCATCTCCTATCTCACTAACCTGCATCCTCTCTCACTCATGATCCCTTGTCCGTTCACTCCACTCTAATCAGTATTCTCATCCTTCTCTTACCTACTTCCTGACACCCCCATAACCTTTCACTCTTTCTCATAACTTTCCTACTATGTAACCCCATGCGCACTAGTGGCAGTAAAATACATTGCTTAAGGTAAAATAATTATAAAAAAGCTATGTTCAACTAGCTTCGGTTGAAGAATGGTTACAAACCAGTGTTCGAGAAAAAGCAATCTAAGTCGTAATGTATTCATTATAAAACTTACACTTCGATAGCATTTTACTCAAGGATGAAAGAGCTGGAAATCTTATTTTTGTGTACGTATGTGCGCGTTGAGCGTGTAAGTCCGAGTCTTCATTTAAGTTCCGATTTTCTAACTCAATAAGGTCTATTATTAAATTGGATTATCAGTACCGTATGAAAATATTTATTGGCACCATTTCTAAGCAGACGATGAAGCAAGGGTTTTTCCCCAAAACTTGCATGAACGAGACAGAAAGAAAAACTGTTTTTTCTTTCTTCTCCCTTTATTCAATTTTACAGATAGATCGGTTTTGTTTATAGCTTATAAAACACCCTTTTAATGGCTGCCAGGCAATCGTTTTGTCTTTTCTAATTCAGATTCTTTCACACTCTATAATTCTTTTTTTATCCCGCAAAGTGAAATCTAATGACTTTATTTTTTCAAAATTGAATCATCACAGAATCAACGGCATCCATTTCAAAAGTCTTAATAACCTTTAATAATATCTCTAGGTCAAGTGCTTGCGTACGAACGGTTATTACTGCAACAGTCTGTCAATCTTCAGACAAGGAGGGTGAAGCTCGAATCTTGGATTAGGCGTGCTGGTCATATATACTAGTTGATAGTCTTCAGAAATAAATTTTGAACTAGTTTAATCTTCCCTGTCAACTCACGAAATCAAAGTTCTTTTCAATGGCCACTCTTCTCGATCCCTTCTTAATTGTATCCTTGGAATACGCCGTTCAAATTTTCATCAATGACCGTCATGATGGCATTAGTTCTCAAATACGCCGATAGCACAACACTTTACTATTGTCTTAATCAGTGATATTCTAAGCGTCGCTTAGATGTGGCACATGGCCGAACATATGCGGTACCCAATGAGGATCGAGCACTACTCAGATATGCTAAGTTCTAGAAAGACAAGCTTGTTAACCATTATACCACGACGGGATGCCCAACTGTTGTCTCAAATTTTCTTATTACGGATGGCCACTTCGAAAGTTATATATGACACCCGTATGTGTGTTAAATATACCTGACAAAACGCCCATTCTGAAAAATAAAATTTGAATTTCTATATGTAATATATATATATATATATATATATATATATATATATATATATATTGTATAAAGTAAGATTGTTACTAGGTGATTCCAGAAATTCATAAGCGGATTTTTTCATCCAATCTTCAGGGTTATTTTACAATTTACTGTTAATTCTAAAGTTTTCCTATTTTTTTATAATGTTTTGAGTTATTGGTGTGTGAATGTGTATATGTGGGCGTACGTTGGATAATCGTATTTCATGTATTAATGCTATGGCTTTAAGATCGAGCACTGTATTACATAATTTGCATGCCTTAAAACCTTTCTATGTTACAGTGAGAGAAAAGAAAGAAAGAAAGAAGCCTCCAAAATCTTAAGAAGAACTGATATCAGAGAAAAGATAATAGAATATGGCAATTGACTTTGCATGTAAACTTTTTTTTAATCATATCACCCCGAGCAAGGCGGTAACGCCACTGATGCGCAGGGAGCCCAGCATTCTCTGGCCAAAAAGTTAAAAAAATATTTTTTTTCAGCTCACTGGCAATAACAATGTGTGTTTTGGGAAGGAATCAGCTGTTTTGAATATTGTTAAAAGTAAGCCATATTGTTTTGTTTTTTTTTCGCTTTTGCCTAATTTTTGCTTAATTTTAAATATTTCATGTCTAATTGAAGGATTGGTTTTGTTTTTGAGCAGAAATTTCTTTGACAAGTAGATTCTTTGTCTTTTTCCTTAGTCTGTCAGTCAGTCTCTTTCTTTCTTTCTGTTGGCCGGCTGTATTTTAGTTTAGTTACCTTGGTGTATAGGTCACACTGGCTATTTAATTAACCTTCCCATGCCCAGCATTCTCTGGTCAAAAAGTTATAAAATTATTTTTTCAACTCACTGGCAGTAACAATGTGCGTTTTGGAATGGAATCAACTGTTTTGGATATTGTTAAAAGTAAGCCATATTTTTGTGGTTCGTTTTTGCCTAATTTTTACTTAACTTTAAACTTTTCATGCCTAATTGAAGGATTGGTAAACTTTTGCAGATTGTAGCTATCAAGTAAGTAAGTATTCACAAAAGAGTTCCACAGGCGGGAAGAATAAATTGTCGCTTACATTATACTATTTTGACGGTAAAATTGTGGGACCTAAATGCCAATCTAGTAGCACAAGTAAATTCATATGTTCGGGGCACCAGGAAAAGACGCTCATCAGAGTAGAAGCCCTAAACATATATGTACACAAGATAACTAATTCCACGTGGTGCGAAAGTAACTGAAGTTTATCTTGAAGTTGAGAGTGAAAGATTTTTTTTTTATAATTATTTAACCCCAAGCATAATAGGACCTCCACTGATGCTCAGGGGTTTACGGTGAGAGAAACAAGCAAACAAACAAATAAATAAAAGGGACAGGCAATATCGAAGTAAAGATAAGAAATAGATGGGAATAACGTAAACAATGAGGATTCACGTTGCATTTAAACTCTTGGAGATTAGCTATCAGCGAAACAAGAAGCCAAACGGTAGGGATTTCAACAAACGGGAATTGTAGAAAAAACTATTACAGTAGAAGAAGCGTTTATATTTGACTCTTTTGATAGTAAAATTGTGGGACCTAGATGCCAATCTAGCAGCATAAGTGAATTCATTTGATCGCGGCATGAGAAAAAGAAAATCGGCGGAGTAGAAATCGTGAAAATATTTGTAGAAAAGAAAGAAGGAAGCCATTTCCATGTTGATGGGAAAGTGACTAAAGTTGAACTGCTTAATCAGGATCGTTTATTTCTTAATCGTATCACCCCGAGCAAGGCGGTAACGCCACTGGTTTGCAGGGGGCTACATAAGAAAAAAAGATTAAGTAGAAGAGAGTGAAGAGAAAGACGAACCAGTTAGAAAGGAGCAAGAGAATGATGAGAATAGAGGTGTGATGACAGTTGCAAAGGTGGAGAGAAAAGAAAGGATATACAGGATGGTGTAGAAAGAACTAGAGTCAAGTGGTTAACAGATGAGTATTGGCATTGCATATAAATTCCTGGAGATTGTAGCCGTCAGGAAAGCATAAATATAGAAGTGAGTTCCACAAGCGGGAAGTGTGAGAAAAGAAGCTGAAGGAGTAGAATTGTCGTCTGCATTTGGTTATCTAACTGTGAATGGGTGGGACCCAGTTGCTAATCTAGTTGCACGAGTAAGTACCTGTTGCAAAGGCACCAGTGACTTAAGTTCGTTGGAGCAAAAGCATCGAAAGTATTTATAGAACAGACAAAGCGAGGCCACATCTCGTCGGTGGGGAAGTGGCTGTAGTCGAGCCTCCAAGTCGGTACCTATCACATGACTGATTCTCCTTTGGAGCCTGTCAAGAACACTGAGATGAACAGCAGGAGCGCCTGACCATATATGGCAGCAGTATTCCATGCATGGACGAATGGTTGGTAAGATTTTTTTTTCGAGAACTCCAAGATAAGTAGTAGAAACACCTACATAGACATGATGACATGAACTCGCTCTTTTCCACCAAGCGGGGAAATGTAAGAATGCCTTAAAAAAATAAATAAACAGTAAATCAATTTTTCTTTTTAGTTTTTGTGTTTCAATCTGCGGACTGCAGAAAATTTAGAACGAGTTGGATGAGTTTAATTATGATTTCGAATGTACTTCTACATCAAGTGCCCTACATCAAGTGACTTGAGAAGATAGTTCTGCATTGGGTCAAGAGTGTGGCTACTAGCAAAACAACAACATGTCACACATGTATAAGAAAGTAGTCACGGCGGTCAGACATCTTATGTGACCACATCACCACTTACATCTGGCAATCTAACGTCCCAGAATGTAATCCCCTTCTGTGTTGAGAACATTTAAGCGAGATACCTACAAAACGTTGTGCGTTGTGGTGCAGTGGATATCGGCTAGGAACGAGAAATCGGAGAGCCGAGTTCGAATTTTAGTTGAATTCCGTACATTCACTTACGCGCAAATACCACTAGGAAAGGTATTAATCCGTCTCATTCCTCCAGTTATGAAATAACAAGACTTATTGGGTTTTATAGCCTTTGCTGGCAATCAGTCTACGGTAGAAATTAATAGCAACCTGCTGCGAGATAATCTTCTGCCCCAGTCAGTCAGGTCTCGTTCGGGATATGGTCCCTCAAGCGTGTATCACGCATGGCACTTAACTGACAGACTGACCTACAAAACCCTTTGTAATAACAAAGAGAATTACTGAAGACAAGGATTATGGCAGCATTCTCCTAAATAAACAAGGAGACCGCCCAGAAGAGATGCAAGAGATTCCGAAGTCGCCTGATGACCATGTTGAAAACGATGGTGATTTTATTGAATAAATTTACTGTTTAGTATTTTAAGATGTTTTTTTGCTATTTTGGTAAATCTATCTTGTAAAATGAGATTTCAGTAATATTTTCATTTTTGCGTCATTCAAACCACAATTTATTTATCTATTGCACAATACATGCATATATGTGTGTGCATGCATGCATGTGTGTGTGCATGCATGCATGTGTGTGTCTGTGTGTGTGTGTGTGTGTGTGTGTGTGTGGTGTTTATCTTCCCATGTATCTTTTCATCTATTTCTAGTAAAATATGATCGCCAGTATTGATTGAAGCTCATGAAAGACAACGTTCTGTTTCACTTGTCTTTTTTGCTGATATAGACCGTATTCTATCGGCTTGTGTTGACTACTTCATCTTGATATATGATCAATAAAGCTTTATCAAGTGAATCCATCACTGTGCGATTATCGATTTGTCTTTTTCATTCCGCAACTGTAGCTTCTCACTGTCGATAAAGTGAGCCGTTTTCGTTAAGTGAGCTGGCCCTCGTAAAATAAATAACACTGAACTCGACACTGAGCTTACAATAGATAACGTAACAGGTTCAATGTCTAGTACGCAGTTAACTTCTCAGCGTCGCCCTCTATACATGATTCTATTGTACAAATGAGTACCCAGTACAATGGATGGTCGCTAAAATAGTAACCTTGGCGTTACCATGAAAGCAGCTGATAATCTGGCCATATTAAAAGCAATTTTCAAGGTAATCGGCCGATCAAAAAAATCTTCTATTGATGTTTTTTGAAAAAATACTTCTACCCTACCAAAGGCCATATAACAACTAAGACGGGAGGCATTTATTGAGTGTCAACTAATGAGAAAAAAAAAACATTATTAATGTGTTATGGTGAAACACACCTATTCCTCAGATAATGGACTCTCCCTCCAATATTAATGTTATGGTGAAACACACCTATTCCTCAGATAATGGACTCTCCCTCCTATATTAATAAGAGTTAACAGGAAGTTAACTCGAGAAGTTATTATGAAGTTTTTTTCTTTAGTTTAACCCCCTTCCCTTCCCACTTTAGGTGTTCAACAATGTTAGTTCTCCGGTGGATGCGTGGCGACTTTCGTTATTTTTCAAGTGTGCTTTTCGTTTTTGTTATGATGTTTAAATGTGTGAGTGATTGTGTGAGTGATTGCTGATCGGATAAGTGATATTATTATATTTTTAAAGCCATGCATTATATTTCGTCCGGAGAAGTGATTTTGCTGTCACATTATTAGAGTAGTGGGGGGCTTTTATTACTAATATGATTTTGTTTAGTTTCTTGTACATATCTTATTTTCATTGTATAAAATCATTGGGGATTTTAAATGTTGTTATTTCTGCCCATGCCCTCCACTGAACATTGTACATATGGGAGTTAAGTAGGACTACATAGAGAACCTGAGGTATTATGGTGGACGTGGTAAGAATGGTAAGTAAAAATGTGGTTTTATGGTGAAAGGTTATTGTAAGCGTGTCAGGGTCAACGAAAGTGAATAGCTAAGTTAAATATAGGACAGTTGATGACCAGCCTTCCCCATCCCCGTATTAGGCCTTGTGCCACATTTGTACTTCAGTACAATAAATAATGAAGTTATGAAGTTTTTTTCTTTAGTTTAACCCCCTTCCCTTCCCACTTTAGGTGTTCAACAATGTTAGTTCTCCGGTGGATGCGTGGCGACTTTCGTTATTTTTCAAGTGTGCTTTTCGTTTTTGTTATGATGTTTAAATGTGTGAGTGATTGTGTGAGTGATTGCTGATCGGATAAGTGATATTATTATATTTTTAAAGCCATGCATTATATTTCGTCCGGGGAAGTGATTTTGCTGTCACAATATTAGAGTAGTGGGGGGCTTTTATTACTAATATGATTTTGTTTAGTTTCTTGTATATATTGTATTTTCATTGTATAAAATCATTGGGGATTTTTTTAATGTTGTTATTTTCTGCCCATGCCCTCCACTGAAAATTGTACATATGGGAATTAAGTAGGACTACATAGAGAACCTGAGGTATTATGGTGGACGTGGTAAGAATGGTAAGTAAAAATGTGGTATTATGGTGAAAGTTTATTGTAAGCGTGTCAGGGTCAACGAAAGTGAATAGCTAAGTTAAATTAGGACAGATGAAGACCAGCCTTCCCCATCCCCGTTTTAGGCCTTGTGCCGCATTTGTAGATATCGTACAATAAATAATGAAGTTATTATGAAGTTCATAGGAGTTCTTAGAAGTTCTAGAGAGTTCTATTGGAGTTCAGTAGAACTACTAGGCAGTTGATATTAGTCGGTAGTTAGCCGAATGCTAAGGAGTCAGCTTTCAGTAGAAGATTACCAAGTTCTTAACATTTTGAGTGCGTTAAGTCGATTAGCAACCGACATAGCACGATTATAACTTTCAATGCAAAAACTACTCCACAAATTAATGAGAAAACAATAAAAGAACAGGAATTAGCTGAAGCTAATGTTGGTAACGTTCATGAATATAGAGTATCCTCTTGGCATCTGTTGACCATGTCCGTCATAGGTTACGGATATAGAGTATCCTCGCAGCATGTAATCTGTTCAATGAAACAAAGTCAAAGATAAACACTTCCGAATAAGACACTCTCCTGAACCTGATTAGATAGGCAATACTCAGAAAAATATGGCTGCCTTTTATACACGTCGCATTGAATATTTTGAGCTTCGTGATTGGTTAAGCCTTCTATTGGTGAAATATAAGATTGGTTAGCCCATTGGTGTCTCATCAGGAAATATCAGTACCAAAAACTCAACATTAGGTAAGGTTGATTTTCTAAGGGCCACTCAGATGTGGCACAAGGGTGAAAGTATGGAGCACACAGTGAGGATCGAACTTACTATTCAACTGTGATAGATTCTAGAGAGACAAGTTTGCTAACTGTCACACGCCATTAAGGTGGCCAAGACAGAAAAATAATGGTTGCCATTGCATTTAAGTTTTGAAGATCAAAATAAATTGGGAAAAAAGTTCCACAAACGACAGAAAAAACAGTTAACCTCAGAATTATATTAATATGTGATAAAGAAAAATCAAATAAAGAGATAGTCAGTCAGTTACGTGCCATACCTGATACATGCTTGGGCGATCATATCTCGATAGAGACATGACTAACTTGGCAGAAGATTTTCCCGCAGTAGGTTGCCATTTCTTTCTGCGGTAGACTGGTTGCCAAACAAGATTATAGAACCTAATCTTTTCTGGTATTTAAGCTATAGCTGGAGGGAAAAGGCGAATTAATGCCTATTGCAAGGGTATTTGCGAGTAAGCGAATGTAAGGAATTCAACTAGAATTTGAACTCTGCTCTCCGGTTTCTCGTTCTGATCCGATATTCACTGCACCACAATGCACAACAAAGGGAGATAGAACAATTCAAGAACAGAAATCAAGAAGACAGACGACAACTATTAATACTGCATTTACATTTTTGGAGTTCAAATTGATTGGAAAGCAAGAAGCCAGACGTGCACCACAAGCATGAGAAAAGCTCTTCACATGGGATTTACAAAAATATGAGAAAAAACACAAGCAGAGAGAACAAGAAAACCAGGAATGAAGAAGACAGACGATGGCGATTTACATTGCATTTAAATATTTGAAGATCAAAGTGGACTGAGAAACATAAGACCGGAATTGAGTTCCACAAGCGAGACGTGCAAAAGAATAAATTCCCTGCAGACCACCTGAAATGAAAAGCAGACGATAAAAGCCAGATCGCACAATGGTCGAAACGTTGTGATAAATACAAAACCAGAAACCACACTCTGCGTGCAATTAATGTAAATATTAGAAAACAATATTTCATTTCCATGTTTTTCTTCTCCTGATCTCTTCAGTGGTTCACGAGCCTTTTATTTGTATAATTGTGTTAATATAGAAAGTGTACGTTTAGAGATGGACACCAATTTCTTTTTTCAATGTTTAATATTAGAAACATCTTTTAGTTTATTATAGACACCCTACATAAATCTATGTGGATGTTTTGGAGTGCAGTGGATATCTGCTCGGAACGAGAGAGCAGAGTTCAAATTCCAGATGAATTCGTTGGATTCACTTACGCGCAAATATCCTTGGAAAAGTTATTTATCCATCTCTTCCCCCCAGTTAAGGATTAAATAGCAAGACTGATTGGGGTTTATAGCCTTGATCGGCAACCAGAAAGTAATGGCAGCCTATTGCGGGAAAGTTTTCTGCCTATTTAGTCATGTCGCTTTTGAGACATAATCGCCCATGCACAGATGGGGTTCTATAGGCTTGGTTGGCAACCAGTCTACCGCAGAAAGCAATGGCAAACTACTGCGAGAAAATTTTCTGCCCATTCAGTCATGTCTCTTCGAGACATCATCGTGTATCATGTGTGGCAATTAAGTGACTGATATAAAATAATATCTTATAATAATTTGCACTTTGCAAGCACCAATTTCGTATCCCTGGCTACTCGGTAAGACGAATAGTACCTATCCCCCAAGACTTTAATCGATGCCCAAATTAGTTTTGAACTTTTCTCTTAGGCTATCCCAGTAGGAGAATACGCCAGTTCTGTTCTTTTCACTGACATGCCACAAATATAACTAAGCTCAGATCTAAAACAAAAATTCGAATTTCGTAAATTCTTAAAAATATACAAAGATGACATCAGAAAGTTAAACCAATTTATAAAAAATATGAAAACTTCTACTATGTAAGCTTCTACAGTATTTACATTAATCTGCCTATTGTCATTATCTGTACGACATTTCTGCCGTTGTACGCTCCGGCCTTCTTCAGGTAATAAAGGGTGCGAACCGAACCCTTTATTACACTATCTAGAGAAGATCATTAATATAAAAATACTAGAGAAAACAATTAACATCAAAAATTACAATATGAACATAAAAAAAGGGGTTACTGGACAGGTTTATAAGTCCTAAAAATTCAATTGTTCGTGTCCTTGGCCGAATAGATACAGACGTTGGTTAGTTCTTGAAACTTGAGTTGTGATTTCAATAACAGGCTGCAGCAGTGTTATTGGGAGATAACTCATAATTTCCAAGCGAGGCATTACTAGGCAAGTGGCTGTAATAAAGAGTTCAGTTCGACATTCCTAGAACCTGAAGAAGGTCGGAACGTACAACGGCCGAAATGTCATACAAATGTCAACAAAGATGAGGAAAATAGTCCGAATTATGAAATTACTGTAAATAATACCTCATCTCAGAATTATAGACAAATAAAAGGTTCAGTTCGAAATTCCTAGCACCTGATGAAGGCCGGAGTGTACAACAGTCGAAATATAGACAAATAGAATGATCAATTATTAAACGTCGTACAAATGGCAGTAAAGATTAGGAAAATAGTCCGAATAAAGTAAATACGGTAAATACTACCTCGTTTAAGAACCATAGACAAATATAATTATCTATTATTAAACGTCGTACAAATAACAACAAAGATGAGGACAATAGTCCGAATAGTATAAATACTGTAAATATTACCTCATCACAGAAATATAGTCAAATAGAATGATCTATTATTAAACGTCGTACAAATGACAGTAAAAATGAGGACAATAGTCCGAATAGTGTAAATACTGTAAATATTACCTCATCACAGAAATATAGTCAAATAGAATGATCTATTATTAAACGTCGTACAAATGACAGTAAAAATGAGGAAAATAGTCAGAATAATGTAAATACTGTAAATATTACCTCATATCAGAACTATATACTAATATAATTATCTATTATTAAACGTCGTACAAATTGCAACAAAGTTGAGGACAATACTCTGAATAATGTAAATCCAGTAAATACTACCTCATCTCAGAAATATAGACAAATAGAATTATTTATTATTAAAAGTTGTACAGATGGCAACAAAGGTGAAGATAATTGTCCGAATAATGTAAATACTGTAAATACTACCTCATCTCAGAAATATAGACAAACAGAATGATCTCTTTAAACGTCGTGCAAATGGCAACAAAGATGAGGACAATAGTCCGAATAATGTAAATACTGTAAATACTACCTCATCTCAGAAATATAGACAAACAGAATGATCTCTTTAAACGTCGTGCAAATGGCAACAAAGATGAGGACAATAGTCCGAATAATGTAAATACTGTAAATACTACCTCATCTCAGAAATATAGACAAACAGAATGATCTCTTTAAACGTCGTGCAAATGGCAACAAAGATGAGGACAATAGTCCGAATAATGTAAATACTGTAAATACTACCTCATCTCAGAAATATAGACAAACAGAATGATCTCTTTAAACGTCGTGCAAATGGCAACAAAGATGAGGTCAATAGTCCGAATGATGTAAATACTGTAAATACTACCTCATCTCAAAAACATAGACAGATACTAAAGGCAAATTTCATTCGTAAAAAAAAGTAGAAAGGACTGAACTGTTATGTAATGTCGGCCTTCTTATATAACAGTGAATGCTGGGAAATCTTACAGAAGAGATGAAAAAAAGAATGATGCTTAAAATAACATGGACCTTGAGTAAGAAACGACTAAGTTTTACCTAAAATGAAAACAAAAAAGAAACTTATAGGAAAGAGATTTGAAGTTTCTTGGGCACATATGAGAAAACGGGCCTTCAAAAAATTGGTACTTGCTGGACAGATTAAATGGTTAGAGTTTGAGTTTGAGTTTTGTTTAACGACATATCAACCCCTCTGAGTTATTTAATGCCAAGAAGGTGGGTTTTTGGGGTATTTTCTTTTATTTTTAAATGTTCGTCATAGTGAGAAGTTTGATATTATCAGCTTTTGATGAAAACGTTATTTTTTTCGTTTTGAGAAAATTTAAGATGTCCTCTGTTTTTTGTTTTTTGTTTTTTTTTTTTGAAAAGGTCCTTTAAAATGAAAGCAAGAAGTAAAAAATCACTGAATGGATCTAGGAACAGGATTTAAGAGGGATTAAAAAAAGATAATATCTATTGCCACTTACAAATGACTGGAAATTGGGGAGAGCCTAAACTGCCAGTGTCTTAAAGAATGTGGGAACATAGAAGAAGAAAAAGACAAAACGCAAAGAAGAATCTGCTATATAATCGGTCCTGACAAAACATCTCTGCTTCAGTCACATTTTCACCGATATGACGTGGCTTCCCTCTGTCTTTTTATACAAATAGTTTAAAGAGCAACTGCTCTGATGAGCTTTTTTCCTGGTGCTCCATTGCGAAGAGTTCTAACGGAAGACGGAAAGTGAGGTACAAAGGTCCGAAGGCGAATTTGGAATGGCCAAGAACGCATTCCAGAAGCTGAGCAGAGTATTAAAAGACAGGAAAATTTCGCTAGAAACGAAGAATAGATTACTAGATTGCTATGTGATGTCTGTCCTTCAATAGGCAATGAATGCTGGACAATACAGTCGAAAATGAAAGAAAAACTTGAAGCAATTGAAATGTGGTTCTACAAAAGGATGCTGCGAATATCACTCATGTGAATAATGATGAGGTTTTGGAAATGATGGAAACGAAAAGAAATTTAATACTGAGTATCAGGAAGAGACAGCTTATGTTCTTGGGACAGATCATGAGGAAAGAGAGCTTGGAAAATCTGATGCTCACAGTTCAGATAGATGATTTACTAGGCGCTGCTTAATTGTGGCACAAGGTCGAAGGTACGGGGTACCCAGGGAGGATTGAAAATCACTATTCAGTTGTAATAGGCTCTAGTGAGTCAAGCTTGATAACCATTACACCACGTTGGGATGCCTACTGCGGGAGAATCTTCAGCCCAGTCATTCCTGTCTCTTTCGAGACATGATCGCCCAAGCGTGTATCACGTTATGGCACTTAACTGACTGAATGAACCTCCTGTGCACTAGTGGAGGTTTATTTGGAGAAAATGATTAAAAAATAAAATGAAAAAACAGCGTAAAGCTTTTTATAAGCAATTTACCAACATGTTTTATTTAAAATGTTTAATTTTTGTTCTACGGTTTTGTTTTTTTTTATGAAGGGACATAAAAGCAAGACGCCGATCGGTGTGGCTTGTTTTGGGGGATTATTTTATAGAGACACGTCCAAAACCGCGCTGTTTTTCGCACTTCAACAACAGGAAGAGGGAAGAAAAAACCTTGCTTAATACCTCACTTCGAAGATTAACCTAACGCCTTTAATCAATAAATAGCGGTTAGAATGGATTTCGAATACGCCCGATTAAAGCAAGGGGCTTGTTCCCTCTTTCATCAAGTCCAGGACAGCGCAAGATGAAGGTATCCATCTCGTCTATTTTACTCATTTAGCGATCGCTTTCCTGTCACCGGCAAGAATTCGCTACTCGATCAGGACCAATGTGTCAAATCAAATTACGCATCGACAATCAATGACGCCATTAAACATTTTCTTGGGTTTTTGTAAGAAACGCGTTTGACGCGAAGGTCGAATTATGTAGCAGAAGGCAAGTCGATGAAAAAGAGATATCCAGTCAATGATGGTCGACAAAATTGAAACAACAGCCATTGACATGTTGTTCTCGTTGGATAAAATCCAGTTTTCTTCTTCTTCTTCTTCTTCTTCTTCTTCTTCTTCTTCTTCTTCTTCTTGTACACTTATAGTAATTTTTAAGCGCTGCCTGGTTAGGGTACAAAGCCAAGTGTATAAGACACCCAGTGAGGATCTAACACACTATTACGTTACTGATCGAAAGAGACAAGCCTTTTAACTGTTAAAGAAAGTTAAAGTGCATAGTGCTTTACTAAGCATAGCTTGGAAGTGGTATGAGACCTAAAATATGGGGCACTCAGTGAGGAAACAACTCACTATTCAGTAGTAATTGATCTAGAGAGATGAACTTGATAAACATCACACCGCATAGAAATAAATGCTTAAGGATTTACTAGATTGTGGTACGAAAGCTTTCTCTTTTCCAATCTTTTCACTTTTCTTTTTTGTTTATTTTTTTCAATTGGAGTAGATAGACTAAACTATCGCCCAGTTCACACTCCACCCACGTCTATTGAACAGGTGTAGAGGCTCATCCCTTGTTCCCTGTTTAGGATGTGGTTTCCGGCTTTCTCTTTTCCAACCTTTTCACTTTTCTTTTTTGTTTATTTTTTTTTCAATTGGAGTAGATAGACTGAACTATTGCCCGGTTCACACTCCACCCACATCTATTGAACAGGTGTAGAGGCTCATCCCTTGTTCCCTGTTTAGGATGTGGTTTCCGGTTTTCTCTTTTCCAATCTTTTCACATTTCTTTTTTGTTTATTTTTTTCAATTGGAGTAGATAGACTAAACTATCTCCGGGTTCACACTCCACCCACGTCTATTGAACAGGTGTACAGGCTCATCCCTTGTTCCCTGCTTAGGACGTGGTTTCCGGCTTTATCTTCCAATCTATTCACTCTTACGTAACCCCCTGCACACCAGTGGCCTTACCGCCTTGCTCGGGATGATATGATTTAAAAAAAAGTTCTAAAGTATGGGGCAACCAGTGAAGATTGAACTCACTATTTAGTCGTAATTGACCTTGGGAGACATGCCCGTTTTAATCTCTCAGTCTAGCGTACGCTGATCTGTGAATATTGTGATAAAATATACAGATGACATACCTTATATGGGTGCACCTGCCAAAATCTATATGATTAGAGATTAGTTGATGATCGCTTCTCGAACCTAGCTTTAACAACTGCAGTAGGCTGTGGTGATTCTACGGGGGAAGTAGAAAGACGCCAAAGCGCCCTCAGAATTTTGGATAGGCCCTCGGTTAGCTTTCCCCCACTTTTATAATTTATAAGATTCAAAAATTTATAAAACTGATCAATATCTTATTTTGATGCGATTAGATCTTCAGCACTTTTCCCTTTTTCATTTAGGGCCATGGAGAAATGATATTATTTAAATTATTTTCTTGTTTCAAAATAGCTTCTTGATCGTATGGTCTGACTTTGATGAATTTTTCATATTTCTTACTAATTGGTTTAACTTTCGGATGTCAGCTTTGTATATTTTTAAGGTTTTAAGAAATTTAAATTTTTGTTTTAGATCTGAGCTTCGTTATATTTGTGGAATGTCAGTGAAAATTCTTCTTATTGAGAGAAAAGTTCAAAAACTTTGCCGATTTTGTACGATTTTTTTTTAAAAGTTCTAAAGTATGGGGCAACCAGTGAGGATTGAACTCCCTATTTAGTCGTAATTGACCAATTAATTGACAAATTCAATCAAAATGCTGTGGGCATTTTGATTGAATTTGTTGCATTACATTATTTTAGCGGTTTTCGCACATGTATTTTTGTGCTTCAGAAATGTTTTGTTGAGGAGAAAAATAACAACAGACAAATCAGACTGTTCTGCTAGTATTGACGTTAATATGAACCCTTTGATTTTGTTTTTAAATCAACCTCTCTTCTGTTCCAACTGGTTGAGAGTAACAATGTGGGCAGGGATAGATAAGAAGTCCACTATGAATGAAATGTTATTTCGTTTAATTTAATAAAGTAACATATTTATTCTTATACTCATTCTAAGGTTGTTTATACGATAGGGGGTGTAGTATGAAAATGAAGACACTGTTTGAGTTTGCCGCCCTCCTTCTTAGAAAAATTACGCCCTCCAAGTGCCCCTACCCTCAGAGTTCCATAATCGTAACTGGCAATAGGGGTGAACTGGTCGATTATATTCAATAACTCATAATGAGAACCATAAATATCAACTAAAATGACCTCCTTCGAAAGGAATATGCCAGTCATGTTGAATGCTGGATGGGACATACGCTTACCTCAGACCTCAAATGGAAATCATATACTATTATAGATGCCGCAAAAACGCCCAATTCTTTTACCGTTACAGTAAGTACCTAACTCTTCCACATCCTTTTTATTATAATAAAGACTGCTGTGTGTATATATATGTATATATATATATATATATATATATATATATATATATATATATAGTGTATCGATGCAGCAGATCATTTTCTAAACAGATACTCTTAAATGTAAGAGACAAAGAATATCTATTATGTTTAATCAAAATACGGTGTTTAGAACAGCTCATGATTAAATATAATAGACATTTACTGTCTTGTTTATTTGCAGTATATATATATCGCCCGGGTCAAATTCCACCCACATCTATTGAACAGGGGAAGAGGCTCATCCCTTGTTTCCTGTTTAGGATGTGGTTTCCGGTTTTCTCTTTTCCAAGCTTTTCACTCTTTTCTTTCTTTTTTTTTCAATTGGAGTAGATAGACTAAACTATCGCCCGGTTCACACTCCACCCACCTCTTTTGAACGGATGAAGAGGCTCATCCCTTGTTCCCTGTTTAGGATGTGGTTTCCGGCTTTCTCTTTTCCAATCTTTTTACTCTTACGCAGCCCCCTGCGCATCAGTGGCGTTATCGCCTTGCTCGGGGTGATATGATTAAAAAAAAATATATATATATGAAATGATTTGTTTGAACATAATGCTTGATCGATGCTCGTATTTAAGTAGATATTCAGTTTTATATTTCTGAGATAAGGTGTTGTAATTATTCACACTATTTACATTGTTCAGACTGTAGTCCTCATATGAGTTATTGTAACTTTTCACCCTATTTACATTGTTCAGACTGTTGTCCTCACTTTTATTGACATATTCACGACGTTTCGCCGGTTGTACGCTCTGGTCATCTTCAGGATCTGTCTATATTTCTGAGACCAGGCATTGTAAATATTCACGCGATTTACATTTTTCGGATTGTTGTCCTCATCATTATTGACCGTATTCACAACATTTTGGCCGTTGTACGCTCCGGCCTTGTTCAAGTGCTTGAAATTTCGAACTAAACTCTTTATTTCCATCACTAAGTTATATTATTCTTGTTCCTTGTGCCGTTCCACCTTCGGACAATGTAAATAATGTAAATACTATATCACTTCCGAGGTAAAGACAGTACTTGTTTCCTCTTTTTATTTCTTGTTTCTTAATACTTTGCTTAGCTTTTTAAAGACGATTGTAGATTTTCAATTTTTTTATATTAAGGTTTTTCGTATTTCTCGTCTTTTGTCAAAACAATTCACATATCTTTAAATTAAAGTAAGCGCTTAACTTGGGTGTATTTAAATTCGACTTTATCACTCGGGTTGTACCTCTTACTGGCATCCCGATTTTTATCACTCGGGTTGTACCACTTACTGGCATCCCGATTTTTATCACTCGGGTTGTACCACTTACTGGCATCCCGATTTTTATCACTCGGGTGGTACCTCTTACTGGCATCCCGATTTTTATCACTCGGGTGGTACCTCTTACTGGCATCCCGATTTTTATCACTCGGGTTGTACCTCTTACTGGCATCCCGATTTTTATCACTCGGGTTGTACCTCTTACTGGCATCCCGATTTTTATCACTCGGGTTGTACCTCTTACTGGCATCCCGATTTTTATCACTCGGGTTGTACCTCTTACTGGCATCCCGATTTTTATCACTCGGGTTGTACCTCTTACTGGCATCCCGATTTTTATCACTCGGGTTGTACCTCTTTCTGGCATCCCGATTTTTATCACTTGGGTTGTACCTCTTACTGGCATCCCGATTTTTATCACTCGGGTTGTACCTCTTACTGGCATCCCGATTTTTATCACTCGGGTTGTACCTCTTACTGGCATCCCGATTTTTATCACTCGGGTTGTACCTCTTACTGGCATCCCGATTTTTATCACTCGGGTTGTACCTCTTACGGGCATCCCGATTTTTATCACTCGGGTTGTACCTCTTACTGGCATCCCGATTTTTATCTCTTGGGTTGTACCTCTTACTGGCATCCCGATTTTTATCACTTGTGTTGTACCTCTTACTGGCATCCCGATTTTTATCACTCGGGTTGTACCTCTTACTGGCATCCCGATTTTTATCACTCGGGTTGTACCACTTACTGGCATCCCGATTTTTATCACTCGGGTTGTACCTCTTACTGGCATCCCGATTTTTATCACTTGGGTTGTACCTCTTACTGGCATCCCGATTTTTATCACTCGGGTTGTACCACTTACTGGCATCCCGATTTTTATCACTCGGGTTGTACCTCTTACTGGCATCCCGATTTTTGTCTCTTGGGTTGTACCTCTTACTGGCATCCCGATTTTTATCACTTGGGTTGTACCTCTTACTGGCATCCCGATTTTTATCACTTGGGTTGTACCACTTACTGGCATCCCGATTTTTATCTCTTGGGTTGTACCTCTTACTGGCATCCCGATTTTTATCTCTTGGGTTGTACCTCTTACTGGCATCCCGATTTTTATCTCTTGGGTTGTACCTCTTACTGGCATCCCGATTTTTATCACTCGGGTTGTACCTCTTACTGGCATCCCGATTTTTATCACTCGGGTTGTACCTCTTACTGGCATCCCGATTTTTATCACTCGGGTTGTACCTCTTACTGGCATCCCGATTTTTATCACTCGGGTTGTACCTCTTACTGGCATCCCGATTTTTATCTCTTGGGTTGTACCACTTACTGGCATCCCGATTTTTATCTCTTGGGTTGTACCTCTTACTGGCATCCCGATTTTTATCACTCGGGTTGTACCTCTTACTGGCATCCCGATTTTTATCTCTTGGGTTGTACCTCTTACTGGCATCCCGATTTTTATCACTCGGGTTGTACCTCTTACTGGCATCCCGATTTTTATCACTCGGGTTGTACCTCTTACTGGCATCCCGATTTTTATCTCTTGGGTTGTACCTCTTACTGGCATCCCGATTTTTATCACTTGGGTTGTACCTCTTACTGGCATCCCGATTTTTATCACTTGGGTTGTACCTCTTACTGGCATCCCGATTTTTATCTCTTGGGTTGTACCTCTTACTGGCATACCGATTTTTATCACTCGGGTTGTACCTCTTACTGGCATCCCGATTTTTATCACTCGGGTTGTACCTCTTACTGGCATCCCGATTTTTATCTCTTGGGTTGTACCTCTTACTGGCATCCCGATTTTTATCACTTGGGTTGTACCTCTTACTGGCATCCCGATTTTTATCACTCGGGTTGTACCTCTTACTGGCATCCCGATTTTTATCTCTTGGGTTGTACCTCTTACTGGCATCCCGATTTTTATCTCTTGGGTTGTACCTCTTACTGGCATCCCGATTTTCTGGGTTATTTCAAGTTCTCTTTATTTCTTCCTTCCCGTATTCACATTCAGTTTATTTTAAAGAAATTAATTTATTTTTTTTAAATCGGTAAATATTATCTGAGAATGGTTTAATGAATTTTTTTTCTGTTTACCAAAATACCGATTCCCAATACTGCATCTAAATAAGCCTAATCTAATCTAATCTAAACTTATTTACAAATAGAACTTCGTGTGTGTGTCTCTGTGTCTGTGTCCGTTACCTATAGACTCCGAAACGCTTGAACCGATTTTCTTGAAAATTTATATAGTTGTACTATGAACGTCTGCGAGTGTTCTTAGCTAGGTTTTGTGTCGAGGTACGCCCGATCAATATCGAAAATCGAAAAAGTCGGGTTATAGAAGGAGTGGTCCGGTTTTAATCAAATGTGATACACTCATAGACAAAGACATAAGAAACGATATTCAGAAATTTCAAGGTTGTAGTTCTTACAATAGTGCAGAAAATCGATAATATATATATATAAATGGTAAGATGTTTGTATGTGTGTCCGTTTATCTGCCTGTATTTTTTCAGCACTTTTATTTTAGTTTTTGCTTAGGGTTTGGCTCTAAGTAGGTATAATTGTAGTTCTTAGTCTCAGCCATGATACCATTTACTCAGAGGACTTATTTAGTCTTCAAAATTCAGTTTACGACGAAAAAAATCTTATTTGATATTGATACCAGGAAATCAAAATTTGACTTCCATTCATATTTTTTCTTTCAGTCTACGATTTCGCTTTAACTGGAAACAACTATTGCTTTTTAGTCTTTCGTGCCAACGTCCAAAGAGCCTGAGCTCCAGGACCATGGATTAGTTTTAAAGCTTTCATTACAACCGAGCAACGCCGGGCTATACTGCTAGTCGAAGATAAAATGAACATTTTTTTTCTTTTTTCTTGTCTGTTAATTTATCATATTTTTGTTTCTTTGAAATGTAAGTTTTTAGAAAATGCAACAGAAAGATTTTTTTAAGACTTCTCTATTTTTGTAAATAATCTTACAAACTCTGCTTATCTTCCTCCTGCTTTCCTGCCTGTTGCAAGTCTTCTTCTGTAGTTCCAATATTCAAGAACACTGGTGAACCCTCAGACCCCGCAATTTACCGCTCTATCAGCCTTCTTCCGGCAAAGTGTTCGAAGTCATTATCCATGCCGAGGTCGTTCAGCATCTTACGGCCCACGGGCTCCTCTCGGACAAACAGTATGGCTTCCGCTTCATCAGGTCTACTGCTGATATGCTAACGACCATCACCGAGTATATATACCAGGCTCTCGACAAGAATGGTGAAGCCCGAACTGTCGCCTTGGATATCGATAAAGCACTCGACAAAATATGGCATGCCGGCCTTCTACGGAAACTGCTAAGCTATGGCATAACTGGATTTTTGTTGGACTTAATCCAGTCATTCCTCTCTAACCGCACACTGAAGGTGGTATTAAACGGTGATGCCTCTCAGAACTACCCTACAAACGCGGGTGTCCCCCAAGGCTCTATCCGAGATCCTACGCTCTTTCTAATCTACATCAATGATCTTTCCGATGCCATAAGATCACAAGTAAACATTGTACGCCAATGATACCACAGTTTACACTCGCATCGATCAAAGATCTGGTGTCGATGACAAGGCGAACCTCGCGGCCGAGCTTGAAAAGGACCTCCAATCCGTGGTGGATTGGGGTAAGAAATGGCTCGTAAAATTCAATTCTTCCAAAACGAAGCTGCTGTCAATTAACCACCACAGACAACTGCACCTCCCTCCCATTAGCATGGAACAGGCTTGCCTCCCAGAGAGTAAACCACTACGCCTGCTTGGCCTGACACTCTCAGCGGACCTCAAGTGGAATGACAATATCGAATCCATTGCTAAATCCGCTCCTATGAAAGTCGGCTCTCTGTGCAGGGCCCGGAAATTCTTTCCGTCTGAATCTAACCTGCACTTATATAAATCTACCATCCGACCTTGTTTTGAATACTGTTGCCACATCTGGTCGGGTGCCCCTGCTATTCTCCTCGGGGTTCTTGACAAATACAGCGAAGAATCTGTAATGTGATTGATACCGACTAAGCTGACCGCCTGCAGTATCTCTCACCGGCGTGATGTGGCTTCCCTGTGCCTCTTCTATAAATACTTTCATGGCTTCTGCTCTGATGAACTTAAATCACTGGTGCCCCCTAGATGTGAATTTGCATGAGATACTAGATTGGCAACTAGGTCCCAACCCTTTTACAGTGAAACCGATGAAATGTAACCGCAATTTCTACTTCTTTTCTCGCACGTCCCGCCTGTGGAATTCCCTTCCGCATGCTTGCTTCCCCGACGGCTACAACCTCAAGGGGTTTAAATGTAGGGTCAATAGACACCTCTTAACACACTAACTCACACCCATTCTCTCCAACTCGCTCCCTATGTACATTCTAACTTGTCTATCGCCCTATGTGATCCCCTGCGCTATAGTGGCAGTGGAATGTTTTGCTTGGGGTGATATGATTAAAAAAAAATAAAAAATAAAACCAGCAAAATTTGTGATTATCCTGTGTGTACAATTTTTATCACTATTGCTAGTCTTTTCTTTATCTTTAAAAACAATGCCGAGCAGTTACTAGGAAAAGAGAGCACAGATAATACATAAGAGTTCAGCATTCTTTTCTTTGTTTAACAAATCTGTAAAGAGATTGTTCAGCATGTGTTCTCCAATATAGAAGTACTGATATTACATAAGAGTTTCAGTACTCTTTCTTTGTTTAAAATGAATCAAGTCACTTCATCTGTGAGGAGATTGTCTAGTGTTAGTTGCCATATAGGAAGACTGACATTATATAAGCGTTCAGAAGAGTTTTCTATGTTTTTGTTATCCCAAGTCTCTTCTTCATTTATAAAGAGATTGTCCAACATTCACTGCCATTTAAGATGACTGATATTATATAACCGTTCAGCAGTGTTTTCTTTGTTTCTGTTGCCTTAAGTCTCTTCATCTTTGAGGAGATTGTCCAGCATTAACTGCCATATAGAAGGATAGATATTATATAATCGTTCAACATTCTTTTTTTTTTTGTTTAAGATGCTTCAAATCTCTTCAATTTTAAAGAAATTGTCTAAGATTGGTTTCCCTAGTGCTCTATCTGAGCCAAGTATCAGAGATTCACAGGAGCCTAATACGCATGTCCTACACGTCGAAGAAAATATAACAACATCACCCAGCGTTGCCCAGCCGCAAAAAAACGCTCGAGCATTGTCAAGACTTCTTCCATACAATCAGCTGGGCCACAAAGCTTACCAGGGCCCCCCCACCCAAAAAAAACAAAAAACAAAAGAAAAAACAAAAGAGTATAAAAATTTTATTGTTAATAATAGATACAAAAATATATTAAAAAATATATATTGATATATTAATATATTGAGTAGATATTGTGCTGATATTTATTGAGCACAATATCCACACTAGAATCATCAGCCAATCAGAATCTACAAAATAGATTTGCCTAAATGGCAGGGCGGAATCTCCCAGGCTGTCATATAAACCACGTACCAATTTGCTGGGTAGCTTGAAGCTGTCAGTTTCAACTTCAACTGATTGCTGGCTGTTACTTGCTAAGGATTCTACAAGGACTGATATCGCATAACAGTCCAGTAATCAGTTCTTTGTTTCAAACGAAGTTGTTTTTCTTTTCTTAATAAACTGCTTATCATATTTCGCTATCGCCATGCAAGGCGATAACTCCACTGATGCGCAGGGGGCTACGTAAGAGTAAAAAGATTGGAAAAGAGAAAGCCGGAAACTCATGTGAACAATTTCCATGAAAAAAAGAATAAAAATGACATAGAGAGTCAATTTTATGGCGGTGTGTATTTAATTGAAACTGCCAGCTCAGGGCCAGCCATATTTCTAATTCTTCTTTGGATGATATCAAGATTTTTGCTAGAAACAAAGAATAAAGTAGTGGATTGCTATGTGATGTGAGTTCTTCAATATGGCAGCGAATGCTGGACAATATCATCGAAAATGAGGACAAAACTGGAAGCAGCGGAATTGTGGTTCTACAGAAGGATGCTGCAGATATCGTGGACTGAGCATGCAAGCAACGATGAGGTGTTGGAAAGAATGGCAACAAAAAGGAAATTAATACTGAGCATCAGGAAGAGACAACTGAAGTTCCTGAGACATGAGGAAGGAGTGCTTGGAGAACTTGATACTGACTAGCCAGATAGAAGGAAAGAGAGACAGAGAAAGGCAGCGGATAACATATTTGCAGGCCCTAATCAGGTGGATGACGGAACGGGGGTTGCCAGGAGTAACAGGAGCAAACATACTAAGAGCCACAAGGGATAGGGAGACGTGGAGAATCATGATCGTCTACGTTCTGAAGGGACAGGGCACATAGAAGAAGAAGAAGAAGAAGAAGAAGAAGAAGAATGATGTCAATACTAGATTCAAGCAGGTACAAAAATTTAAATACATGGGAAGTTTTATAACAAAAGAGGGAAAGTGCAACACAGAGATCCGAAGGCGAATTGGCATGGCGAAGGAAGCATTCCAGAAGTTGAGTAAGGTATAAAGAAACAGGACAATTTCGCTAGAAACATGGAAGAGAGTACTGGATTGCTATGTGCTGTCCGTCCTTCAATATGGCAGTGAATGCTGGACAATATCATCAAAGATGAAGGAAAAACTTGAAGCAACTGTAATGTGGTTCTACAGAAGGATAATACGAATATCATGGATCGAGCATGTGAGCAATGATGAGGTTTTGGAAAGGATGGAAACAAAAAGGAAAGTAATACTGGGCATCAGGAAAAGACAGCTAAAATCTCTGAGACATACAATGAGGAAGGATGGCTTGGAGAACCTGATACTAACAGGCCAGATAGAAGGAAAAAGGAGACAGAGAAAAGTAGTGGATAACATATTTGAAGGGCCTGAGCAATTGGGTGGCAGAACGGGGGTTGCGTGGTGTAAAAGGAGAAAGCGTGCTAAGAGCCACCATGGATAGGGAGACCTGGAAAGCCATGATAACCTACGTCCTGAAGGGACAGGGCACATAGAAGAATATATATGCCAACGGTTTATAAGAAATTATAATGTGGGTATAAATTGGGGGATCAATTCTATATTATAATCAATATATAAACTGATCCCTCATTTTGTGGCCATGCTTATTTCTATACATTTATATTCTTGATTTATGGGCTTGAGTTAGTGGATGACAGAACGGGCGTTGCATGGTGTAACAAGAGAAGGTGTGCTAAGAACCACCAGGGATAGAGAAACGTGGGAAGCCATGATCGTCTACGTGCCGAAATGACAAGGCACAAAGAAGAAGCATTGCTATCTCCTCTCCCTCATTTTCTGTGAGTGTCATATTTGTCATGCCATTCCAACGCTTTTTCTCTCAAACGAAATTTACCCTTCGCTTCATACGTTGCTTAGTTTCTGTCAGACAACTTTATCTATTCCTAATCCTCTTCGCGTATGTGCTACCTTTTCAATCTTTAGTTACCACACCATCCAGATAAATCAATTTCATGGGTACCTCGACTTGGTGTAATGGTTAACAAGCTTGACTAGCTAGTTCAATTACGGCTGTATAGCAAGTTTGATCTCCACTGGATAACTCCCTAATTTCGGCCTTGTGCCACATCTATGCTATACTTTAGGAAAAAAATTTAGGTCTTCTCTACGTAGTCTAATGGTAAACCAGCATGCCTCGTTAGAACCTATTACAACTGAGTAGTGAGTTTGATCCTCACTGGGTACCTCCGTAATTCTGGCTTTGTGTCATATGTAGGCTATGCTTAGAAAAAAAATTAATGCCACTTCGACATTGTGTAATAAGGGTTAGCAAGCTTGGCGCGCTAGAACCAATTACAACTGATTAGTGAGTTCGATCCTCACTGAGTATCTCTATAATTTCGTCCTTGTGCCACATCTAGACTATGATTAGAAAAACATTTTAACTTACTGTATTATTCAAGCATCCGTCAGCACAGCGCGCAATCTTAATAAAGAATATCAGTTTTTCTGGCAGGATTTCAACCTGCTTTCACGATTTGAAGAAGAAACAACCACATGATCCGGCAACTGTTTAAAACAAAAATAAAAGTGGCGTCCATTTCAAATACGAGTATCCACTAATGATAATGTTTGAAGAAATAAAAATGTCCGATTAAAAATGAATCCATTATTTCTTGAGAAATTGCTTTGTTTATATTTCGGATACAATTAGATATGTAAAAATGGATTTCGATATGGATTTCGGGAAAACTCTGAACAAGTTGGTGTCCTTTAAATTGTGTATGTATATAACCCGTATGTATATGCGTTGTGGTGCATTGGATATCGGCTCGGAACGAGAAATCGGGGAGCCAAGTTCGAATTCCAGCCGAATTCATTGCATTCACTTACGCGCAAATACTCTTAGGAAAGGTATTAATCCGTCTCTTCCTTCCAGTTATGGGTTAAATAACAGAACAGATTGGGTTCTATAGCCTTGGTCGGCAACCAGTCTACCGCAGAAAGCAATGGCAACCTACTGCGGGATAACCTTCTACCCAGTCAGTCATGTCTCTTTCGAGACATGATCGCCCAAGCGTGTATTATGTATGGCACTTAACTGACTGACTGACACTGATTGAAGATTGTGAGTGTTCCATTAGAGTTCATTACTTTCACTTCCGTGTTATTAACCTTTGGAAATTTTTTAGTCTCTGTCTTTTCTCGCCAGGTGTGGATAAACAGAAAGGCAGCGTGGGTCCTATATTCCTGGCTCGCAACTGGTTTTTGAGAATTGCCCTGAACTCAAAAGCTGCGGAGGGTCGTTTGTATATCACCACGTAGACCAATGATTATATTTTGTTTTTCAGCCCAAACCTTCATGATGATAATCATATCTAACGAGCAGGTTGGCTTGCTGTTTGGTTCTCAAACCTGAACAGTTGGATATCTCATCGACGGACAGTTCATACAGTTCATGTCGACTGCGTTTAAGCATGAAACAGCCTGACACCTCTGGGTGTTGACTTCAAAGCCTACTTTTATATTTACATACGCTCTATCCCTGATATTCAATACTCTAATCCATAAATACAGCATATCTTTACAAGTATATATATTTACAAATGTATACTTTCTTGAGGCAGGATATGCGTTGTGGTGCAGTGGATATCGACACGGAAAGAGAGATCGGAGTGCCTAGTTCGAATTCCAGTTGAATTTCTTGCATTCACTTGCGCACAAATACCCTTGGGAAAGATATTAATCCGTCTCATCGCTCCAGTTATGGGTAACAAAATAAGAGAGATTGGGTTCTATAGCCTTGGCTGATAACCAGTCTACCGCGGAAATCAATGGTAATCTACTGCGGGTTAATCTTCTGCCGAGTCAGTCATGTCTCTTTTGAGACATGATCGCCCAAAGCGTGTATCACGTATGGCACTTAACTGACTGACTTTCTTAAGACCACATCAGTAGCGTAGAGAGGTGAGGTAACCTAAACGGCACATTTTCGACAACCTGGATATTACACAGACCCGAAAACGCATCAGTAAGTCCAGATAAGAATATTTTTTTCTCGTCAGGTAGGCACCAAAATATAACTTATTCTATGGAATATCAAAAGTGGTTTGTTTATTAGAAATTGTTGACAAACATAGCAGAAACGTGACGACTTGCAGAAAGAAAATAAAAGATGATTAAGAATACTTTAAATTATGCGCTTAAACTAAAGTGAATTTTTGTTTTTTAGTTAAGATAAATATTTATAGATACAGTTCGATATGTGAAATATTTTTGCATGCCGAGACATTGAAATTTGAGTCTTTTAATGGTCGGACATCAGAAATTCTATTTAAAGCAACGATAGACCGTACATCATTGCATATAGACAAAAGAGGATGTGCTGAAAATTTCTCGAACGGAATTGAGAAAAGCATCATTGGCGTATGAGGAGTGTTTGGATTTTTGAGTTTGAGTATTATTTAGCGGCATATCAGTTATTTTATACCAAAATGGGATTTGAGGGTATTAGTTTTTAATGTTCGGTTATCGTTATCTTGAGTCTTGTTTAATGGCATATCAACCACTGTGGGTTATTTTATGCCAGAAAGGTAAGGTTTTAGGGTATTATATTTTAGTGCTCGGTTATCGTTAGCTTGAGTCTTGTGTAATGGTATATCAACCTCTGTGGGTTATTTATGACAGAAAGATGTGGTTTTAGGGTATTATTTTTTAATGTTCGGTTATCGTTAGCTTGAGACTTGTTTAATGGCATATCAACTACTGTGGGTTATTTTATGCCAGAAAGGAGGGGTTTTATGGTATTATTTTTTAATGTTCGGTTATCGTTAGCTTGAGACTTGTTTAATGGCATATCAACCACTGTGGGTTATTTTATGCCAGAAAGGAAGGGTTTTAGGGTATTATTTTTTAATGTTCGGTTATCGTTAGCTTGAGACTTGTTTAATGGCATATCAACCTCTGTGGGTTATTTTATGCCAGAAAGGCGTGGTTTTAGGGTATTATTTTTTAATGTTCGGGTATAGGTATCTTGTGTAATGTTTAATGGCATATAAACCCCTGTGGTTTATTTTATGCCAGAAAGGTAGGGTTTAAATAATTATTTTTTAACGCTCGGTTATCGTTAGCTTGAATTTTGTTTAATGTCATATCAATCTCTGTTGGTTATTTTATGCAAGAAATCTAGGGTGTTACGGTATTATTTTTTAATGTTCGGTTATCGTTAGCTTGAGTTTTGTTTAATGGCATATAAACCTCTGTGGGTTATTTTATGGCAGAAATGTAGGGTTCTAGCGTATTATTTTTTAACGTTCGGTAATCGATAGCTTGAGTCTTGTTTAATGGCATATCAATCTCTGTGCGTTATTTTCTGCCAGAAAGGTAGGGTTTTAGGGTATTATTTTTTAATGTTCGGTTATCGTTAGCTTTTTCTTGTTTAATGGCATATCAATCTCTGTGTGTTATTTTATGCCAGAAAGGCAGGGTTTTAGGGTAGTATCTTTTCATGTTCGGTTATCGTTAGCTTGAGTCCTGTTTAATGGCATATCAACCTTTGTGGGTTATTTTATGCCAGAAAGGTGGGTTTGGGGTATTATTTTTTAATGTTCGTTTATCATTATCTTGAGATTTGTTTAATGGCATATAAACCTCTGTGGGTTATTTATCCCAGAAATTAGGGTTTTAGGGTATTATTTTTTAACGTTCGGTTATCGTTAGCTTGAGTCTTGTTTAATGGCATATCAACCTCTGTGTGTTATTTTATGCCAGAAAGGTAGGGTTTTAGAGTATTATTTTTTAATGTTCGGTTATCGTTAGCTTTTTTCTTGTTTAATGTCATATCAATCTCTGTGGGTTATTTTTTGCCTAAAAGGAGGGATTTTAGGGTATTATTTTTTAATGTTCGGTTATCGTTAGCTTTAGTCTTTTTTAATGGCATATCAACCTCTGTGGGTTATTTTATTCCAGAAATATAGGGATTTATGGTATTATTTGTTAATGTTCGGTTATCGTTACTTTGAATGTTGTTTAATGGCATATCAACCTCTGTGGGTTATTTTATGCCGGAAAGGTGAGCTTTTAGGATATTATTTTTTAATGTTCGGTTATAGTGTGTTTGAGTTTTGTTTAATGGCAGGTCAACCTCTATGGGTTGCTTAATGCTTTTAAGTTATTTTGTTCGATTATATTGAGAAGATTAATTTAGTCAGATTTTAATAAATATCTTTTGCTTTCATTCATTTTATATTAGAAAACTAAAAAATTTTTGTATTCAAAAATGTTTTGTAATTAATGTGTTATGGTTATAATTTCTTTCTCCAAAAATATATTGTTGGTGATATTTTTCCTTCAGAAACGTATATTTTTCTATAAAAGTTTATTTTTATACTTTCATCGTGTTTTGACCCCAGCTTGGGGGAGTTAACTATTTGCCCATAGCTGAGACCCTAACAGGTGCTACCACTCCATCATGCCCAGGACCGAGGCATTTTAGAAACGTAGTTTTGATGTACCACAACATCGAAAGTAAGACCTCCCAGAGAGGATCAAACTCACAACTAAGACATAATTGTTCTAGCGAGACAAGCTTGTACAACGGCAAGGCGGTCTCTTAATTGTGGCTTACTTATGACGTAATACCGAAAGGAAGTAGCACCCAGTGCGGATCGAACTCAGCAATCAGGCGTAAAATGTTCTAACGAGACAGGATTAGGTTTAGGGTTAGAGTTTAAGTATAATTTATCACATTCACTTGTGTGTTAATACCTTTGGGAAATGTGTCTCTTCTTCTCCCAGCTATGAATATATAGTAAGACAGACGTAGGACAGATCTAGGCATTTTTTACCCACTATCTCAAGAAAACTGAATATATGATCATCAGTAAAAAGAGGATCCTAATATGCAAACTGAAAATCAGAGAATCTAAAATAAAACAAGTTAAAAAAAAAATTAAATACCTGGGAAGTGTTTTAACAGAGATTGGAAAATACGACATTGAGATCCAAAGAATCATTGGCATGGCCAAAGACGCATTTTAGAAGCTAGCCAGAGTACTGAAAGACCGGAAAATCTCAACAGAAACAAAGAAAGGAGTGCTAGTTTCCTATGTGATATCGGTCCTTCTGTATGGAAGTGAATATTGGACGATCTCATTAAAGATGAAGGAGAGGCTTGAGTTAGCAGAAATGTGATTATACAGAAGGATGCTGAGGATACCATGGGCAGAGCATGTGTGCAACGATGATGTGTTGGAAAGGATGCAAACGAGAAGAAAACTGATAAATATCAGGAATAGACAAATGAGGTTCCGGAGACACGTAATGAAGGCCTGGAAAACTTAATACTCACAGGTCGGATAAATGGAAGGAGAAACAGGGAAAAGCATCGCAATTAATGCTTCTGCTGGATCAAAATTGGGTGATATGTTTTCTATTATTATGAAGTAATAAACTGATCCCCCAGTTATTACGACTTATTAATGTAATAATCAACCTCGTCTTGCTACAGCTATGGGTTAGATAACAGGATAGATTGGGTTCTATAGATTTGATTAGCAATCATTCTACCGCAGAATTTAATAGTAACATTCTGCGGGAAATTGTTCTGCTCAGTCAATCATGTCTCTTTTGAGACATGATCGCCCAAGCATGTTTCACGTATGGCAATTAACTGACTGATAGCATAAATGCCGTATATGATTCTTATCTACACTCATCTTTAAGGGATTATATCGATGTAAAATATTCCATAATCTGATATTAAATTACAACTACAGAATGTAATACGGACGTTTGGTTTGTAGCAAGGCGCAGAATAAAGCTTGTAATAAGACAACAACTGCGGATTTTGCAAAAACAAATAAAACAAAAAACAAAAAGACAAAAACAAAAAACAAACAAAAAGTACTGGAACTAAGAATGCGATATTTATGCTTAGAATGCTATCGGATTAACCAATGAAAATGCAGGAGGATATATATATATATTATAAATTATATTTTAGAACATGTACATAATCATACTATATATATCCTATACAAAGTTACGATTGTTTCGACACTGAAACTTCAATGTCTCATCAGGCAGTATGTAAAGTAATGGAAAGCCTATTTTCTTATATTTATTTAGTTTTGTTAGAGGTGTTGGTGGGGAATAGTGATAAAGGAATGAGTCTCTGACCGTTGGAATTTTTGGAGAGGGTGTTTCTTGAGTGGTTGATTAATGAGACTCTTTGATTTATAGACAATTGTAAGTTTTTATTATCTAGTGACAAGACTATATCCTTATGGATTTCTTAGAAGAGCCGGTAGAGGTTGGCACGGATATTTTTAATTTGGGCAGAGTCTTTATAATTAATGAAAGTTTGTATATTTAATCTTAACTTTGGATTTAGGGAATATATAATTTATAATAAATATTCACAGCTCTGTATATTACATATCGATCACTGTTTTACATTAATGTTTTGGACTTTGTAAAAATTCTTTCTTCGTTCTGTATTCACTCGGATATATATATATATATATATATATATATATATATATATATATGAATAATGAACGAAGAAAATATTTGCAACGTTCAAAATATTAATTTAAAATGAGATCAACCAAATGCAGACGACAATTCTACTCCTGCAACTTCTTTCCTCGCACTTCCCGCCTGTAGAACTCGCTTCCTTATTCTTGCTTTCCTGACGGCTACAACCTCCAGGAATTCAAATGCAAGGTCAATACTCATCTCTTGACCACTTGACCCTAGTTCTTTCCTCACGACCCTGGATACCCTTTCCTTTCTCTCCACCTCTGCAACTGTCATCACACCTGTGTTTCCTCTCTTCTATTGCTCCATTCTAAATTATTTATCATTCTCTTCACTCTCTTCTATTTAGTGCTTTTACTCTTATGTAGCCCCCTGCACATCAGTGGCGTTACCGCCTTGCTCGGGGTGATATGATTAAAAAAAGCAATGCTCAATATAGAAATAGAGCAATGAATATTTATTATAAATTATGCTTTAGAACATGTACAAATTACAATCTACTATAAAAATTGTACATTTTGTTTCTACATTGAAAGAACAATGTATCGTTAGATAGTTAGTAATGATGGTAATAAACGTTTTTTTTTCTCTCCTTCAGCCGGTTTTCATTGGCTCTTTCCTGTTGTTTATTTCTTTCTTTCTCTCTTGTTTTCCTCTTTGTGTTTTATTTCCTCTTTGTTTTTTATTTCCTCTTTGCTTTTTATTTTCCTGTTTGTTTTTTATTTCCCCCTTTTTTTGTTTTTTATTTTTGATTTTTCATCTTTCCTATCTTCTTTACATTGTACGGAAAATTTTGCCATTGAAAGGACGTTTTCATAAATTTGCTTTCAAATTTTCAATTTCAATTTTTCTTTCAATGTCGAAACAAAATGTACAGTTTTGTACTAGATTGTAGTTTGTACAGGTTCTAAACTATAATATATATATATATATATATATATATATATATATATATATATATATATATATATATATATATATAAACACCACCTGCCATAAATATTAGACCACCCCAGTAGTTAAAAAAAAATAATGTATTCCATATTACTTTTTAGTATTTATTGCCAAGTAAATAATTTTAAATGAAAACAGAATGGTTCTTTTGTTAATATTGCACAATAAAATGTGCATCAAATGAATTTATAAATATTTAATAATTACCTATATTGCAGTTTCATCAATGAAGGAATGAAGAAAATTTAGGGTGATTCGGATGAGTTCATCTTTGCTTTCTTGCCTAGTAAAGTTTTGCAAAGTAATAATAAGAAAAGAACCATTCTATTTTCATTTACAATTATTCACTTGGCAATAAATACTAAAAGTAGTATGAAATACATCATTTTTTTTGTGGTGACCTAATAATTACGGCCGGTAGTGTATACATATACATATATATATATATATATATATATATATATATATAAAATCTAAATGGTGCGATGGGTAAATTGTCGCTATTTTCCTTGTAAGATTTTGCAAAGTAATAATAAGAAAAGAACCATTCTATTTTCATTTGGCATTAAATACGAAAAATAGTATGAAATACATCATTTCTTTAAAAAACTGGGGTGGCCTAATATTTATGGTCATATATATATATATATATATATATATGTATATATATATATACTTGCGCTTTATAAATTACGCAGAGAGGTGCAATAAATTAAACCATAAAGGTATGGTTAAAATTCTCAGCGACTAGACATATTTGGAAAGGATATTAGAATAATCAAGAACCTACACTTGAATCAAACCTCCTACCTATGGAAAGAAAATAAATTCAGCTAATGCACAAAACAAGAGAGGGATGTCAGACAATGACATGTCTAGTCAACGGATTATATTCGACATATACATAAAGCAGTTCTGACATAATTAGAAGTCCTACCTGTATTCTTTATCGGAGGCCACAATTTTAAAAACATATGATATGCAGATGACAGATTTTTTTTTATTAGACAGGGGAAGAAACCAGGGAAGATCCTAAGGGAAGTAGCGAAGGAAAGCGAGAAGAAAGGACAAACTTCAAGAAGACATAATGAATTGTTTTTAAGAAACTGATGAACCAAGATACAAGAATCAAACAAATACAGAAATTTTAATACCTGGGGCGTGTTCTTATCACCAGACTATATTCGACATATACATATGGCAATTCAGAGATAATTAGAAGTTCTACCTGTATTCGTTATCAGAGGCCACAATCTTAACAACATATGATATGCAGATGACACATTTTTTTAACAGACAGGTGAAGGAAATCAGGGAAGATCCTACGGAAAGTAGTGAAGGAAAGCGAGAAGAAAGGAAAAACTTCAAGAAGATATAAGAAATTGTTGTTAACAAACCGAAGAATCCAAGATATCAAAATCAAACAAATACAGAAATTTAAATATCTGAGACGTATTCTGACAGAAGGAAAGTGCGATACCAAGACGTATTGGGGTGGCCAAAGATGCACTCTAAACTCTAAGCAGAGCAAGCAGAAAAATATGTTACATCATGACTGCCCTTCTATATGGCAGTGAATGCTGGATAGTTACGTGAAAGAGGAAGATGAGACTTGAAACCTCAGAAAAGTAGTTATACAGAAGCATACTGAGGATATCATGAGAAAAAGGAGATTCATATATAACTTCGTTGAAATTTCTGGGGCAAATAACGAGAAAAGAGGGCTGACCCACTTTGATACTTGGAGGGCAGACCGATGGAAAACAACGTATAACATATTTAACGAGTTTGATTAAAATTGATAGTGGAACAGGTGTTAACAAAAAATACTAAAAAAACGCAATTCATTATCATCTACGGAAGACTGGAAATTGTAAAGAGCCAGAATCGCCTACGTCCTGAGGGTTCATGGCACATAAAGAAGAAAAACGTTAAAGTATACACTGTAGGTGATTATATCAAAAAATGTTTGTCATGCGTATTTCGGCGTGGTGTAATGGTTAACAAGCTTGAATTGGTCAGCGACAACTGGATAGAAAATTCCATCCCCACTGAGTGCTCCATATACTCGGCCTCGTGCAACTAAGCAAGGCATCGACAATCAGAGTACACTTCGACGTGGTGTAAGGACGACCATGAATGGCTCGCTGGATCAATATTGACTGAATTGTGAATTCTGTCCTAAAATCGGTACCCGATAATTTTGACATGTAAGCTACACTTAGAAAACTATGTCTTTTTTTTTTAGTTTGTTTTTGTTTTGTTTTCTTTTGCCTTGTAGCCAAACTCGTTCTTGTAACACTTGCCACGGCATTGGTATAAAAAGCAGTAGCTGACAGACTGATCTTTCTTTAGGGATCGAACCCGTCATCCATTCATAACTAATCTAGCGAGAAAGGTCACCCTTGCGTGGAAAGGAAAGCTGTGTCGCATGGGCTACTGAAGATCCGCTTTTAAAACATCCTACCTCGTCCAGTACTCCCAGTAGAAGACAACCCATTCGTCGCCTCATCCGCGCTCGGTGAGTAAATAAAACGCGTTGCTACAATTATCTACGCACTTAATAAGAAGTCTGCCTAGACACAGACCCGTTCTCGCTCGAGACCGATGGTTGCCATTGACGCCAAATGTGCAAAAAGGAATGGCATTATGCTAATATTGCAGTCAGTTTGAAAGTGATTTTTGTCATGTCTTAGAAGCGTCTGAATTGATTTTGAATTGTTTGGATATTTTTTTAATGCGATAAGGCGCTTACATTATTTCATGTCTACGAAAACTGAAAAACTTTACAATGGTAAATGTGAATTCTGTTTTTGTCTTTAGTTGTTTAACGGTATATCAACTCCTTATTGTATTTACTAGCCTTCCCACGCAAGGCCAGATATGACACATGGTCATTTTATAGTGGGTATTCCCGGCCATATAGCCGGGCCAAAAAATGTCTGTCTATTTTTCCCCACTCGTGGTTCTACCCTTCAACGGAACCACAGCTGGGTTTGTGCTCTCTGCTCGGAAGCAGAGAGCGCCCTCTACCCGAAGGCAGAGCACTGACAGTGTCATAGAGCAGTCAGGCGAATGCCTAAGAGCTCCTTATGGGTCATGTATATCTGGGGAGTGTTCTAACAGAAGACAGAAAGTGCAACACAGAGATCCAAAGGCGAATTGTCATGGCAAAGAATGCATTCCAGAAGCTGAGTAGAGTATTACGAGACAGTAAAATTTCGTTAGAAACAGAGAAGAGAGTACTGGATAACGATGTGATGTCTTTCCTTCAATCTGGCAGTGAATGCTGAACAATATCATCCTCATTCCTTACGTAAAGCCACGACTGGATTACGCAAGGAATGAGGATGATATACACCAGTTATTGTAATAAAGGGTTCGGTTCGAAATTTCTAGTATCTGAAGAAAGCCGGAGCGTAGAACAGCCGAAACGTCGTACAAATGGCAACAAAGATGATAAGAATAGTTCGAATAATGTAAATACTGTAAATATTACCTCATCTCAGAACCATAGACAAATAGAATGATCTATTATTAAACGACGTAATAAATGGCAACAAATATGAGGACAATAGTCCAAATAATGTGAATACTGTAAATATTACCTCATCTTAAAAATATACACAAATAGAATGGTCTATTATTAAACGTCGTACAAATGGCAACAAAGATGAGGACAATAGTCCAAATAATGTTAATACTGTAAATACTACCTCATCTCAGAAATAGATTCGAACAGAATTATCTAATATTAAACGTTTTACTAATGGCAACAAAGATGAGGACAATAGTCCAAATAATGTAAATACTGTAAATATTACCTCATCTTAGAAATATAGATAAATAGAATGATCTATTATTAAACGTCGTACAAATGGCAGCAAAGATGAGATCAACAGTCCAAATAATGTAAATACTGTAAATATTACCTCATCGCAGTAATATAAACAAATAGAATGATGTATTATTAAACCTCGTATAAATGGCAACAAAGATCAGGACAATAGTCCAAATAATATAAATACTGTAAATATTTCCTCATTTCAGAAATATAGACAAATGGAATGATCTAATATAAAACGTCGTACAAATGGCAACAAAGATGAGGACAATAGTCCAAATAATGTAAATACTGTAATTACTACCTCATCTCAGAAATATTGACAAATACTAGCGAGATACATTTTACATAATGACTAGAGAAGGTTATATGTATGCTTTAAGCTGTAATTTTACATAAGTTATATTATGATTTGATTTTTTTAAGTAATTGATGGAAGTTAATATCCTGATAGAGTTCTTTCATGTAGATTTGTTTTATTTTGTTTAGCGGCATATCAAATTCTACTGTGTTCAAAATATTTAAATTTTGGTATCAATACCAAAATTTAAATATTTTGAACACAGTTTTATGGCTACAGATAAAATTTACTGCATGCCATTATTCCATAGAGAATTTTAACTTAATACTTTCATACGTTATTAAATGTCAAGAGTTCTATCATATTGTTTTTTTTTAAATTGGTTGACGACGTTTCGCGACATATCTAACCCTACTAGTTATTTAATGCGTTTGACACAATTTTAACGCTTTAAATATATGCAATTTGAACACAGTTGTATGCCTTCGGATGTACATTGTAGTTCAGTGGATATCGACTCGGAACGAGAAATCGGGAAGCCGGGTTCGAATTCCAGTTGAATTCCTTGCATTATTTATGTTATGTCGTGAGTAAGAATAAATAACTCAACAAGAGGAATAGGTTAATTGTTGTATTCCGTTAAAATAGTATTTACAAAGGTTATTAGTATCCAATACAAGAATAAGGGTTAATCGTCTCAACCTTCGTAAGACGTAGTATGAGCAATGGGTACTTCCGGGTCGTCACCGGAAGTCTACGACTGACTTGTCGATCGGCTGCTCGGCACACTCTCTACCTACGTAGATGCCACCATTACTTTACATAGTAATGGAATAGTCCATTATAGCCGAATAGGCGCGGGCGCCCCAACAATTAACTTGCAAATACTATTGGGAAGCTATTCATCCGTCTCTTTCCTCCAGTTGTGGATTACATAACAAAACAGATTGGATTTTATAGCCTAGGCTGGCAATCGGTATACCGCAGAAATTAATGGCAGCCTACTGCGGGATAATCTTCTGCCCAGTCAGTCATGTCTCTTTCCAGACATGATCGCTCAAGCATGTATTACGTATGGCACTTAACTAACTACCGATAAAATGGTCATTTTGTTATAGATATGTCTTGTTGGTAATCTAAACTTAATTATAAATGCAACTTTTCCTGTGTATGTGTATGTGTGTAGCTGTGTGTGTGTGTCCGTTACCTAAGGCTCCAAAACGGCTGAACCGATTTCCTTGAACATTTACATAATGCAGTGCTTATAATTGTGCAGAAAATTGATAATATATATATATATATATATATATATATATATATATATATGGCAAGATGTTTGTGTGTATGTGTGTCTGTTTATCTGCCTGTATGTCTGTATTTTTTTCAGACCTTTTATTTTAGTTTTTGCTTCGGGTTTGGCTCTAAGTAGCTATAATTGTAGTTCTTAGTCTCAGCCATGATACTATTTACTCAGAGGACTTATTTAGCCTACAAAATTCAGTTTACGACGAAAAATATTTATTTGATATCGATACCAGGAAATCAAAATTTGACTTACATCCATTCATTTTTCTTTCAGTCTACGGTTTCGCTTTAACTGGAAACAACTGTTGCTTTTTAGTCTTTCGTGCCAACGTCCAAAGCGTCTGAGCTCCAGGACCATGGATTAGTTTTAAAGCTTTCATTACACCCGGGCAACACCGGGCTATACTGCTAGTATATATATATATATATATATATATATATATATATATATATATATATATATATATGCGATTGGTAAATTGTCGCAATTATTTTATTATTTCAAATATTCTGAGCTGCAGGACCATGGATTAGTTTTAAAGCTTTCATTACACCCGGGCAACACCAGGCTATACTGCTACTTCTACTATACAAATGCATGGTTGGTCATTTCCCTTTCTCTTTGTTGGTAAGATTCTTATATAAAAAAAAGAATTGCTGGTGTTTTTACTATAAAAATTTATTTTTATAATTCCATACTGTTCAGTTATTTGTTTGGAAGTTCAGTATTTATCCATTGCTAAAGCCCTACCAGGTGCTACCATCCGTGGTCAAGTTATAACACGTCTGTTTCGAATTCAGTGTTTGGGTCATTTTGTTTGGCGGTATTTCAAACTCTGTAGCTTATTTAATCCTGAAATATAAATATTTGAACACAATTCTATGGCTTCAGCTACATATATTTTGAACGCAGTTTTGGAACTGAAGTTTTGGTTTATAAGAGAAAATTTAAATACCTGGGAGGTGTTTTAACAGAAGACGGAAAGTGCGACACAGTGATCCAGTGGCAAATTGGCTTGTCGAAGGACGCGTTCCGGAAGCTGAGTTAAGTATAAAGAGAGAGATTAACTTTAAAAAGAAGCAAAGAAAAGAGTACCGGATTTCTATGTGATGTCAGTTATTCAATATGGCAACAAATGCTGGACAATATCATCGAAGATGAAGGAAAAACTTGAACCAAGTGAAAGGTAGTTCTACAGAAGGATGCTGCACATATTATGGACCGAGTATGTGAGCAATGATGAGGTTTTGGAAAGAATAGAAACGAAAAGGAAATTCATATTGAGCATCAGAAAGAGACAATTAAAGTTCCTGGGATATGCAATGAGGAAGAAGGGCTTAGAGAACCTGATACTAATAGGCTAGGTAGAGAGGAAAAGAGACAGAGAAAATCAGCGGATAACATATTTGAAGGACCTGGTCAGGTGGATGACGGAACAAGTGTTACAGGAGAAAGCGTGCTAAGAGCCACCAGGGATAGAGGAGACGTGGAAAGCCATGATCTCCCACGTCCTGAAAGAACAAGATACATAGAAGAAGAGTCTTATTCTTAATATACATGTATCACTTTTTTAATACATAGCTTGTAGATGATAAAATATATATTTATTTTTATAAAATAATTTACCGGCAACTTTCCTGTAAAAACGTATTTTTATATTTTTTCTAGTGTTCTTGTTTGATAATTTTACTGTAAAATTTTATTGCCGGCATTTTTACTATATAAATATATATTTTTGTACTTTCCATTTGTGTTGATTTTTCTTTCAGATTTGACTATTTTCCCATAGCTGGGACACCATTCATGGTTAGAGCTGACCTCGGAAAAACAGCAATAAGAATTGGTTTCACGTTTCTCAAAACTTCCAATTTCCTTGCTACCAGATGTAACTGGTCATCAGATCAGGACTAGAATTCAGAGTTGACCTTCTCCTAGACCATCTCATACGTAAGAGGACTTAGTCTGTCTTGCTATTTACCTATTTACCAATAGTAGTCTGTTTTATTGGTAAATCTCGATAAATATACGAGAGACTTGACGAATTACATACAGGAAAAAGAATTAATAAAAATATTTTAAATTATATGTTTTAACTTCAGCTGAAGGAAATTAATTTTTTTTATTTTTATGATACTTTTTCGTGCGATTATGAATATTTATAGATTCAGTATTCGACCACTGAAATGTTTTACATACAGAGATATTAAAATTGTGCGACTTCTAGTGGCCGGACGTTTAAAATATTTTTTTTAATTCGACGATCGGCCATACATACATACATACATACATACATACATACATACGAGGAGTATATGTTGAAAAGTTCTCGGCTTTGGCCGTTTCTCAAAATATGATCAAAACGTTTCGCAAATTATCTTTGAATCTTATTCTTGTCGCATCCAAAGACACACACACACACACACACACACACACACACACACACACACACATATATATATATATATATATATATATGTGTGTGTGTGTGTGTGTGTGTGTGAAATTTTAATGATAGTGCCAAAATACCTGTTTTTTATAAGCGTAATGGTAGAAAGGCATTATTGGCAAACCGTTTTTTGTCATAAGGTGCTCGATATCAAAATAGAGCGATAATAGAATTAACTGTATAGTGTTATTTAAAGCCATCCGACTTCAAGCTTTTGTGATAGCATTGATATATATATATATTGATATATATATGTGTGTGTGTGTGTGTGTGTGTGTGTGTGTGTGTGTGTGTGTGTTTAGAATTTTTCCTTTAAATATTTTATATATAATAATATACATAAAGAAGTATCATTGGTACTTGGTAAGATTAATTCCACAAGGAATTACATCTGATGAGAACTCAATATTAGAATTTAAAAGAGTAATATATTTATTGTGACATAAATTTGGTCTGATGAGCGGTCTGTAAGTGCTCTGCGAAATAAGCTATTACCAAGGATTTATAAAAACATCTAAACTATTATTCTCACATTTTTTATTCTAAATTAATTTTTATCGTTGGAACAATCCTATTCTTTTTCTAATATATATATATAAACAGAGCATGTAATCAAATATGGGTATCCGCTAAAAATGAAATCTAACTAATAAAATATGTTGGATTAATGAATAAAAATCTATCGCACTATTAAAAATAACTTTGATTTCCGTTATTATGCCAAACTAAGCAGATATAAATATTTTGAGTCTGAGAAACATTAATGAGGCACTATTCAAATTTGATTAATTAACAACGCACTTCTTGGCTGAAGTGTTCAAAAGCACGTTGGATCTAGAAAATATTCTAAGTATTTTACATATAATAATATACAAAAAGAAATATCATTGGTTCTTGGTAAGGTTAATCCCACAAGGAATTACATCTGATTAGAACTAAGTATTAGAATTTAAAAGAGTATTATATTCATTGTGTCATAAATTTGGTCTGATGAGCGGTCTGTAAAATTGGTTGATTAACAACGCATTTCTTGAAGTGTTCAAAAGCACGTCGGACCTAGCAGCTATTTTTCTAAGTATCTGTTGTTTTAATGAAATTTTACCCTGTGTCTGTTATTTGAAATTAAACATTTATAAAATAAATGCTGCCCAAAAATATATATATATAGAATACTCTCAGCTATTGGGCGTGTATAATGATAATATACACGCTAAAAAGTTTACCACCTTCTACCGAGCGCCCATAGCTCAGAGGTAGAATCGCCGATTGACGCCAATTCGTTCGGGTTTCAATCCTGGGTAAAAAGCAATCTGCTGTCTAACTGTAATGATGAGCTGTGATATAGCGAAACAGATCTGTCTGCGAATGACTATTTACGCTCTCACATTCTAACTGAGCACTCTGGAAGAATGGTAGACTTTGAAAAATAGTAGCTACGCTAGCATATACGCATCGTTCATTCAGCAATTAATTAGAACATTCTCAGGTATTGGGCGTGTATAATGATAACATACACGCTAAAAAGTTTGTGTCCTTCTACCGAGCGCCCATAGCTCAGAGGTAGAATCGCCAATTGACGCCAATTCGGTTGGGTTTCTATCCTGGGTAAAATGCAATTGGCTGTCTAACCGTACTGATGATCTCTGATACAGCGAAACAGATCTGTCTGCGGATGACTATTTATATATATACATATTTTTTTTTTTAATCATTTCACCCCGAGCAAGGCGGAGACGCCACTGATGTGCAGGGGGTTACATAAATGTAAAAATATTAATTAGAAAAGAGTGAGGAGTACAAGCTAGTTACAAAGGAACAATAGAGAGCTGAGAAAGAAGGTGCGATGACAGATACATAGGAGGAGAGAAAGGGAAGGTTATACAGGGGAGGGGAGAGAGCTAGAGGCCAGTGGTTAGTAGATGAGTATTAACTTTGCATTTAAATTTCTGGAGGTTGTAGCTGTCAGGAAAGCAAGAATACGGGAGTGAGTTCCACAGGCGGGAAGTGCGAGAGAGGAAGCTGCAGGAGTAGAATTGTCGTCTGCATTTGGCTAATCTGACTGTGAATGGGTGGGACCCAGTTGCCAATCTGGTTGCACGGGTAAACACCTGTTGAGGAGGCATCAGTGACTTAAGCTCATCCGAGCAGAAGCCATGAAAATATTTATAGAAGAGACAGAGGGAGGCCACATTTCGACGATGGGAAAGTGGCTGCAGTTGAGTCGCCAGATCAGTACCTTTCACATTACAGACTCTCCTTTGAAGCTTGTCAAGAACACTGAGGAGAACGGCAGGGGCACCTGACCATAAATGGCAGCAGTACTCCATGCACGGACGGATGTATATATATATATATATAAATATATATATGTGTGTGTGTGTGTGCACATATATATATATATATATATATATATATATATATATGAAATGAATTGTTTGAATATTATTTTTTATCGAAACAATTCATTTCAAATTGTCGGTTGTTTATAACCAAGTTGCGTTAAAATGCGTTAATTTCCATAATATATATATAATATATATATACGCACTTTTAAAAAATTATCACTTTATTTGTCTTCGTGATAGAAATAATCTGTAAAAAATGTTTTAAATCAAAAGATGGAGTTTCTAAATAAAAAAATTCCTAACATGATGGATCGGAAGGGGTGGGCCATTTATTGGCCTCCACGTTCGCCAGATTTGACTCCATTAGATATTTTTTGTATCCACATGTGAAAACAATTGTGCATGCAACCAAACCTAGTTCATTAAAAGATTTGAAAGTTAAAATAACTCATGTGATTTCAGGCATTACTGCAAATCACTTGGCAAATCTTTTCCATGAACAGCAAAATCGTATTACCCTTTGTATTGCTAATGATGGAGGACATGTGGAAACTTAAATAAAATTTCAATAAAGCCTTAAAAATATAGATTTATTTTTCTTTCTAATCCTTTTTACAAATTATTTCTATCGGAAATACAAATAAAGTTATAAATTTGTTAAAGTGCACACGAACTTTAGGGACACCCTGTATATATTGAGTTCTTTTGGTCACTGGCGGGTGTATACCCTGCTTATATATAACACGCTAAAATTTCCCTTCTCTGGTTCCATACGCCTATGGTTTAGGGGTTAGAGACTATATAGGTAGACAGTAGGAGTAATATGAGTAATTGATTTGTGTATCAGTTACATGATTACTATCGTGTATTTTCAAAAAGATACCGCCCTTCCACATTATTCAAGATTATGGTATCTTGACAAAACATTTCCTGTGAATTGGATTCGCAGAAGAGGTCTCTCCCCAGCCGACAAGGCTGAATGCTTTGCCCGTAGATTCTCAACCAATTCGACACTGGACTCGTTAGGAATACCTACACCAGACTTCCCACCCAGAACTAAGGCTCAACTAAATAACGTCCACATAACACCCTCGCTGGTCGCCAAGATAATTGCACAACTTGACCCACACAAAGCGAGCGGCGGTGACGGAATCCCAGTCATAGTACTGAAGAAATGTGCCCCAGAACTCTCCTCTGTCCTCTCTAAACTCTATAACCTCTGCTTATCTGCTTCCTGCTTTCCTGCCTGTTGGAAGTCCTCCTGCGTAGTTCCTATATTTAAGAATTCTGGCGAACCCTCAGACCCCGCCAATTACCGTCCTATTCGTCTCCTTCCAATCTTTGGCAAAGTTTTCGAAGCCATTATCAACGCCGAGGTGATTCAGCATCTTATGGCCAACGGGCTTCTCTCTGACAAACAGTACGGGTTTCGCTTCACCAGGTCTACTGCTGATATGCTAACGACCATTACCGAGTACATATACCAGGCACTCGACAAGAATGGTGAAGCCGGAACCGTTGCCTTGGATATCTCCAAAGCATTCGACAGGGTCTGGCATACTGGCCTCTTGTGCAAACTGCGGAGCTATGGGATAACTGGACATCTGATTGACCTCATCCAGTCTTTCCTCTCTAACCGCACATTGAAGGTGGTATTAAATGGGCATGACTCCCGAAACTACCATACGAACTACCATCCTAGGTCCCACGCTCTTTCTGATCTACATTAATGATCTCCCCGACACCATTAGATCCCAAGTTGGCATGTATGCCGACGACACAACAATCTACTCTCGCATCGATCAGAAACCAGGTCTGGACGACAAAGTGAACCTCGCTGCCGTACTTGAAAGGGACCTCCAATCCGTAGTGGCCTGGGGTAGGAAATGGTTGGTAAATTGCAATGCCTCTAAAACAAAGCTGTTATCAACTAACCACCATAGACAATCGCATCTACCTCCCATTAGCATGGGACAGGCTAGCCTCCCAGAGAGTAAAATACTACGCCTCCTTGGCCTTACACTCTCGGCGGACCTCAAATGGAATGACTATATTGAATCCATTGCCAAATCTACTGCTATGAAAGTCGGCTCCCTGTGCAGGGCCCGGAAATTTTTCCCACCTGAATCTATTCTGCACATATACAAATCTACCATCCGCCCGTGTATTGAATATTGCTGCCATATCTGGTCGGGTGCCACTGCTGCTCTCCTTGGGCTTCTTGACAAAATACAAAGAGGATCTGTAACGTGGTTGATACTGACCTGGCAGACCGGCTGCAGCCGCTCTCTCACCGGCGTGATGTGGCTTCCCTGTGCCTCTTCTACAAGTACTTTCATGGCTTCTGCTCCGATGAGCTTAGATCACTGGTGCCGCCTAAGCACGAATTTACACGAGATACTAGATTAGCAACTAGGTCCCACCCTTTTACAGTTAAACAAATAAGATGTAATCGTAAATTCTACCCCAACAGCTTCTTTTCTCGCGCTTCCCGCCTGTGGAACTCCCTTCCACAAGTCTGCTTTCCCGACAGTTACAATCTCCAGGTGTTTAAATGTAGGGTAAATAGACACCTCCTATCACACTAACTCCCAACTATTCTCAGAACACTCACATCTACCAAACCCTCATTCTCAGTATCCTTACCCGCCTATCACCCACCCTCTGACATTTCCTATATTTAATCAGCCTTTCTCCACTCTACGTAGCCCCCTGCGCAGTAGTAGCAGTGACATGCCTTGCTCGGGGTGAAAAGGTTATAAAAAAAAAAAAATTGATTAGCAACCATGTTCACTTGATTTCATTCCAATGTATTTCTTCTTGTATTAATTGTATTAGTTAAAACTAGTAGCATAACCCGGCGTTGCTCGGGTGTAATGAAAGCTTTAAAACTAATCCGTGGTCCTGGAGCTCAGACTCAGCCTTAAGAATATTTGTGTGAAGTTTGGTGAGAATCTGATAAAAATTGTGGGTTTGTATAAAGGACATACTAGCAGATAAACAGATACACATAAAAGCATCTTGCCTTATATATATATATATATATATATATATATTATCGATTTTTTGCACTATTGGAAGAACTGCAACCTTGAAACTTCTTAATGTCGTTTCCTATGTCTTTGTCTATATGTGTATCAAATTTGATTAAAATCGGACCACTCCATTTATAAGACGATTTTTTGGATTATCGATTTTCGATATTTATTAGTGGTACCTCGACAGAAAACATAGCTAAGAACACTCGCAGACGCTTATAGTATAACTGTGTAGATTTTCAAGAAAATCGGTTCAGCCGTTTCGGAGTCTATAGGTAACGTACGTACACACACACACACACACACACACACACAAAGTTCTATTTATAAATAAGTTTAGATAATTGTATATGTATTCGCGAAAAAAAATGTTTACTATTCAGTTATTTATGCATATATACATACACACACACACACACCACCACCACCACCAACAACAACAACAACCCTGCCCCGTAAAAAACAGTTTGTTACAGAAACAGCAACAAAATTTGCTGCCCTATGCACCATTGGGTGTAATGGATAGATGATGATGATGATGATGGTTATATATATATATATATATATATATATATATATATATGCATGTATTTTTAAAACCAGCTACCAAATTACTGTAGTTTTTTTTTTTATTTAGTCCTTTTTTCTCGAGAAAATATCTTAGATTTGGATAGAGTTCTATTACTTTATGAACTTCAATTTGGGATAATTGTGATTTTCTTTGTAGCACAAACCAAATATTTGGGGCACTTAGCGAGGATCGAATTCGCTATCGGCCATAATTGTTCTTGTATGAAAAAATCTTGGTTTCCCATTGAGACAATGACTGGTGAAAAATTTTAATTTTGGTCTTCTTTGTGAGAAAGTTAAATTTAGGTGGCAAAGCCAATTTTATATTAGATTTGTTAATTTCTTATGGTCATCTGGTAATTCGGCTGGATAGATTTATATATTTATCACTGTTAATAGGAAACAGAATATTCAAAACTATAAGATCTTCTCAAGTATTAAATGAAAAAAAATATTAACCACAGGTCATTGTTAGTTATTTGAAACGAAACTTGCATAAAATAGGGAATACTACACTGATGCACACACTGTATATACATATATATAAGGGGGCACATCGGCTTGGTGTAATGATAGCAAGCATATCTCGCTAGAACTAGTTACAACTGAGTAGTGAGTTCGTTCCTCACTGGGTGTCCCATACTTTCGGCCCTGTGCTACATGTAAGCGGCTCTTAGTAAATCAACTAGATATACGTGTGTGTGTCCAAGAATAAACAAGTCAATTCAAAGCAAAATAATCTCGGCTTGCGAGATCAGCCTAAAACAAAAAAATAAATAAATAAGAAATGAAACTGTACCAAGGAACCTTTTTTTTTAAGCACAGAAGGAGAAATGTGTGGTCAATAGGCCAGACCAGAAAATCCGAAACAGAAAGATTGGATCCATAAAATAGAGAAGACGCAATCCAAAAATGGAAAAAACAAGACTTTATTTTTACCCTGAATGTTAGTTACACGCGCATAGCAATATTTAGACGGTTCAAAGGATAAATGACGAAAACTATAATCAAATAAATACAGGGAATAAAAAGAAATACATAAAAAAACTCTGAGTAGTGCTACAGATGTAGGAGAATACATATTACCGTAGAATATATATATATATATATATATATATATATATTTTTTAATTCAGATACTTCAATCCAAGGGGAAAAAGCAGGAAGGTAAATTCCAAAAACCTGATCCTAATTAATATTAAAAATTGTATTTTAATATTAAAAATGATACAGGAAGAGAGCTCCATGTAATAAAATATTACAGAGCAAATATATATTATATTTAATCCTTTTTTAATATATATATATATATATATATATATATATATATATAAGTCATCCACATACAAAGCCTGTTTCGCTTTATTACAGCTCACCAGTGTGGCTAGACGCATCCACTCGCCTCTGGCCGGGATCGAAACTCGACAGATTTGGTGTCAGTCGGAGTCTCTACTATATATATATATATATATGTCATCCACATACAAAGCCTGTTTCGCTGTATTACAGCGTATCAGTGTGGCTAAACGCATCCACTCGCCTCTGGCCGGGATCGAAACTCGACCGATTTGGTGTCAGTCGGAGTCTCTACTATACATATATATATAAGTCATCCACATACAAAGCCTGTTTCGCTGTATTACAGCTCACCAGTGTGGCTAGACGCATCCACTCGCCTCTGGCCGGAATCGAAACTCGACCGATTTGGTGTCAGTCGGAGTCTCTACTATATATATATATATATATATATATATATATATATATATTAAAATAACTTTAATCCAAAAGGAAAAGCAGGAAGGTAAATCCCAAAGACCCGATGCTGATTAATATTAATATTTTAATATTAAAAGATGATACAGGTGGAGAGCTCATTGTAATTACAATTACAGAGCCAATTATAACATAAAATAAATTTCGATATTCAAAACTGTTCAATGATCATTTCAACATGAAATTTCACATCTCATCGGCAACTACCAAAATTTCCAAATGAAATAAAAAAGAAATAAATACATTTTGAAGTTTAAGACTTCACCGGCGGAAGTTAAAAAATGTACGTTACAAAAAAAACAAAAAAAAAAAACGAGATAGCAATCAATGTGTATTTTTAGATTTTGGACAACATTACTTTTAGATTGAGTTGTAAAAAAGAAATTTATAAATTTGGCTTTGTTTAGTTTTACAAATGGGAAGGGGATTAACGGATGAAATAGGAATTGGTGTTTGATTGAGTAAAAAGTCTGCCTCCTTCTACCGAGCGCTCGTACCTCAGAGGTAGAACCGCCGACTGACGCCAATTCGGTCCGGTTTCAATCCTGGGTAAAAAGCAATCGGAGTCTAACTGTAATGATGAGCTGTGATACAACAAAACATATCTGTCTGCGAGCGACTATTTACGCTCTCACACCCTGATTGAGCACTCTGGAAGAATGGTACTTTGAAAAACAGTAGCTACTCTGGAATCTACGCATCGTTATTTCAGCAATGAATTAGAACACCCTCAGCTATTGGGTGTGTACAATGATAATATACACGCTTAAACGTCTGCCTTCTTCTACCGAGTGCCAGTAGCTCAGAGGTATAATCGCCGAGTGACGCCAATTCGGGCGGGTTTCAATCTTGGGTAAAAAACAATCCACTGTCTAACCGTACTGATGAGCTGTGATACAGCGAAACAGATCTGTCTGCGGATGACTATATATAATGTAGGACATTTGGTATATTAGTCAGGTAAATTTCAATTGAGACGAACTGAAAAGAACGCAATGTTAAATTTATTTATTTAATTTAACAAAAAATTTGTTTTAATATTCTAAAATGTCATGGGTAATACGTATTTCAACGACAATGATGATCTTGCGGCTCGTCAGACACAAATGATACAACAGTTCATCTTCAAAACATCCTCTAAAAACATTATACATAGACGCTTGCATGTCCATCTTTAGAATAGACATTTGTAACGGTAATTTTCAAAAAACAATTTCTCCCTTATTCAAAAAACGAGCCACAAGCCCAACATCGGCGGTGAAATACGTATTACCCATGATATTAAAGAATATCTAAAATTTATAAATACATATATATACATATATATATATATATATATATATATATATACGTGTGTGTGTATTTATTTATTTATTTATTTAATCATTTCACCCCGAGCAAGGCGGAAATGCCACTGATGTGCGGAGGGCAACATAACTGTAACTGTAAAAAGATTAATTAGAAGAGAGTGAGGAGTACAGACCAGTTAGAAAAGAGCAATAAAAAGATGAGAATGCAAGTGTGATGACAGTTACATAGGGGGGGAAGGGAAGGATATACGGAGTAGGGAGAGAACTAGAATCTAGTAGTTAACAGATGAATATTGACATTGTATTTAAATTCTTGGAGGTTGTAGCCATCAGGAAAGCAAGAATATGGGAGAGAGTTCCACAGGCGGGAAGTGCGAGAGAAGAAGCTGAAGGAATAGAATTGTCGTCTGCATTTGGCTAACCTAACTGTGAATAGGTGGGACCCAGTTGACAATCTGGTTGCACGAGTAAACACCTGTTGTAGAAGCACCAGTGACTTAAGTTCGTCCGAGCAGAAGCCATGAAACTATTTATAGAACAAAAGGAGGCCGCATTTCGTCGGTGGGGAAGTGGCTGCAGTCGAGCCGCCAAGTCAGTACCTATCATATTACAGACTCTGATTTGGAGCCTGTCGAGAACACTAAGGTGAACGGCAGGGGCGCCTGACCATAAATGGCAGCAGTACTCCATGCACGAACGGATGGTTGACTTGTATATATGCAGGATGGATTCAGGCGGAAAAAACAAACTGGATCGGCATAATGACCCAACCTTCTTAGCAGTGGATTTAGCTATGGATTCAATATAATGGTTCCATTTGAGGTCGGTAGAGAGGATGAGGCTGAGCAGGCGCAGTGTATTGCTCTTAGGGAGAATCGCTTGGTCCATGCTTATGGGAGGCAGGAGAGGTTGCCTGTGATGGTTGGCAGACAACAGCTTGGTCTTAAACGCATTGAAGTTGACAAGCCACTTCTTCCCCAATTCACCACAGAGTGTAGATCCTGTTCAAGATCAGTAGCGAGATTATGTCTATCCGCTGCAAAAGGTTTTTTATTGGTGCGGGAGTATATTGTGGTTTCATCTGCGTAGATGCTTACATGGCCCTCGATATCATCTGGGAGGTCGTTGATGAAAATAATAAGAACGTCGGGCCCAGGATAGAGCCCTGTGGGACACCAGCATTCGTGCTGTAGGATGAAGAGGCATGCCCATTCAAAATGACCTTCATTTTGCGGTTATTTAAAAAAGATTGGATTAGGTCATGCAGTAGACCGGTAATACCGTAACCCCGTAGCTTGCATGGAAGGCCAGAGTGCCAAACCCTATCAAAAGCCTTGGAGATGTCCAGAGCAACCGCCCGAACCTCGTCAGACTCATCAAGAGTCTGGATCATGTACTCCGTTACGGTTGTTAGCAAGTCGGCCGTGGACCTGGCAAAGCGGAAGCCATATTGCCTGTCAGAGAAGAGTTTGTGGGCAGTAAGATGTTGGACTATTACAGCATTGATTATGGCCTCGAACACTTTCCCGAATATCGGTAGAAGACTGATAGGGCGATAGTTGGATGGTTACGAGGGTTCACCACAATTCTTAAATACAGGAACGACTGAAGAGAACTTCCAGCATGCAGGAAAACAGGAAGCGGAAAGGCAGTACTTAAACAGTTTAGAGAGGACAGGGGATAGTTCAGGAGCACACCTCTTAAGGACTATCGCCGTGATTCCATCGTCACCGCTCGTCTTATTGGGGTCAAGTTTTGAAATTACGCGGGATACTACTGTCGGGGTAATATATACGTCGTCCTGTTTGGCCTCAGTTCTTATAGGGAAGTCGGGAGGGTAAACTCCAGATGAGTTAAATGTGGAGTTGGATGAGAATCTGCGGGCAAATCACTCATCTTTGTCCGCAGATGACGTGAGAACCTCAAACTCATGGATTAAAGGAGGTATTGAGGATATGTTGTTGTTCAGTACTCGTTTGCAAATCCTCCAATAGTCCTTGGAGCCGAACTTGCGGCCAGCTATGCGCTATCGCATTATATATATATATATATATATATATATATATATAGTACTGTGCAAAAGTATTAGGACAAGAACTATTTTATCTTTTATGAGGTATATTGACAGAAAATAAACAATTTAATCAAAGTAATTTTATTTGATTTACTCAGCAAATGCTTTAACAAGAAAATAAATACTTGTTACAAAATAAATTTCATATTTAATAAAATAGCCCTTTGCTTTGATCACAGCCTTCATTCTGTCTGGCATCGACATCACAAGTTTCTTCAATGTATCTAATGGTATCTACTGCCAAGCAGCTTGTATTTGTTCCCAAAGTTTGTCTTGCGAAGTAACATTAGATTTTTCTTTTTTTTAATCCAAAATATCCCATCAATGTTCAATAGGATTGAGATCAGGTTGTTTTGTGGGGGCCAATTCAAATTCTGAAGCCTTCCTTCCTCTTCCTTTTTAGTTAAATAATTCTTACAAAGTTTTGGCTTTTCACCCTGTATTTGAATTTCACTGAAGCTTTTAGGAAAATCACCCCTGTCCTAATACTTTTTTACACTACCAGGGTGATTTTAAACTTTATTTTGATGCCTTATAAAAGATAAAATAGTTCTTATCCTAATACTTTGCCACAGTATTGTATATATATATATATATATATATATATATATGTGTGTGTGTGTGTGTGTGTATATACATATATATATATATATACATATATGTGTATACACACATACACACACACACACACATATATATATATATATATATATATATATATATATTAAATCAATATTTCATATTTACGATGGCCATTTCGACTGGTATTTTTAAACAGCCAGCTCGTAAGCCAAGCCTAAACATTATGGAAAAATAAATTTAACCTGTTTGTGTTTGTAAAGAAAAAACGGAAGTAAGGATAGCTATGGAAGAAGAAAGAGACCGACCATTGCTTTTGCAGTGTGGTTATTTGGGTTTTGAGAAGTTTATTTCGACTTGGAGGTCAGTTAAATTTAAATTTATTTCTCTATAATGTTTTGGTCTCGCTGACGAGATTGGTGTTTAAAAATACCTGTCGAAGAGACCATCCTAAATATGAAATATTCTTTTTTATATATAAAAAATATTGGCTCAATAAATAAATAAATTTAATTACATTCAGTACCCAGGCTGAATCAGTTTTAATATATGATATTAATTGAATACTTTGAGATTTACCACCAAGCCGTTTCTTTTTTTTTTTTTGCGTTGTGAGTTCCATACAAAAGTTTTCAACAATTCATAAAAAATGTTTTATTTTAGGTAATTTTCAATACGATTACCTAAATTAAACTTTTACTACACGTAGATCATATATTTAGGTATTCAGTCAAACAATTAGATTTTATTTTAAAAACTTCAAAATAAATCTACCATCCGACCATGCATTGAATACTGTTACCATATCTGGTCGGGTGCCCCTGCTATTCTCCTTGGGATTCTCGACAAGGTACAGCGGAGGGTCTGTATTGTGATCGATACTGACTTGGCAGACCGCCTGCAGTGTCTCTCTCACCGGCGTGACGTGGCTTCCCTGTGTCTCTTCTATAAATACTTCCATGACTTCTGCTCCGATGAACTTAGATCACTGATGCCCTCTAGGTTCGAATTTGCACAAGATACTAGATTAGCAACTAGATCCCACCCTTTTACAGTGAAACCGATAAAATGCAACCGCAACTTCTACTCGAACAGTTTCTTTTCTCGTACTTTCTGACTGTGGAATTCCCTTCCACCTGACTGCTTCCCCGACGGCTACAATCTCCAGGAGTTTATATGTAAGGTCAATAGACACCTCCTAACAAACTAACTCGCTTCCATTCTTTCAAACACTCTTCCCATCCTCCCAATTACCTATCACCCACCTTCTGACTTTTCCTATATCTAACCACTCTTTCTATTTATGTAGGCCCAAGCGCAATAGTGGCGGTGGAATGCCTTGCTTGAAAAAAAAAATTATCCCACCAAGAAAAACCGGGAATTTAAATGTAATGTCAATAGACATCTCCTATCTCACTAACTCGCATCGTTTCTCTCAAGCTCATTTCTCTATCCATTACCCCATTACACCTGTATTCTCATCCGTCTATTACACTTCCCCTGACATCCTCTGTAACCTACCTCTCTTTCTCATCACTTTCTCCCATGTACCCCACCTGCGCATCAGTGGCAGTAAAACTGCCTTGCTTGGGGTGAAATAATTAAAAAAATAATAAAGTAACAGTTACTCTACAAAATATTAATAGATGATTTAATAAATGTATTTTAATAGATGATTTTAATAGATGATTTTAATAGTTGATTTAATAAATATATTTTAATAGATGATTTTAATAGATGATTTTAATAGATGATTTAATAAATGTATTTTAATAGATGATTTTAGTAGATGATTTTAATAGATGATTTAATAAATGTATTTTAATAGATGATTTTAATAGATGATTTTAATAGATGATTTAATAAATGTATTTTAATAGATGATTTAATAAATGTATTTTAATAGATGATTTTAATAGATGATTTTAATAGATGATTTAATAAATGTATTTTAATAGATGATTTTAATAGATGATTTTAATGGATGATTTTAATAGATGATTTAATAAATGTATTTTAAACTTTTGCGTTATGAAATATAGTTATTTTTTCATGGGATATTTTTATTGATATTTTTTAATTTGGTCGCTTGACTGAAGGCTTTGACATATGTATTATTAGCAGTTAAAATTTCATTAATCTGTGTAATAAACACACAAAGAAACACTGTTTGTTATATGTTGCAAACATTTTAGTGGCACTATATATATTGTGTGTCTAATTTCACACGGTAGGATCAAATCCTACCGCAGACGAGGGTAAGTTCTTTTGCTATGGTAACTAAAACTAAATCGTATTTGAAAAACAGTGGCTACTCTAGCATCTACGCATCGTTCATTCAGTAATGAATTAGAACACTCTCAGCTATCAGCGTGTGTATACATGATATATCACGCGCTAAAATCTGCCTCCTTCTACCGTGCGCCCATAGCTCAAAGGTAGAATGGCCGACTGACGCCAATTCGGTCTGGTTTCAATCATGGGTTAAAAGCAATCGGATCTCTAACCGTACTGATGAGCTGTGATACAGCGAAACATATCTCTCTGCGGATGACTATTTACGCTATCACACCGTATGCGATCATGGACTTTCACTTGCCTCTGTATCTTGTCGCTCTCAATATTTTTTCTCTTGGTATCTCTTGCAAGCCCCACTCCGTCAACCATTTGCTCAAACCTAACAAGTACGTCTCGCGCTGCTTTCCACTGTCTCTAATTCTATTTATCCGACCTGTGAGTATCAAGTTCTCCAGGCCCTCCTTCGTCAATACGTGTCCCAGGAATCTCATTTAGCCTCTTCCTGATATTTAGTATCAGTTTTCTTCTCGTCTGCATCCTTTTCAACACCTCATCGCTGCACACGTGCTCCGTCCATGGTATTTTTAGCATCTTTCTGTAAAACCACATTTCTTCTGCCTCAAGCCTCTCCTTCATTTTGATGAAATCGTCCAGCATTTACTTCCATACAGAAGGAAAGATATCACATGGCAACCCAGCACACTTTTCTTTATTTCTAACTGACGTTATAATTTATTCAAATATTAATGTTAGAAAGTTTTGTTTCTTTATGTTGCTCGTAGATTGCCTGACCTCTTACGAAAACGTCATTTCATATTTCTAAGCGTATGCTTCGACTAAATTTAGATTTTGTTGTTTTTTTGTTTTTTTCATTACCCTCTGTTCGTGTTTTGTTCCTCACTAGCTAACATCAAAGTTTTAAGTTCGCGAAAAATAAATACAAAGCTGTTAAAAGAAAATAGTTTTTTGCTCTTATCGAGATTTTTCTAAAAGCAAACAGAATCCGCGTTATGGATAATTTGAATTACTTTTGTACGCAGATACCTGCCGCCATCTTTCTATTTCGACGTCATTTCCTGTGTGTTGCATCCATCAGAGTAGCATTTTAATGCACACTATGAAAGACAATTTTAAGAAAATTACATTTAAGAATATCGTTTAATCACAGGAAACACAACGAAGTCATATTCTCCTTTTTCTTTAAGTGTCATGCCATGGTTTTCCACAATTTCCGAAGCGCTTTCTGTTATTCTTACTAAACCCTGTTCCGCCATACAGTTACTCAAGCGAACAAAGTATCTTTCACCGTGTTTTCTTCTGTCTCTTTTGCTTTATATCCCTCCTGTGTGTATCTGATTTTCCAAGCCGTCTTTCTAATTATATGCTCCATAAATCTTAACTGTCTCTTTCTATCATATGTTTTTTTAATTTTTTTAATTTTTGTATTATTTACATTTTTCGAACTGTTATCCTCATCTTTATTGCCATCTTTACGACGTTTCATCCGTTATACGCTCAGCCGTTCTCAGAACGTTTATTTCGATCACAGGAGTAAATCATTCTCATTCCATGTACCATGCTACTTCCGGACGCCATGTAACCTAAATTCTCAAAGTTCCCCACAGCTGTAGCTAGAAATTGAACTCACAACTCTTTAGAACAAGTCACTGTAAATAACCACGCCTATATCCCATGGGTCATGTGTACAGTGTATGGATTTCTGAGACTTATAAAATTTTTATTTCCATCTTTTCGAAAGCTTTGTTGTTTCTCATATTTCGGCCTATGGTATTCTCAGCAACCTTCTGTAGAACCTTACTTCTGTTGCTTCGATTCACATTTTCAGGAGAGAATCGTCCAGCGCTCACTGTCATTCAGGGAGACAGATATCCCAGCGCGAAGTCAAAGTTCAGAGTCACACATTCAGTATTCATCTTCTACGTACAGTGTCACTTTAGGGCACAGGCGATTATGGTCCTCCACATCTCCCTATCCCTAGTGGCTTCTAGCACTCTTTCTCCTGTTACCCCACCACATACCGCTCTGACATTCATTTGGTCAATCCAGTCTAGTATATAAAGCGATGCTTCCCCCTGGCTCTCATTCCCATTATCTGACCTGTGAGTATCAGATTCTTTAAGTTCTTCTTCTTCATTACATATCCCAGGAACCTCAACTGTCATTTTCCTGATATTAAGCATTAGTTTCCTTCTCGCTTCCATTTACCCCAAAACCTCATCTTTGCTCACATATTCTATCCATGGTATCCTCAGCATCCTTCTGTAGAAACACATTTCACTTTCTTTGAAGTCATTCCTTCATCTTTGACGATATCGTTTAGCATTCACTCCATATTGAAAAACAAACATCACATAGCAATCCTGTACTCTTTTCTTTGGTCATAGCGAAATTTTCCAGTGTTTCAATAGTCTACTCAGCTTCCGGAATGCATTTTTCGCCAGGCCCATTCACCTTCTACTTAAATTTAAAAAATTGTCTGAATATACACAACCTTAATTATTAGGCGACCCCAGTTTCTCAAAAATCATCCATTTCAAACTATTTTTAAGTATTTATTATCAAGTGAATAATTTTAAATGAAAATAGAATGGTTCTTTTCTTATTATTACTTTGCAAAATCTTACAAGGCAAATAGCGACAATTTACCCATCGCACCCTGTAGATTTGATATATATATATATATATATATATACTACCGGCCATAATTATTAGGTCACCACAGTGTTAAAAAAAATGATGTATTTCATACTATTTTTAAGTATTTATTGTCAAGTGAATAATTTTAAATGAAAATAGAATGGTTCTTTTGTTAATACTGCACAATAGCATGTGCACCAAATGAATTTATAAATATTTAGTAATTATTGTATTGCAGTTTCATCAACGAAAGAATGAAGAAAATTTCGGGTGATTCGGAAGTTCATCTTTACTTCCTTGCCTTGTAAAATTTTGCAAAGTAATAATAACAAAAGAACCATTCTATTTTTATTTAGAATTATCCACTTGGCAATAAATACTAAACATATTATGATATATATATATATATATATATATATATATATATAGATATATCTATCTATCTATCCATCTATCTATCTATCTATATATATATATATATATATATATATATATATATATATTAACTATTTCACTCCGATCAAAGCGGAAATGCCACTGATGTGCGGGGAGGGGGCTACATAACTATAAAAAGTTTAATTAGAAGAGAGTGATGAGTACAGACCATTTAGAAAAGAGCAATAGAAAGATGAGAACACAGTTGTGATGACAGTTACATGGGGGGGGGAGGGAAGGGAAGGATATACGGAGTAGGGAGAGAACTAGAATCTAGTAGTTAACAGATGAGTATTGACATTGCATTTAAATTCTTGGAGGTTGTAGCCATCAGGAAAGCAAGAATATGGGAGAGAGTTCCACAGGCGGGAAGTGCGAGAGAAGAAGCTGAAGGAATAGAATTGTCGTCTGCATATGGCTAACTTAACTGTGAATAGGTGGGACCCAGTTGACAATCTGGTTGCACGAGTAAACACCTGTTGTAGAGGCACCAGTGACTTAAGTTCGTCCGAGCAGAAGCCATGAAACTATTTATAGAACAAAAGGAGGCCACATTTCGTCGGTGGGGAAGTGGCTGCAGTCGAGCCGCCAAGCCAGTACCTATCATATTACAGACTCTGATTTGGAGCCTGTCGAGAACACTAAGGTGAACGGCAGGGGCGCCTGACCATAAATTTCAGCAGTACTCCATGCACGGACGGATGGTTGACTTGTATATATGGAGGATGGATTCAGGCGGAAAAAACATCCTATATATATATAAATATATATATATATATATATATATATATATATATATATATATATATATAATTTCTAGACATATGCTATTAAATATAAGAGACAATGAATGTCTATTATGTTTAATCATGAGCCGTTCTAAACGTTGTATTTTTGCTTTAATTTCAGTTGAAAATAACGACAAAAATTCTCCAACATTTGGATAATTATTTATTGGTTTTCTTCTAAGCTTTCGGCTCACATGAGCCATCTTCAGAGAGGTAGTTTAAACTGAAATATTATAAAATCCACCATCACCGACGATTTTATTTTGTGTTGACATAAAACTCCGCTTGGCAACGGCAATAGTTACCAAAAATAATAAACGTAGTTCTTAAGTTTGCGATGCGGTTTTATGACGTCACACCGCGGGATAGCGCGAAATGACAACAAAACCATCTAGTCAAATGCAATGTAATATGTTATTTCATGTTTTAAAGTTGATTTTATTGAGTGTTTTGATTTGATGTACATGGCCTCCAATATCTGCAGGTTCCTCTTACTGTTTGTATGAGTAAGGATCACCGTATTGTTGACCAAAATCTGTCTGATATTACCTTCATGTTTATGTTTTTATTACCGGTAGTGTATCATCTTTTTCATTTTTTTTTTTAATCATTTCACCCCAAGCAAGGGATTCCACTGCCACTATTGCGCTTGGGGCTACATAGGGGGAGATAAATAGGAAGAGTGGTTAGATATAGGAAATGTCAGAAGCGGGGGTGATAGATAGTTGGGTGGGTGAGAAGAGTGTTTGAAAGACTGGATGTGAGTTAGTTTGTTAGGAGGTGTCTATTGACCTTACATTTAAACTCCTGGAGATTGTAGCCGTCGGGGAAGCAGTCATATGGAAGGGAATTCCACAGTAGGATGTGCGAGAAAAGAAATTGTTGGAGTAGAAGTTGCGGTTGCATTTTATCGGTTTCACTGTGAAAGTATTTATAGAAGAGACACAGGGAAGCCACGTCGCGCCAGTGAGAGAGAGACTGCAGGCGGTCTGCTAAGTCGGTATCGATCACATTACAGACCCTCCACTGTACCTTGTCGAGTAGCCCAAGGAGAATAGCAAGAGCAACAGACCAGATATGGCAACAGTATTCAATGCACGGGCGGATGGTAGATTTATAAATGTGCAGGATAGATTCAGACGGAAAAATCCTCCGGGCCCTGCACAGAGAACTGACTTTCATAGCAGCGGATTTAGCAATGGATTCGATATTGTCATTCCACTTGAGGTCCGCTGAATGCGTGAGACCAAGGAGGCGCAGTGTTTTATTCTCTGAGAGGCAAGCCTGGTCCATGCTAATGGTAGGTAGATGCGGTTGTCTATGATTATTATGGCCGGTAGTGTATCATCTTTCTCATTTCCCTGACATATTGATTTAAAAAATTCTACGTTAAATATGTAACGAATAAATGAGATTCATGTAACATCGTTGTTGGGGTGGAGTTTGGTTTGTTTAAATGGAATGAATTGAATGGAGTTTTGGTAACAGGGAAAAGAAACTACAACAACTCCTACAGAATGTAGTAAAAAGAAAATATAAGAAAGGAAAGGAAAACATTAACTGCAAGATGACAGAATGCAGTGAAGAACAAATTACAAATTGGAAACCAGTCAGTCAGTTAAGTGCCATACGTGATACACGCTTGGGCGATCATGTCTCAACTACGCAGAAAATTTTCCCGCGGTAGATTGTAATTACTTGATGCGATAGACTAAGGCTACAGAACTCACTCTGTCTTGTTATTTAACCCATAGCTAGAGAGCAACAGATTAATACCTTTCCTAGGGATATTTGCTCGTCAGTGAACGCAACGAATTCAAATGAAATTCGAAACCAACTCTTCCTATTTTTCTCTACGAGTCGATATTCACAGCACTACAACGCACTTCCTTCTTCTTCTTCTTCTTCTTCTTCTTCTTCTTCTTCTTCTTCTACGTGCCCTGTCTTTTCAGGACGTAGGCAATCACGGCTTTCCACTTCTTACTATCTCAGGGGTCTCTTAGCACGCTTTCTCCTGTTACACCACGCAACCCGCGTTCTGCTATCCGCCTACTCAGGAACTACAAATATGTTATTTGCTGCTTTTCCGTCTTTTTAACTATCCTATACCGAGCTAATCAAGATTCACGACCCAATCATTCATTACAATTTCATCATTCACCACAACAACCCAATCCTTCACACACCACAATAACACGTGTTTAAAAGGGGCACCTAAAAAAGGGAAACAAACCCCATGACGTAAAATTTTGTTAATATATAAATCTAAACTTATTTATAAATTAAATTTTTTTCTGTGTGTGTGTGTTTGTGTGTGTGTGTATATCCGTTACCTATAGACTCTGAAACGGCTGAACCGATTTTCTTGAAAATTTACACAGTTGTATTATAAGCGTCTGCGAGTGTTCTTAGCTAGGGTTTGTGTCGAGGTACCCCCGAAAATCGATAATCGAAAAAATCGGGTTATAGAAGAAGTGGTCCGATTTTAATCAAATTTGATACACTCATAGACAAAGACATAAGAAACGATATTCAGAAGTTTCAAGATTGCAGTTCTTACAATAGTGCAGAAAATCGATAATATGCATGTGGTTTCCGGCCTTCTCTTTTCTAATGTTTTCACTCTTACGTAGTCCCCTGCACATTAGTGGCGTTACCGCCTTGCTCGGCGCGATAGGATTAATATATATATATATATAAAAGGCAAGATGGTTGTGTGTGTGTGTGTGTGTGTGTGTGTGTGTGTGTGTGTGTGTGTGTGTGTGTGTGTCTATCTGCCTGTATGCCTGTATTTTTTTCATCCCCTTTTTTTTTAGTTTTTGCTTCGGGTTGGGTTCAAAGTAGGTATAATTGTAGTTCTTAGTCTCAGCCATGATACCATTTACTTGGAGGACTTATTTAGCCTTCAGAATTCAGTTTACAACGAAACAAACTTATTTGATATTGATACCAGGAAAACAAAATTGGACTTACATCCATTCATTTTTCTTTCAGTCTACGGTTTCGCTTTAACTGGAAACTTCTTAGTCTTTCATGCCAACGTTCAAAGAGTCTGAGCTCCAGGACCATGGATTACTTTTAAAGCTTTCATTACACCCGAGCAACGCCGGGCAATACTGCTAGTATATATATATATATATATATATATATATATATATATATATATACTAGGTGCGATTGGTAAATTGTCGCAATTATTTTATTATTTCAAATACTCTTTAGGCTGAGTCTGAGCTCCAGGACCATGGATTAGTTTTAAAGCTTTCATTACACCCGAGCAACGACGGGCAATACTGCTAGTATATATATATATATATATATATATATATATATATATATATATATATATATACTAGGTGCGATTGGTAAATTGTCGCAATTATTTTATTATTTCAAATACTCTTTAGGCTGAGTCTGAGCTCCAGGACCATGGATTACTTTTAAAGCTTTCATTACACCCGAGCAACGACGGGCAATACTGCTAGTATATATATATATATATATATATATATATATATATATATATATATATATATACTAGGTGCGATTGGTAAATTGTCGCAATTATTTTATTATTTCAAATACTCTTTAGGCTGAGTCTGAGCTCCAGGACCATGGATTACTTTTAAAGCTTTCATTACACCCGAGCAAGGCCGGGCAATACTGCTAGCATACAATAAAACAAAAATATCTTTAAAAATTTTAATGGGATTAAAATGAAAAGGGAAGTGAATTAAATAAACCAAAAGAAACTAAAATAAACAAAATATTGAGACTAAAATAAACAAATGTTAATAAGACCCACCCAACCCACAAAATCACAGAGGCTGCTGTATTCCGCCAAAAGGCGAAACCAAGTAGCACACTTGCTAATGGGGAATATTTATTTTTGTAATATACAAGAAATGTGGCAAAAAGCCGAAAAACGGGTGTGGATAGAGGCTGGCCTTCGTTAACTATTCTATACCGAACGAATAATATTCACCACCTAATCGTTCTTAACAATTTCTCCATTTACCACAAAAACTCATCCGTCATCTTACAATCCTACATATGCCATAATAACACATACTTAAATACTAAAAACGGGGAAACAAACCCATGAGATAAAATTTTATTTATATACAATTTATTTTTTATAAAATATATATATATATATATATATATATATATATATAAAAATATAAAAATATGAAAATGAGCGGTAAAATGGATGAATAACCCAAAACTAACTAAAAATATAACAATATTTAAACAAAATAAACAGATGTTAATAAGACCAGACCACCCCACAAAATCGAGAGTGGCTGCTATATTCCGCCAAACGCCGAAATCAAGTAGCACACTCGCTAAGTGAGTGGGAAAGATAACACAATCAAGAACCATGTCTCGACTATTATTATATCATTTGGAAGAGCCGCCGCTACACTCTGGAGAGGCGTATACAATTCCATCTTCTTCTACTTCTTCTTCTATGTGCCCTGTTCTTTCAAAACGTAGGCGATCATGGCTTTCTACGCCTCCCTACCCCTGGTGGCTCATAGTACGTTTCCTCCTGTTGCACCTCGCAACACCCGTTCTGTCATCCACCTGCTCGGGCCGTTCAAACATGTTATCCGCTGCCTTTCTCTGTCTCTTTTTTTCTTTCTATCTGGCCTGTCAGTATCAGGTTCTCCAAGCCCTCCTTTCTCATTGCATGTCCCAGGGACTTCTGTTGTCTCTTCCTGATGCACACTATTAATATTCCTTTCGTTGTCATTCTTTCCAGCACCTAATGAAATAACTATATGATTATATGAGAGATATTTGAAACGATCCACATAAATGTACAAAAATTTAAAAAAAACAAAGAAACAGAAAAAGAAACAAAAAAATATAAACAAAAAATATAAACAAAAATAAATGCAAAGAATTGAATAAAGAAACTAAAATAAACAAAGAAATAACAGAAAGAAGAAGAGGTAAAGAAAAACAAAAAGAAGTAAAAGCCAGAAAGAAAGAAACAAACAAAGAAACAAACAAACAAACAAAGTAGAGATAGACTAAGAAAGGAATACGAGAACTACAAGAATGAAAATATTAATAAGAAAGTGAAAAATATTTAAAGGTAAGAACAGAAAGAGAGAAAGAAAGAAAGAGAAACTGAAAGAAAGAACCAAAAACATATTTGATAAAAGAGAACGATCCATATAAGTGGGCAAATGCGAGAAAAAGCAAACAATGAACTTCAAAAAAGAAGACAAAACGAAAGGAAAACAAAAGAAAAAAACAAGACAAAAAACAAAAGGAAGAAAAAAGAAAAAAGTAAGAAGACAAAAAGACGACAAAAGAAAACAAAAGAAAGAAAAAATAGAAAGAAAAGACAAAAACAGTAAAAGAAGATAAAAGAAAACAAAAGAAGGATAATAAAACGACGGAAAACAAAAAAAAAAAGATAAAGAAAAAACAAAAGAAGGAAGAAAAAGAAGGAAAAGAAAGAATACAATAAAGCAAACAAAAGAAAGAAGACAAAAGAAAAAACAAAAAAGAAGGAAAAGAAAAAACACATAAAGGACGACAAAAAAGAAATATAAAAAAGAAAGGAAACAAAAGAAGAAAGACAAAATGAAAAAAAAAAGAAAGAAGGCAAAAGAAAAAAGAAAGAGGAATGACAAGAGAAAAAAGACAAAAGAAAACAAAAAGGAAGAGAAAAGAAGAAAGACTAAAAAGAAATGAAAATAAAGAAGACAAAAGAAAACAAAAAGGAAGAGAAAAGAAGAAAGACTAAAAAGAAATGAAAATAAAGATGACAAAAGAAAACAAAAAGG
>JBBBDQ010001855.1:210000-552500 GCA_037127315.1 Ascarosepion bandense
ATTTTGAGTGACTGGGGCACTGTAGTGGTTATGGTTAACAAGTTTGTCTCGCTAGAACCTATTACAACTGAGTAGTGAGTTCGATCAACACTGGGTACCCCATAATTTTGGCCTTGTGCCACATCTAAGCTCCGCTTAGAAAATCAATATAATTCTGGCCACTTTGACGTGGTGTAATGGTCAGCAAGCTTGTCTCGCTAAAATCTATTAAACTGAGTTGTGAGTTCAATCCTCACTGGGTACCACATACTTTCGGCCTTGTGTCACATCTAAGAGGCGCTTCGGTGGTAGATGTACCTTTTATTGGGTGACTGTTAGTAAAAACAATTTATATGATTTTTTTTCTCAGTAGAGAAAGCAGCGGATAACATATTTAAAAGGCCTGAGCAGGTGGATGACAAACGGGGGCTGAGAGACGTTACAGGAGGAAGCGTGCTAAGAGCACCAGGGATAGGGAGACGTGGAAGGCCATGATCGCCTACGTCCTGAAGGGACAAGTAGATAAAAGAAGAGAAATGCATCAAACGTGATACACATTGGGGGATCATTTCGCTTTCGATTCATAATTAACTCGACAGAAGAATTCTACCAGTAGGTTGCCTTTTCTATATGCGGTAGACTAGAGGCCAACCAAGGCTATAGTAAGCAGTGTATTTTGCTATTCAACCTCTACCTGGGGAAAAGATGGATTCATAAATTTTCCAAGGATATTAGCGCGTAAGAGCTCGATCACGTGTCTCTGGGGAATTTGGATAATAATACAAAAATATAGACGAATACAAGAAAAATGAAGCGAGAGAAGGAAGAATGTAAGTGGAAGAATGAAGAATAAACAACCATACAATCTGTCTGTGATTCTTTCGATAACAGCCAGACATTGTCTTCTGACAATTGATGGTTTGCTCTCGATTTCCTTTTCTCCCTTCGGCAGGAATATCTGTAGTTTTTTTTTTTTCCGTGTCTGATATTAACACTATTTAGATTTTGGGTCGAAATATAGGTAGTTTAACGTCGGTTGCGAGTTCGATTCCTTGATCTGGCTGTGATGAGATATCGCATCGTCGTATCTGTGAAAGAAATTGACAAATTTATGAAAAGTGAATAAATGTGAGGTGCTTATTAATTTATACATTAACAGCTATACAAACTACCCAGTAGAAAATATATGGAATACTGGAAATATATTCGGGAACTCTTTTCCAATCTTTTCACTCTTTTCTTTTTTTCAATTAGAGTAGATAGACTAAACTATCGCCCGGTTCACACTCCACCCACGTCTATTGAACAGGTGTAGAGGCTCATCCCATGTTTCCTTGTTCAGGATGTGGTTTCCGGCTTTCTCATATCCAATCTTTTCACTCTTACGTAGCCCCCTGCACATCAGTGGCGTTACCGCCTTGCTCGCGGTGATATGATTAAAAAACAAAAAGCATGGAAAGATAATGGTACAGATCGACGAACTTAAGTCACTGTTGCCTCTGCCACATGAGTTTACTCGTACAACCAGACTGGCAATTGCGTCCCACCTATATACAGTTAGATCAACCAAATACAGCCGACTATTCTACGCCACCAGCTTCTTTTCGCGCACTTCCCGCCTGTGGAACTCCCTTCCATATTCTTGCTTTCCTGTCGGCTACAACCTCTAGGAATTTAAATGCAATGTCAATACTTATCTCTTATCCACATGACTCTAGTTCTTTCTACATCACTCTGTATATTTCCTTTCTTTGCAACTGTGATCAAACCTGTATTCCCATCCTTCTCTTGCTCCTTTCTCTGAGACCTCCTGTAACTGGTTCGTCTTTTTCTTTACTCTCCTCCTATCTAATCCTTTACGCTTATGTAGCCCCATGCGCATCAGTGGCGTTACCGCCTTGCTTGGGGTTGAAACGATTTTAAAAAATCGCGACCTCAATTTTCTGTTCTTTAATAATAAAATAAATAAAATAAAAAAATAAAAAGTGTCCACAATTTTCTGTCCTTTAATAATAAATAATAACAAAAAATCTATATACATAAAAGACGTTTGTGTGTGTCTCTGTCTGTCTGTATGTTCTTTAAACAAATCCACAATTTTTATCCGATTCTCACCAAACTTCACATAAATATTCTTTAGGCTTTCGGTCAGGTAATGGACTACGTATTTTGTCCTATTTTCCTCCGATATCGGAAATCGATACCCCGATATCCGATCAGATCTGGTCAAGATCAGGATTTCAGCCTTTTTATCGTGGTTCTTGCTGCAGAATTTACTTTAACTTGGTAAAATTTTAGTTTTTAGTCTCAAACATTAGTATATCTCAGACGACTCATTTTCCCCGATATTGAAAATCGATACCCCCGATATTCTATCGAATCTGATCAAAAACCGATATTCAGCCAACAATATGGCTCATTTTCTCCAATTTTACTCCCGATGGGTACGATAAGTTTTTATAAAAATACTTAGGTTAGTTTATCCTTGGATGACTTATTCGACTCCGATATTGAAAATCTATGCTCCGATAACCTATCGGATTTGATCAAATCACATTTTCAGCCCTTTTATTTTGGTTTTTGCTTCGGGTTTTGTTCTAAGTAGGTATAATTGTAGTTCTTAGTCGTTCTTTTTCGTGCCAACGTCCAAAAAGTCTGAGCTCCAGGACCATTGATTAGTTTTAAAGTTTTCATTACACCCGTGCAACGCTGGGCTAGACTGCTTCTATGTCAATAAATATCTTTTTTTTATATATATATAAGTGTCCGTTTAAGTTTTCTAAAACTTCGTCGTTGCTGCCATGCTCGGTTCATGTTAGAAACAGCATTCTTCTGTAGAACCACATTTCTATTGGTTTATGTCATTTCTTCATCTGTGAAGAGATTGTCTAGCATTCCCTACCATATTGGAGGACTGATATTATATAACCGTTTAGCACTCTTTATTTCTGTTCCTCAAGTCTCTTCTTCATCTGTGAGGAGATTGTCCAGCATTCACTGCCATATAGGAGGCCTTATATTATATAACCGTTCAGCACTCTTTTCTTTGTTTCTGTTGCCTCAAGTCTCTTCTTCATCAGTGAGGAGATTGTCCAGCATTCACTGCCATATAGGAGGACTGATATTATATAACCGTTTAGCACTTTTTCTTTGTTTCTGTTGCCTCAAGTCTCTTCTTCATCTGTGGGGAGATTGTCCAGGATTCACTACCATATAGGAGGACTGATATTATATAACCGTTCAGCACTCTTTTCTTTGTTTCTGTTGCCTCAAGTCTCTTCTTCATCAGTGAGGAGATTGTCCAGCATTCACTGCCATATAGGAGGACTGATATTATATAACCGTTTAGAACTGTTTTCTTTGTTTCTGTTGCCTCAAGTCTCTTCTTCATCAGTGAGGAGATTGTCCAGCATTCACTGTCATATAGGAGGACTGATATTATATAACCGTTCAGCACTTTTTCTTTGTTTCTGTTGCCTCAAGTCTCTTCTTCATCTGTGGGGAGATTGTCCAGGATTCACTGCCATATAGGAGGACTGATATTATATAACCGTTTAGCACTCTTTATTTCTGTTCCTCAAGTCTCTTCTTCATCTGTGAGGAGATTGTCCAGCATTCACTGCCATATAGGAGGCCTTATATTATATAACCGTTCAGCACTCTTTTCTTTGTTTCTGTTGCCTCAAGTCTCTTCTTCATCAGTGAGGAGATTGTCCAGCATTCACTGTCATATAGGAGGACTGATATTATATAACCGTTTAGCACTTTTTCTTTGTTTCTGTTGCCTCAAGTCTCTTCTTCATCTGTGGGGAGATTGTCCAGGATTCACTACCATATAGGAGGACTGATATTATATAACCGTTCAGCAATCTTTTCTTTGTTTCTCTTGCCTCAAGTCTCTTCTTCATCAATGAGGAGATTGTCCAGCATTCACTGCCATATAGGAGGAACTGATATTATATAACCGTTCAGCAATTTTTCTTTGTTTCTCTTGCCTCAAGTCAATTCTTCATCTGTGAGGAGATTGTCCAGTATACACTGTCATATAGGAGGACTGATATTATTTAACCGTTTGGCAGCATTTTCTTTGTTTCTGTTACCTTAAGCCCCTGCTTCATCTGTGAGGAGATTGTCCAGCATTCACTACCATATAGGAGGACTGATAATATAACCGTTCAGCACTCTTTTCTTTGTTTCTGTTGCCTCAAGTCTCTTCTTCCTCTGTGAGGAGATTGTCCAGCATTCACCGACATGTAGAAGGACTGATATTATATAACAATTCAGCACTCATTTCTTTGTTTCTGTTGCCTCAAGTCTCTTCTTCATCTGTGACGAGATTGTCCAGCATTCACTGCCATATAGGAGGACTGATATTATATAACCGTTCAGCACTCTTTTCTTTGTTTCTCTTGCCTCAAGTCTCTTCTTCATCAATGAGGAGATTGTCCAGCATTCACTGCCATATAGGAGGACTGATATTATATAACCGTTCAGCAATCTTTTCTTTGTTTCTCTTGCCTCAAGTCAATTCTTCATCTGTGAGGAGATTGTCCAGTATACACTGTCATATAGGAGGACTGATATTATTTAACCGTTTGGCAGCATTTTCTTTGTTTCTGTTACCTTAAGCCCCTGCTTCATCTGTGAGGAGATTGTCCAGCATTCACTACCATATAGGAGGACTGATAATATAACCGTTCAGCACTCTTTTCTTTGTTTCTGTTGCCTCAAGTCTCTTCTTCCTCTGTGAGGAGATTGTCCAGCATTCACCGACATGTAGAAGGACTGATATTATATAACAATTCAGCACTCATTTCTTTGTTTCTGTTGCCTCAAGTCTCTTCTTCATCTGTGACGAGATTGTCCAGCATTCACTGCCATATAGGAGGACTGATATTATATAACCGTTCTGCAATCTTTTCTTTGTTTCTCTTGCCTCAAGTCTCTTCTTCATCAATGAGGAGATTGTCCAGCATTCACTGCCATATAGGAGGACTGATATTATATAACCCTTCAGCAATTTTTCTTTGTTTCTGTTGCCTCAAGTCAATTCTTCATCTGTGAGGAGATTGTCCAGTATACACTGTCATATAGGAGGACTGATATTATTTAACCGTTTGGCAGCATTTTCTTTGTTTCTGTTACCTTAAGCCCCTGCTTCATCTGTGAGGAGATTGTCCAGCATTCACTACCATATAGGAGGACTGATAATATAACCGTTCAGCACTCTTTTCTTTGTTTCTGTTGCCTCAAGTCTCTTCTTCCTCTGTGAGGAGATTGTCCAGCATTCACCGACATGTAGAAGGACTGATATTATATAACAATTCAGCACTCATTTCTTTGTTTCTGTTGCCTCAAGTCTCTTCTTCATCTGTGACGAGATTGTCCAGCATTCACTGCCATATAGGAGGACTGATATTTTATAACTGTTCAGCACTCTTTTCTTTGTTTCTGTTGCCTCAAGTCTCTTCTTTATCTGTGGGGAGATTGTCCAGGATTCACTGCCATATAGGAGGACTGATATTATATAACAATTCAGCACTCATTTCTTTGTTTCTGTTGCCTCAAGTCTCCTCTTCACCTCTGACGAGATTGTCCAGCATTCACTGCCATATAGGAGGACTGATATTTTATAACCGTTCAGCACTCTTTTCTTTGTTTCTGTTGCCTCAAGTCTCTTCTTCATCTGTGGGGAGATTGTCCAGGATTCACTGCCATATAGGAGGACTGATATTAGATAACCGTTCAGCACTCTTTTATTTGTTTCTGTTGCCTCAAGTTTCTTCTACATCTGTGTGGAGATTGTTCAGTATTCACTGCCATATAGGAGGACTGATATATAAGATTTTAGTTCTCTTTTCTCTGTTTCTACCGACATTCTTCCTTACCTTAACAGTTTACTTAGCTTTTCGATTTGATATTTCGCTACCCCCATTTGCCGATATATTTTTCTTAGTGTGGCACTTTCCCTCCACTGTTAAAAAAATCCACAGGTATTGAAATCGTTTTACTTGTTTGCTCTTGACCTCTTCAATTATAAAATTGTCTGTTGTGTTGATTCTTTTGCTTACAACCATGTATACTCTCTGTTTCTCTCTTTCTTCTTGATTTGCTTCACGAACTACTTTAAAAGTATTGTAGGTTCCTTTTTGAGATTGGTATCAACACATTGTCATCTGAATATGTTATCCTGCTAAAGTTGTGCTCTCCCCCACCTCGTATAGTATAACCTTTTATTGTCTCGGAATCGCCTCACATTATAGGTTTAATAAGTCCGGTAAGAAGACATAACCTTGTCTTGTACCTACGACTGCAACGAAGTAAATATAATAACCAAGGCGACCTTGCTTTTTCGAATAGCTGGGAACGTATTATTGGTAATTCCTTATCTCGAAAATGCCCGCATTTTGAAGCTGAAAGAACTTGACGAGAAAAATAAAACCTTCCCATTTTCAAGCATTTTGATAGCTCTGAACAGGTGATCCCGAGAGAATTTCCAAATATTTGACAAGGATTCCATCCATGCAAAGTGATGTTGAAAGAAGCCATGCGATTAATCCTGGTTTTGAAAAGACAAGCAAAATAGCAGAAAAATTTATTTCGACATCTCAAGAATATTTGCTTCAGAGAAAATAAAATCAAATAAAATAAGAGTGCCTATCTTGCTGATGGCAGCGTTTCAATACATCGATTTCTGTATCAAACGACGAATAGAAATTTCCTTGATGTTTTAGATGATGACATACCTTACTAGCAGCGGTGAGCGCGGTTCGAAACCAGAACAAGGCCCTGTCGTTTGAATAAAATTTAATCAGTCATATATATATATATATATATATATATATATAGTGCTATGTTGCTATGTAAAAGTATTAGGTCAAGAACTATTTTATCCTTTATGAGGCATACTGACAGAAAATAAACAAATCAATTAAAGTAATTTTATCTGAGTAACTCAACAAATGCTTTAACAAGAAAAAGTACTTGTTACAAAATAAATTTAATATTTAGTATAATAGCCTTTTGCTTTAATCACAGCCTTCATTCTGTCAGACATTGACAACACAAGCTTCTTCAATGTATCTAACGGTATCTCCTGCTAAGCAGCCTGTATTTGTTCCCAAAGTGTGTCTTGCGAAGTAACATTAGATTTATCAATTTTTTATCCAAAATATCCTATAGATGTTCAATAGGATTGTGATCAGGGCTTATGAATGCTAATTCAAATTCCTCTCTCTTCCTTCCTTCCTTCCTTAATTCCTTCCTTCCTTCCTTCCTTCCTTCCTTCCTTCCTTCCTTCCTTCCTTCCTTCCTTTTTAGTTAAATATTTCTTACAAATGTTTGGTTTTTCAGCCTGTACTTAAATTTCAGTGAGGTTTTTTTAGGAAAATCACCCCAGTCCTAATATTTTGCACACTACCGGTTGTGTGTAACTGTGTTAGGACAGGGGTGATTTTATTCTGATGTATCATAAAAGATAAAATAGTTATTGTTCTAATATTTCTGCACAGTACTGTATATATATATATATATATATATATATATATATATATTAGTAGCTGATGCTAAAAAAAACACCGGCCACAGAGAAAATTGCCCGGATTTATTAGTTGACAATGTGATGACGTCATCAGTGTCATCGATTTTCAGAAACTATGATTTTTGCGGTTTTTTTCGGCTATTCCAATGGAAATTAAGCACAGAACGTGAACGAAAGCAGGAAATCGGGTTCGGACTTTATAACCAGTCTTTTCTTCAAAAATTAATAAATAAACAGATTTGTACTGCGTTCATTCGGATGTTTTCGTCGTTTTTCTTTCTTTCTTTCTTTCTTTCTTTCTTTCTTTCTTTCTTTCTTTCTTCGTGAATTTTTTAGTTTGATTTCTGTCGAAGACATTTTTCCTTACCCGGATTTTCACTATGATTGCACGGATCGGCTCGGACTAGTGCCCGGTGTGCCCGGCAGTCAGATACGGCCATGTATATATATATATATATATATATATATATATATTCTTGTGCGAATTAATTTAAACAACTGATTTAGGTTCCTTTCTTTACACATACGGTCACTTTTAGACCCACAGAAGTCACAGGGTGTAATCAATTTCTATTCTTCCTTCAGATTAGGTCATATTGTGCAGTAATATGAATATATTTTCGGGGTGTATGTTGGAATTTGTTTAGCCTTGAAAAATATTGCGTCATCCCTGATTGTATCAGAGATTTATCACGCCCAGGCACTGTTGTCTCCACTGTAAATTAGTTGTCCTACTCCAAGAAAATGTGCAAAAACGGTATCGATGCGCAAACACACTGGCAAGCCTGACAGAGAGATCGCGGATATTGTTGGTGTCAGCCTTTTAACTGCCAGTCGTATCATGAAGGCGAAGAAACAAACTAGAGCCATCAGTCTAAAACGTAAACGATAATAGAAGAGAAAAACAACGCCAAGTGACAACGTATTGCTGATGAAGAAACGCGGGAAAGATTATGGGAATACGTTATTCTATTTTTTCAATTAATTAACGTGTGTATAAATCTATAATTCGTTTATGCTTTGAATATTGCTGCCACATATTTTGTGGCGTCGCTGCTATACATTTGGAGATTCTTGATAATATTCCAAGTAGAATCTGCAATATTATTGGTCTTGATCTGGTAGCTCGGTGTCAGTCTCTCTTTCCCACCACTGTAATATAGCTTTCGTCTGCCTCTTCTATAAATGCATTCACAACAATTGACTTTATGAACTCATGTGCATTGTCGTGCAATGGATATTGGCTCGCAATTAGAAATAATAGGGGGTTACATAGGGATGAGATGATGAAAAATAGTGGTTAGATGTAGGAAATGTCAGAAGGAGGGTGATAGACGGGTAAGGATGTAGATGGTAAGAGTGTTTGAGAGAATGGATGCGAGTTAGTGTGTTAGGAGGTGTCTATTGACCTTATATTTAAACTCCTGGAGATTGTAGCTGTCGTAGAAGCAAGTATGTGGAAGGGAATTCCACAGGCGGGAAGTGCGTGAAAAGAATATGTTGGAGTAGAAATTTCGGTGACATTTCATCGGTTTCACTGTAAAAGGGTGAAACCTAGTTGTTAATCTAGTATCTCGTGCAAATTCGTCCCTAGGGGACACCAGTGATCTAAGCTCATCGGAGCAGAAGCCGTGAAAGTATTTATAGAAGAGGCACAGGGAAGCCACGTTACGCTGGTGAGAGAGTATATTATATTAATTTTGTGGATTCTTGTTTAGAAACGACACAAACTAATAAATAACAAAAGCTGATGTGGAGATAAAAAATGTAAGTTATATTAAAACAAAAATGTAGAAACTGGAACACGGGTTAGTCAAGTCAGAAAGACTAAGAATACTGTTAGTAGTAATCAATATATACAATCTTGTAGTGAAGAAGTATGTCCGGGTAATGAGTCTATATTCTTACTGACTAACTAGCGGCAGTACTCAACGGTATTTACCAACTATCCCACGCAAGGCTAGATGTGACACAAGGTCTTTTTATTGTGGGTCTTCCCGGCCATATAGCCAGACCAAAAAATGTCTGTCTATTTTTGCCCAGTCGTGATTCAACCCACGAATGGGTTAGTGCTATCTTCTCGGAAGCAGAGAGAGTTCTCTACCCGAAGGCAGAGCGCTGACAGTGTCATAGTAGAGTACAAGTACTGAACTCTACTCCTGCTACACACTATATTTAGCTGTCCCTCCTACTAAGGGCAACATGTGATACATGGTCAGTTTGTGCGTGGGAATATCCGGGCTATATGGCCCGGCCAAAAAATACCTGTCTATTTTTCCCCAGTCGTGCTTCTACCCTTCGGCGGAACCACGACTGGGTTATTGCTCTCTGTTCGGAAGCAGAGAGAGCTCTCTTACTCGAAGGCAGAGGGCTGACAGTGTCATAGTAGAGTACAAGTACTCAACCCTACTCCTGCTACACACTGTCGTTCTCTGTATAGACAGCATTATTTGTACACATCAGGTGAGACCATTCTTATGTGTAAAAAGGGGTGCTCCCCAACAATTAAGTATGGCAATTAGACTTACTGATTAGGCTGGTAGCGATGTAGCGTCGCTTTCCAACCAAAATGGTTCGACATAACCACATTTTCTTTCTTAATAATTTAATTTTTTGGCAAATGTTAGGTCAATAGACACCTCCTAACACACTAATCTCCATTCTTTCAAACACACTAAATTCCATTCTTTCAAACACTCTTCCCACCCACCCAACAATCTATCACCCACTTCTGACATTTCCTCTATCTAACCACTCTTCCTATCTACCTCCCCCTATGTAGCCCCATGCGCAATAGTGGCAGTGGAATGCCTTGCTTGGGGTGAAATGATAAAAAAAACACTCTTCCCATCTACCCAACCCTCATCCTCGCTATCCTTACTCATCTGTCACCTTCCTCCTGACATTCCCTATGTCTAACCACTCCTTCTCTTTACCTCCCCCTATGTAGCCCCATGCGCAATAGTGGCAGTGGAATGCCTTGCTTGGGGTGAAATGATTAAAAAAAACACTCTTCCCATCTGCCCAATCCTCATCCTCGCTATCCTTACTCATCTGTCACCTTCCTCCTGACATTCCCTATGTCTAACCACTCCTTCTCTTTACCTCCCCCTATGTATCCCCCTGCGCAACAGTGGCAGTGGAATGCCTTGCTTGGAGTGAAATGATTAAATAATAAAAAAAGAAATTTCCCGATCGTGAATCTTTTCTTTGTTTTCTTGCTTTCCGTGGAAATTTGATTTTCAAAAAATTAAATGCAATGTCAATTGTTATCTACTTCGTTTATCTTATATTGTTCTTGCTCCTTAATAGTATTTTTCTCTTTCTTATTTTTCACACAGAATAACCCATTATGTTAGTGGCTTTATTGCCTTTCTTTTTCTCACTTCGGCCACTACAATGCTCGATCACGAATCAAGGAGAGTCAATTAGTTAAGTGTTACACGCTTAGATGATGATGTTTTGAAAGAGACATGACTGAATGGGCAGAAGATTTTCCCGTAGTAGATTGCCATTACTTTTTTTGGTAGCCTGGTTGCCAACCAAACAAACAGAACCTAATCTGTCCTGCTATTTAGCCCATAGCAGGGAGGAGAACAGAGGGATTAGTATCTTTCCCAAGTGATTTGCACGTAGTGAATGCAATGAATTCAACTGGAATTCGAACTCGCCTGAAATTGTTGCATTCCCTTACGTGCAATCCCCGTTCTGCCATCCACCTGCTCAAGCCAGTCAAGTATGTTACACGCTGTTTTCCTCTGTCTCTCGTTCCCTCTATATGGCCTGTTAATATCAGATTCTCCAAGCCTTCTTTCCTCATTACAGGTCTCAGGAACTTCAGCTGTCTTTTTCACATACGAGATGACGCAAGCCTTTTGGTGCTCTATCACTAATTCAACGGTGAATGCTCAGATGAAGTGCACTCCTTGGGTTTTTTTTTTTTTATAAGCGTTTCACCCCGAGCAAGGCATGTCACTGCCACTACTGCGCAGGGTGCTACGTAGAGTCGAGAAAGGCTGATTAAATATAAGAAATGTCAGAGGGTGGGTGATAGGCGGGTAAGGATACCGAGAATGAGGGTTGGGTAGATGAGAGTGTTCTGAGAATAGTTGGGAGTTAGTGTGATAGGAGGTGTCTATTGACCCTACATTTAAACACCTGGAGATTGTAACTGTCGGGAAAGCAGACTTGTGGAAGGGAGTTCTACAGGCGGGAAGCGCGAAAAAAGAAGCTGTTGGAGTAGAATTTACGGTTACATCTTATTTGTTTAACTGTAAAAGGGTGGGACCTAGTTGCTAATCTAGTATCTCGTGTAAATTTGTGCTTAGGCGGCACCAGTGATCTAAGCTCATCGGAGCAGAAGCCATGAAAGTACTTGTAGAAGAGGCACAGGAAAGCCGCATCACGCCGGTGAGAGAGCGGCTGCAGCCGGTCTGCCAAGTCAGTATCAACAACGGTCCAGATCCTCCTTTGTATTTTGTCAAGAAGCCCAAGGAGAGCAGCAGGGGCACCCGACCAGATATGGCAGCAATATTCAATACACGGGCGAATGGTAGATTTGTATATGTGCAGAATAGATTCAGGTGGGAAAAATTTCCGGGCCCTGCACAGGGAGCCGACTTTCATAGCAGCAGATATGGCAATGGATTCAATATAGTGACTTACGGACCTTGTATAGGGTGAACACCGATGTAAAATGAAAGACATATTTATGGTTAAAAGAACCAAAGGTAAAAAGGTAGTAACCAAATTAACGATCTTGTGTAAATGAGTGGCAGAACTGGGGTTGTGAATGATAGGTTACCGTGGAGAGTCATAATCTTGAAGTGATTCTTCTTCTTCATGTGACGTGACTTTTCAGGACGTAGGCGATCATGGACTTTTACTTGGCTCTGTCACTGGTCACACAATAATTTTTCTCTTGGTATTTCTTCCAAGCACCGTCAAGCATTTGCTCAGACCTAACAAGTACACCTAGCAATGCTTTCCCCTGTCTCTCCTTCCATTTATCCGAACTGTGAGTATTAAATTCTCCAGGCCTTCCTTCCTCATTACGTGTCCCAGGAACCACATTCCTGACAATGTTTATCAGATTTCTTGTAGTTTGTATCCTTTTCAACACTTCATCGTTGCACACGTGCTCTGTACATGGTATCCTCAGCATCCTTCTGTAAAATCACATTTCTGCTGACTCAAGCCTCTCCTTCATCTTTAATGAGATCGTCCAATATTCACTTCCAAACAGAAGGACCGATGTCATTGATTTACATTCTCTGAAATATAAATGTATAAATACAGTGGCCACAAAATGAGGGGTCATTTTATATACTGACTGTAATATAGAATTGATCACCCACTTTATATCCACATTAAAGCCTTTTCTTTTTATCCAATTGTGATCTACCCCTTATCCCCTCAACTATGGTTCCGTTAGTAAGACTTGTATCAAGAATCAATTCTTCTTCATGTGCCATGTCCCTTCAGGACGTAAGCGATCATGAAATTCCACTTGGCTCTGTCTCTTGTCGCTCTTAATATATCCTATCTCGATATCTTTTCCAAACCCCGCTCTACCATCCATCTGCTCAGGCCTATCAAGTATGTCTCGTGCTACTTTCTCCTGTCTCGCTTTCCTTCTATCCATCCTGTGAGTACTAAACTCTCCAGGCTCTCTTTCCTCATTACTTTTCTCAGGAACCTCATCTGTCTCTTCCTGATGTTAAGTATAATTTTTGCATCCTTTCCAACATCTCATCGTTACACACGTGTTCTGTTCATGGTATCCTCAGCATCCTTCTGTAAAACCACATTTCTGCTGCCTCAAACCTCTCCTTTATCTTTGATGAGATCGTCCAGTATTCACTTACGGAAAGAAAAATGTGAGCAACAGAATCGCCATGATGCATTACACTATTGTCAGTTTTTCTTTTTTACCTTTTGACTCTCATTTTTGTTTTGAAATATTTTCCAAGCAATTATAGCTTTCAGTTTTTGTGAATATTTTCCCAACCAATCGATATTCGTAGTTTGTTTTTCTTTATTATTATTTTTTTATTCCCATGGTCTTCATTTAAATCACCTGACCTACTTCGACATCACCAAGGTTTATCTCCTCGATTTGTTTGATCTTTTATTTTTTCAGAACGTAACAACTGAATATTGACTTTGTTTAAATTTTGTTTATTTTTCAACATCTCTGTTCATACATCTTGAGTGCAGGTCAATTCGCTCATATTCTAGTGCTTTTGTCTCTTCTTTTTTACAGCAATTCTCAGCGTGTACAAAGCCCAAGAGCCACACAGGTAGAGGAAGACAGGGTGTTTTATATTATAGGGACCGACAGAATATAAATGAACTTGAAAAGAGTTCATACCTATCGAAGGCAAAAAAACAAAACACGGTGATTTAAATCGAAGCTGAAATGTAAAAAAATAATCTGTGTCGTATCAAAGAGAAAATATAACTTACATTAAATTATTCCGGAATTATAAAATACTAGCAGTATAGCCCGGCGTTGCTCGGGTGTAATGAAAGCTTTAAAACTAATCCATGGTCGTGGAGCTCAGACTCTTTGGACATTGGCACGAAAGACTAAAAAGCAATTGTTGTTTTCACTTAAAGCGAAACCGTAGACTGAAAGAAAAATAAATTTTGATTTCCTGGTACCGATATCAAATAAGTTTTTTCGTCGTAAACTGAATTTTGAAGGCTAGATAAGTCCTCTGAGTAAATAGTATCATGGCTGAGACGAAGAACTACAATTATACCTATTTAGAGCTAAACCCGAAGCAAAAGCTAAAATAAAAGAGCTGAAAAAAATACAGACATACAGGCAGATAAACAGACACACACACAAACATCTTGCCTTTTATATTTTTATTCACTGTCACTGTCACTGCCACTAGTGTGCAGGGGGCTACATAGAGTGGAGAAAGGATGGTTAAATATGGGAAATGTCAGAGGGTGGGTGATAGGCGGGTAAGGATACCGAGAATGAGGGTTGGATAAATGAGAGTGTTCTGAGAATAATTGGGAGTTAGTGTGATAGGAGGTGTCTATTGACCCTACATTTAAACACCTGGAGATTGTAGCTGTCGGGAAAGCAGACTTGTGGAAGAGAATTCCACAGGCGGGAAGCGCGAGAAAAGAAGCTGTTGGAGTTATATATATATATATTATCGATATATATGTAAGAAGTGCAACCTTGAAACTTCGTTTCTTATGTCTTTGAGTGTATCAAATTTGATTAAAATCGGACCATTCCTTCTATAACTCGATTTTTTCGATTATCGATTTTCGATATTTATCGGAGGTACCTCGACACTAACCTAGCTAAGAACACTCGCAGACGCTTATAGTACAACTGTGTAAATGTTCAAGAAAATCGGTTCAGCCGTTTCGGAGTCTAGAGGTAACGGCCAACACACACAGACACACACACGCAGAGGCAAAGTTCCATTTATAAATAAGTTTAGATATGGCTCTAGTATACAGCATAGGAGACATAGTTTATGAGAATAAGCGTAAAAGATAATGATGATAATAATGTTCATTTTTCATATGCGTCCAAAATTGGATTTCTGTCTTCTTTGTCTATAGTTCAGAGATTAGGTATTGTCATTATTTACAACCAAAGGACACACTGTTCAGGGGATAAAAGCATTTCTGGAAGTAACCTAGTGGCTGGACACAACTAATTGTGAGTTCGATACCTGGTTACGGCAGAGGTAAACAAAAACTTGGAGAGTTGAGTTACTAAAGAGAAAAAAACTGAAACTGAGACATTTATAAAAAAAAAAAGCATGTCACGTAGAACTAGAACAATCTACCCCGATGGACGAAATAAAGATTTCGGTTCTAAATTTTAATAAATGCGCCCTGAAGAAGGCCGATGCGTACAAACGAAACGTTGTGAATATGACAATAAGAATAAGGAGAAACATTTTACAAAATACATTAACGTAAATACATTAGCATGTCTCAGAAATCTCGACAGATCACGAAGAAAACCGGAACGTACAAGGTCGAAGCGTCAGTAATATGACAACAAAGATGAGAACAACAGTCGAAACAATGTCAATAGTGTAAGTAGATACAATACCTCATCTCAAAGATATAAATAGATCCTGAAAAAGTTAGGAGTGTACAATGGTCTAAACGTTGTGAATTTTAAATAACAAAGAATAAACTTGCAACGCTCAAAGCATTAGTTTAAAACAGAGCTCAATATAAAAATAAAGTAATGAATACTTATTAATTATTACACTAGGACATGTAAAAAACTACTACAAAGTTGTACACTTTATTTACATAATGAAAGAACAATGTCTCATCAGGTAGATGCAATTAGAAATTGTTCTTTCAATGTCGAAACAAAATGTACGATTTTGTGTAATTCCTTACATGTTCTAATGTAATGATTAATATATCTATATATATATATATATATTTATATATATTCTAAACATATACTGTTAAATATAAGAGACAATTAATGTCTATTATGCTTAATCATGAGCCGTTCTAAACATCGTATTTTGGTTTTAATTTCAGTTGAAAAAAAAGACAAAAAGTCTCTAACATTTGGATAATTTTTTATTAAGTTGGTTCTAAACTTTCGGCTCACATGAGCCATCTTCAGAGAGGTTACAACGACGTTAGCACAAAAACTTCCACCATCAGCGACGATTTTATCTTGTGTTGACATAAAACTCCGCTAAGCAACGGCAACAGTTACCAAAATTAGCAAAACGCAGTTCGCAAATTCTAATTCGGTTCTATGACGCCACTCCGCCTGAGAGCTCGAACTGATAACAGAACCATATATTTAAATGCAATGCCATGCGTTATGACCAGATTTAAACGTGATTTTATTAAACTGCTTATTTTATTACATTTGGATTTAATGTACATGGCCTCCAATATCTGAAGGTTCTTTTTGAAGGTGTGTATGAGTGAGGATTATTGTATTGTTGACTAAAATCTGTCTGGTATTACCCACATGGCTATGTTTTTCTGATTGTTTGTGTCAAGGTTTAACGACCTATCAATCCTTATGAGATCATTTTTAAGGCCATAACCAATGATTTTTGGGTAAGGTTATTTTATTTTAAAAACATTTTTCTTTTCGAGTATCAAGATCCATTGGGATTTGTTTTTAAGAGCGATGTCCCCAACTTCTGCCCTTGTTATTTAACCGATAACTGGAGGAAAGGGACGGATTAAAACCTTTCTCAAGAGTACCAGTGCTTAAGTGAATTCAGGGTATTCAACTGGAATTTGAACTCGGCTCACTGATTTCTCTATCCGAGCCGATATCCACTGCACCACAACGCACATCTGTCACTATACGCTTACAGCACCTGGTATTCCCAAGAGGTTACCCATCTAAGTACTGACCAGGCTCAACTTTGCTTTAACTTAAAATTAACTGTAATTAACTTAAAATTAATTGTAATTAAAATTACCTAGCGGTGTCTTTATTTAGTTTAAATCAAATGACCTAATTTTTAAAAAAAAAATTTATTTTAAATCCTATATCTTTTTATTCCCTTTAAAAATAATTATACCTTTTTAAGTAAAGGCCTTTTTCTAATTCTTCAACGTTTTTGGGAAGTTAGGTTTTTGAATATGTCCAACGTCTGTAATATATAAAAAAATTTTTCTTTCTTTTCTTTTTTCCCTCCCTTCCTTTATCTCTCTAATCTTCCACCTTTTTTCCGTGTTGCTTAACCTTACATCAATTCAACACGCCGTCCGTTAATTTTAAGTTACAATTCTCTTTCCTTTTTTGCGAACCCAGACGATGTCAATTTTTTCTTTTCTTGTTTTATCTTTTTCTTTTTCTTTTTTAATTTCTTTGCAAATCTATTTAAAAAGGAAGATTAGACTGATTTTTCTCCAGTTTCTGAAAGGATTTTTCTGTTGCTGAGGTGATGTGTTATCCCCCGTGGGGATGTTCATATCGAAATGATCATCCAACATCTTTGAATTAATCTTTTTTAATTTATATATATATATATATATATATATATATATATATATATATATATTGTTCTTTTGCTTATCTTGAAGCTTTGTTTATCTATCTATTGCTTATCAAAATGACGGAATTCCTAATCACCTGGAGAATGGTTCTTCTTCTTCTTCTTCTTCTTCTATATGCCCTGTCCCTTCAGGACGTAGGCGATCATGGCTCTCCACGTCTCCCTATCCCTTGTGGCTCTTAGTATGTTTGCTCCTGTTGCTCCTGGCAACAACCGTTCCGTCATCCACCTGATCAGGCCCTGGAAATATGTTATCCGCTGCCTTCCTCTGTCTCTCCTTCCTTCTATCTGTCCAGTCAGTATCAGGTTCTCCAGGCTCTCCTTCCTCATTGCATGTCCCAGGAACTTCAGTTGTCTCTTTCTGATGCTCAGCATCAATTTCCTTTTTGTTGCCATTCTTTCTAACACCTCGTCGTTGCTTGTATGCTCAGTCCACGATATCCGTAGCATCCTTCTGTAGAACCACATTTCGGCCGCTTCCTGTTTTGTCCTCATTTTCGATGATATTGTCCAGCATTCACAGCCGTATTGAAGAACTGACATCACGTAGCAGTCTAGCACTCTTTTCTTCGTTTCTATTGAGATTTTCCTGTGTGTTAGTATTTTGCTCATCTTCTGGAACGCGTATTTTGCCATGCCAATTCGCCTTCGGATCTCCGTGTCGAACTTTCCATCTCCTGTTAGAACACTTCCTAGGTACTTAAATTCTTGGACTTGTTTGATTCTGTTATCCCCCACCTGTATTTGGCATTTTGGGTTGTATCTTTTGCTGATGACCATGCACTCAGTTTTCTTAAAGTTTATTTATAGTCCCGTCTTTACACTCTCCACTAAAGAGATAAGAGAATGGTTCACATGTTTGAAAATAAGCAGAAAAAAAATCAGTGACATTGCACTGTTGTTCAATCATATTTTAATAGGGTAAAAGTATTGGACTCATTCCTCTCTCGAAGGAATGAATGTGAAACAAACCCACCCACTTCGCCGTTTGAATTCGGTCTGCCTAATCTATTTGTTGCAAGCGTTACGCTTTTCTAAAATAATACTCACACTTCGAAATTCACAAGAACCACTCGACCTAGAGTGTGACAAATTAAGTGTTAAGAGGCAAAGTTTATGGGAATATGTGGGAGCAGATGATTTGTAAATCTAGACTTGAACTGGTTAGAATGACATTACTTCTACTACAACAATTTCTGCTCTCGTGCTTACCCCCTGTGGAACTCCCTTCCGTTTGCTTGCTTCCCTGATAATTACAATAATAAAAACCTTAAATGTAACGTCAATCACCATATACTATCTTTTTGAATCTCATTTCGTTTGAATTAATTTTGACTGATTTTAACTTAATTTTCACTCATTGTCACTTAATATGTGCATAACTTTCAATCTGCTTTACTTAATTACACACTTTTATTTGATCTTTCCGCATTTTTTGGAATTTTATTTAAATTTAATTAATTTTAACATAATCTTTAATCTATTTTACTTAATTGCTATTAATTTTCCCATATGTTTCACTTATATTTACTTAATTTTCATTTAAGTATAACATTCTCATTTAATTTTCATTTAATTTTCAATTTTGTTCGCCTAACTTCAATAATTTTCACTGAATTTTAAACTTATTTTTCACTGATTTTTACACATTTTTACATAATTTTCGTTAGTTTTCATTCAATTATTAATTTACACTTCATTTTAATGAATTTTTCACTTAATTTTTACTCATTTTTCTTTATTTCGTATTATTTTCACTCTATTTTTTTTAAAATCATACACATCTTTTTCTTAATTTCCATTTATTTTTATTCAATTCCAATTAATATTTATTTAATTTTTGCACTGTTTTCAATCAGTTATATTTAATTTTCACTCATCTTTACATTATTTTTAGTACTTTTTTGTTAAACATCATCTCTCTGTCTAACAGCCTCCAAACATTCTTGCTTAATATTCAGTAATTTTCATTTAAATTCTGCGTAAATTTAACTCATTACACTTTTTTAAATATCCGTTCTATTTTCATTCATTTGCTTGCAGACTGTCATCTGTATAATTATTAAAAACGATACGCCTATAAAAATCAAAACTTCAAATCACTAATTTAGTTCAATTTTTTTATCTCATACTAGAATTGTAATAAGCAAATAACTAAAACAATAACTCCAACACATAACTGGGCAGACGACAATCAGGTTAAGTGGGAGGCTGGCAATATACATACATGATCTTTGTTCAATAAACAAGCACTTAAACCAGAGATTTTCAAACACTGCGCCCATCCTTTAAGCGTTAGCTTTTGAATAAATAAGTATTACATTCGTTTTCAAATAATTCTTTTTAATATTGTTCGATTATTTTATTTCGTTTTAATAATCATTTTTCAAAAATAATTTTTATTGTTTTAATAAAAAAAAAAAAAGAATTAAAAAAAAAACTATTTAACCATTTCTAGTGACCGAGGCCTCAAAATAAAACATTTAATGGTAACCCTCGATACAGTTTGGATGTGAATTTCGACTTAACGTCGAAAATCGACTTAAGCCGGGATCCGGTAACAGAATTCCTACTTTAATTTTTATTCTTTTGCATATAGAGTTGTCTAATTTTTAAAATGTACTTGTCTCAGTTAAGATTTCACTTATTTCTGTTTGTAGTGCTGGCAAAAAAAGGTCGGTTTTATTTTGTGCTTTTGAAAGATAAGGATCTTGAATTCCTGTTAACGTTAATTTTCTGGCTTTCTGACTCTCCCTCTTTCCCGAAACATCCCGTTTCTCTCTCTCTCTCTCTCTCTCTCTCTCTCTCTCTCTCTTCTTGTGTCAGTTAAGATTTCATTTAGCCCTTGTTGTAGTACTGAGGAGACTTCGGATGAACAGTCAACATGTGTAGTTAAAGCTGACATCAACGCTTTCATCTCAGCCAGGAAGTTACGACTCCATTTGTCCCTCTGGTTGTTCCCTGCTTGCTCGGCCGCTATTGCCCATAGGAATCACTTCTTCGCGTCTGATCATAATAAGCGTCTTTTTGCCTCTGCTCGTAATAAGGTGCAAGAGAACCCTTAAATGATGTTGTTTGCTGATAGTATGAAGCAACGTATAGCATCCCGCAAGTTCTTCTCAAAAGACTACTGAGGGCTCTGTAAAGCCGTCAATCCCGAATGTAATCAATAAATTTGAGGTCCTCACATCTTCAGTGGACAATGCCGAGTGCTTTGCTCGGAGATTCTCCACCAACTCAACATTTGGTTCGTCAGGGATATCCCCACCAGACATCCCACGTAGAACCGAGGCGCAACTGAGTGACGTCCACATTACTCCTCGCTGGTCTCTAACATAATTTCAAAGCTTGACACACATAAAACGAGTAGAGGCGACGTAATCCCAATTATTGTCCTGAATAAATGTGGCCCTGACCTATCCACTGTCCTCTCCAAATTCTACAATTACTGCCACTCTGCTTCTTGCTTTTCTGCGTGCTGGAAGTCCTCCTCTATGGTTCCTAGACTTAAGAACAATGGAGAATCTTCAGGTCTCCCTTTAATTATCACCCTGTCAGCCTCCTACCGATTTTTGGCAATGTTTTCGACACTATTATCAATGCTGAAGTTGTTCAACATCTCACAACCCACAGCCTCTTCTTTGACAAACAATATGGTTTCCGTTTCACCCGGTCTACACAGAATATATATACCAGGCTCTCGATAAGAACGGCGAAGCTTGAGCTGGGTATCTCCAAAGCGTTAGACAGAGTCTGGTATACTGGCTTTCTACGCAACCTTACCGGGGCTATGGTATAGCTGGATGATTGTTTGATCTAACATAGTCAATCATTTCAAATCGCATAATGAATATAGTATTGAACGGGATACTCTTCCAGATACTATCATATGAACGCGGGTGTCACTCCAAGGTTCTATTCTAGGTCATACAGTTTTTCTAATTTTCATCAACGATCTCCCTGATGTAATCAGATCCAAGTAGGCATCTACGTCGACGAGACCACCCTTTACTCTTGCTTTGATAAGAAATTTTGCCAAGGCTGACAGAGTAAACTTAGCTAGTGATCATTAAAATGACCTCCCATCACTGGTGGACTGGGGAAAGAAATGACTTGTGAATTTTAATGCTTCTAAAGCTGCTATCTTTTAACCACCATAGACAACCTCTCTTACCCTAACTCAGCATGGATAGGTTAGTCCCCCTCCCTGAAAGCAAAACACTGCGCCTTCTCGGCCTAACTCTTTCAGCCGACCTCAAGTGGAATGACGACATTGAATACATGGCTAAATCTACAGCCCGGTAGGTCGGTTCACTGTGTAGGGCCATGATGTTTTTTTTATCGTCTGAATCCATCTTACGTATATATGTTAATATACCATCCGGCCGTACATTAAATACTGCTGTTAGATCTGGTCGGATGCCCCTGCTATTCATCTCGGAATTATTGGCAAAATTCAACGGAAAATTTGCAATGTGATCGATCCCGATTTTATGCCAAGATTTATCATTGGCGGTCACAGTCAGAACAATATCAGATACGCAAATAATATAGTGCTTATAGCAGACACTGAAAGGAAACTACAAGATAACCTACAGAAGGTAGATAAAAAAAAAGCGAAGTCAAAAGACTACATCTAAACTTATATAATAAATGGAAGTTTGTCTGTGTGTGTATGTGTGTGTGTGTCTGTGTGTGTCCGTTACATATAGACTCCGAAACGGCTGAACCGATTTTCTTGAAAATGTACACAGTTGTACTATAAGCATCTGCGAGTGTTCTTAGCTAGGTTTTGTGTCGAGGTACCCCGGATAATTATCAAAAATCGATAATCGAAAAAATCGTGTTATCGTCCGATTTTAATCAAATTTGATACACTCATGGACAAAGGCATTAGAAACAATATTGTGAAGCTTCATGGTTGCAGTTCTTACAATATTGCAGAAGATCGATAATATATATATAAAAGGCAAGATGTTTGTGTGTGTGTCTATTTATCTGCCTGCATGTCTGTATTTTTTTCAGCCCTTTTATTTTAGTTTTTGCTTGGGGTTTGACTCTTAGTTGGTATAATTGTAGTTCTTTGTCTTAACCATGATACCAATTTACTCAGAGGACTTATTTAGCCTTCAAAATTCAGTTTATGACGAAAAAAACTTAATTGATATCGATACAATGAAATCAAAATTTGACTTACATCCATTCATTTTTTTTTTCAGTCTACGGTTTCGCTTTAACTGGAAACAACTATTGATTTTTAGTCTTTCGTGCCAACGTCCAAAGAGTCTGAGCTCCAGGACCATAGATTAGTTTTAACGTTTTCATTACACCCAAGCCACCCCGCCGGGTCATACTGCTAGTATAGACTACCAGAAAATTGAATACATGTTCATCAGTAAAAAGAGAAGCCTAAAATGCTAACTACAGACTGGAGATACTAAAATCAAGCAGGTACAGAAATTTAAATACCTAGGAAGTGTTCTATCAGTGGTCGGTAAATGTGACACAGAGAACTAAAGTCGTATTGTCATGGCCTAAAGATGCATTCCAGAAGCTAAGTAGAATATTGAGAGACAGGAAAATTTCGCTGGAAACAGAAAAAAGAGTACTGGATTGTTATGTGATTCAATTCTTCAATATGGTAGTGAATGCGGGACAATCTCCTCAAAGATGAAGGAGAGACTTGAAGCAACTGAAATTCTGTTCTACAGAAGGATGCTGAGGATACCATGAACCGAACATGAGAGCAACGACAAGGTTTCAAGAAGAATGGAAACAAAAAAAGAAACTTATGCTTAACAATATCAGGAAGAGGTAGTGGATGTTTTGGGGAACGCAATAAGAAAACAGAGCTTGGAGAATCTGATACTCGTAGGACAGATAGTGGAAAAAAGTAGACAGTGGAAAACAACATGTGACATACTTGATGAGCTTAAGCAAATAAACTGCACTGTAAGCTTTAGAAAAATACCAAGACCAAAGATTTTAAGAGTTACAAAGTATATGATAATGTGGAGGCTCATGATCGTCTACATCTTGAAGGGACCCTGCACATAAAAGAAAGATGTTATTGGAAAATGGAATGATCTTCGTGGACAAAAAACAGTGACTACTGAGATGGAAATTTTGAGAGAAATATGGAATCAGAAATTTCGATTACGGTAAATATTTGTGTATAATACGCAAGCATGTTCGTTGAGTAAGATAATTGAGGGGATTATGAGATGAAAATAAATTTAAGAAAACATGAGAATGAGAAAACATGAGGAAAAAATACTCCTTTAAAAAATAAATTCTATGTTTGAAACATTTGTTATTTTACACAAATCCAGAGGTGCAGGGCCCCTCGATGGTTTAATGGCTAACTAGCTTGTCTCGCTGAAATATTTATGACTAAATAGTAAGTTTCATCGTTACTGGGTGCTCATATACTTTCGACCATGTGCCACATTTGAACTACGCTTTGGAAATCAACATATCCAGGAAATGTAGCCTGCAGGCATTGCGAAACATAATTAAGAGAAGGAAACAAAACGCGAACTCTTGAATATTAACAGTATTCTAACTATTGTCCTCAGCTTTGTTACCATTTGTACGACGTTACGGTCATTGTACGCTCCCGCCTTCTTCAGGTGCTAGCAATTTCGAACCGAACCCTTTATTATTTGTAATAAACGGTTCGGTTCGAAATTCCTAGCACCTGAAGAAGGCCGGAGCGTACAACTGCCGAAACACTGTACAGATGGCAACAAAGATGATAGCCCGAATAATGTAAATACTTTGAATATTACCTCATCTCCAAATATGGACAAATTCCTAGTTTTTTAAATTTTTATTTTTTCCACCTTCTGAATATTTAAGAGTGTATGGCTAAAAAGAATCTTAAAAATTCTATCACTGATTAAATTAAAATAAGAACGAACAGTACTTTTACCTGGCCCTCGTATATGGCAAATGGCAAATTAATTTATGATTTTATTTTAAGAAGAATCATTAAAGTTCACTTACAAAATTTATATTAGCGACTATATTTATAAACTGTTTTATTCTGTATTTTATGTATACAGCGTTTTCTCCTATGTTTTTGTCAGACTTCCAAAACATTCAGGCCGGTAGACGAAAATTAAATTAATTATATTAAATATTCTGTTTAATATACTGCTGTCATATATGGTCAGGCGCCCCTGCTCAGTGTTCTCGACAGGCTCCAAAGGAGAAATCTGCAATGTGATTGGTCTCGACCTGGCAACTCGACTCCAACCACTTTCTCATCGTCGGGATATGGCTTTCCTCTGTCGATTCTACAAATATTTTCATGGCTTCTGATTCAACGAACATAAGTCACTGGTGCCCCCGCCACAAGAATTTATTCGTACAACCAGACTGGCAACAAGGTCCCACCCATTTACAGTTAGATTTACCAAATGCAGCCGATAATTACATTCTAATAGCTTCTTTTCTCGCACTTTGTGCCTGTGGGACTCCATTCCTTATACTTACTTTCCTGGCGGCTACAACCTCCAGAAATTTAAATTTAATGTCAATACCCATCTCTTATCCACGTGACTCCAGTTCTTTCGACATCACACTGTATATATTTTCCTTACTCTCTAACTTCGGAACTGTCTTCACACCCGTGTTCCCATCCTTCTCTTGCCCTTTCTCTGACACCCACTGTGACTGGTTCATCTTTATTTTTACTCTCCTCCTGTCTGAACTTTTACTTTTATATATCCCCCCTGCGCATCAGGGGCGGTACCGACTTGCTTGGAGTGAAACGATCAAAAACAAAAATGCAGTACGAATATCCACTAAAATAAGGTTTAAGCTGATAAAATGTACCGGGATTATTAAATATCTACTTTTCTTTTCCCCCCCCCCTAAATATGATTTTTCTAATCATCTTTTTTCTAATACTTTAACCCATTTATAAACGCTAGTTTTGTTTGACGCGTATCGAGCGTCTCTAAAACTTGAATTTTTTCTTTTTTTCTTTTTTCCTTCTCCTACTTACCCCTTCCCTACCTTTCATTCTGCTTTGTTTAACCCACTTCTCAATCACACACCAATTCGTATTCCATCCGTTAACCCCATTTCCTTTTGTAAAGCTAGACAAAGCCAAATTTTCCAACTCTATATAAAAGTAAACTTGACCAAAATCTAAAAATAAACGTTGATTGCTAACCGATATTTTTGTGACGTATTTTTTTAAATTCTTAACCTTCATTTTTTATTTCTTTTTTATTTCATTTTGAAATGTGGTAGTTGCCGATGAGATGTGAAATCTTTCTTAGGGATTTCATATTGAAATGATCATTCAACAGTTTTGAACAATTTGTTTTACATATATATATATATATATATATATATATATAATAAAAAGTTTTTGATTTTTTTAAAAAAATCAAAAACTTTTTATTATACATAGTAAGACAGTATACGTGGATAATCATATATGTATAATATATATATATATATATATAATCTAGTGTAAACTTGGATGTAATGGTTACGACTCATCATTGTTAATCAAAAAATATTATTTGGCTTTAAATAACCTGAAAATATCTGTTTTCTCCGGAATAAAAATTCATAGAAACAACAATAGGTATAAAATGAGGGGTCAGTTTATATATTGAATGCTACGTAGAATTGATATCCCAATTAATATACACATTGTAATTTTTCGTTTTGTTTTTTCATCAAATTCTCATTAGGGATAATCAGTAAGACTTGTATCACATAAGTCGTTATTATCCCCAAAAGATCTAAAAATATTATCTGGCTTTGAATAATAAGCAAAGGTTTAGTAAACAGTAGAAAACGAATCGATCAATCAATCAATTAAATACTGATAAGCTACACGGGTATATATTATAGATTTATGTGCATTCTTTGGAAACTACCGTGACCATAGAGATCAGTATATATATATATATATATATATATATATAATCATTACACCTCAAGCAAGGCAGTTTTATGTAGCGCAGGGAGTTACATAGTGATGAAAAAGTGATGAGAAAGTGATGAGAAAGAGGGGATGTCAGGAAAAGGGTAATAGACGGATGAGAATACCGGTGTAATGGGGGTGGAGTGGATGAAGAAAAGAGGTTGATTGATAGGATGCGAGTTAGTGAGATAGGAGATATCTATTGACCGTACATTTAAATTCCTGGAGATTGTAACTGTCGATGAAGCAAGAATAAAGAGGGAATTCCACAGGCGGGAATTGCGAGTAAAGAAGCTGTTAGAGTAGAAATTGTGGTTACATTTTATCGGTTTCACTGTAAAAAGGTGGGACATAGTTGCTAGTCCAGTAGGTCGTGTAAATTCATACACAGAGGGCAGCAGTGAGCTAAGTTCATTGAAGCAAAAGCCGTGGAAGTATTTATAGAAGATGCAGAAGGAAGCCACGTCATGCCGGTAAGAGAGCGACTGTAGCCGAGCTGCTAAGTTGGGAATCGATCACATTACAGATTCTCCGTTGGATTTTGTAAAGAACCCCAGGGTGATTAGCAGGGGCACCCGACCGGATATTTTTTTTTCTTAATCGAATCCCCCCGAGCAAGGCGGTAACGTCCACTGATGTGCAGGGGGCTACGTAATAGTGATAAGATTGGAAAAGAGAAAGCCGGAAACCACATCCTAAACAGGGAACAAGGGATGAGCCTCTTAACCTGTTCAATAGACGTGGGTGGAGTGTGAACCGGGCGATAGATAGATCTATTTACTCCAATTGAAAAAAAAAAAGAAAAAAATCAAAGTGAGAAGATTGGAAAAGAGAAAGCCGGAAACCACATCCTAAACAGGGAACAAGGCATGAGCCTCTTCACCTTTTCAATAGACGTGGGTGGAGTGTGAACCGAGCGATAGATATGGTAGCAGTATTCAATACACGGACGAATGGTAGATATATATATATGTGCAGGATGGATTCAGAAGGAAAAAATTTTCTAACCCTGCACAGTAAACCGACCTTCTTAGCAGCAGATTTAGCTATGATTTCGATTTTGACTGTGATGTAGAATTGAGCCCCCACTTTATATCCACTTTATAATTTCTTGTTTTCTATCATCAAATTCTGAGGAAGTATTCTATTTCTACGGTATTTTATTTCTTATTAACAAAACCTAGCTCAGCACTTCAAACGTAAACCACATTTAGCGGATACGGGTATCAAAAGAAAAAACTTGAGGCAACTGAAATGTGGTTCTACAGAAGGATGCTGTGGATATTATGAACCGAGCAAAGAAAAGAAACATTCTATTTTCATTTAGAATTATCCACTTGGGATTAAATACTAAACATAGTATGAAATACATCATTAAAAAAAAACTGCGATGGCCTAATAATTATGGCCGGTAGTGTGAATATATAAAAGTTATAACATTAGTATGTTAAAACATCAATACAATGTAGCTATCTTATTTCAACTCTTGTGTCTTATCACTTGGCAATACACAAGAAGTGTTAAAACAAAATACTGTCTATTAATGTTACAATATAATTATGTTATAGATTTTAAATAAATATTATTTGCTTTATCTATATTGGCCACTCTTAAAAGAATAGTTTTTGTTTGTTTTTTATATAAAGGAATTTTATGCTATTCATATGTGAGCAATGGACGAGGATTTCGAAAGGATGGAGACGAAAAGGAAATTAATACTGAGCATCAGGAAGAGACAGCTGAAGTTCCTGGAACGTGCAATGAGGAAGGAAGGCTTGGAGAACCTGTTACTAACAGGCCAGATAGAGGGAAAAAGAGACAGGGAAAAGCAGCGGATAACATATTTGAAGAACCCGATCAGGTGGATGGCGGAACGAGGGTTGCATTGTGCAACAGGAGAAAGCGTCCTAAGAGCCACCAAGGACACGGAGATGTGGAAAGCCATGATCGCGTACGTCCTGAAAGGTTTGGGCACATAAATGAAAAAGAAGAATCGATCCTAGAAGTTTTCAGTAGCCTTTCGTTGCAGGAGTCAGATCGGTAAATTTGGCTCATATTGATATATCATTATAGTATGACTGGAAACACTACGTATGACCCCCTCCCTACTTCACCCGCATGATAAATAAATATTTTTTATAATTACTATCTTTGTAATATAAAAATATAATGGCTACTCATAGCAGAGATTTCTGTTTTCGTCTACCTTCCTCTCTCTCTCTCTCTCTCTCTCTCTCTCTATCTCTCTCTCTATCTCTCTGATTTGTTGTACGTGATTTTTTTTTATTTTATTTTTGTTTTGGTTTTTGTTTCTGTGTGTTTTGCTATTTTTTATTAACTTTACAAAGTTTTTATCTTGTAATTTTCAATTCTTAACGTTGAATAGATTGCAATTATTTGTCAGCTGAACATAAATAAATAAAATTAAAAAATGAAAAAAAAAAGCAAATGGCGGACTTTGCTCACAGCAAAGCTAAAAATTCATGATGCCATCTTTCAATTTTTTAATGTAATGTTTTCCCTTTTTCACCTCTTCCTAATTTTTGTCGCATCACCCGAACTATTAAAGAAGCAGAAATTTAATCTTTCTCGAATTGAAATGGCCTCCATCTTTACAATATGGAAAAATAATACTAAATAAAAAATAAAAAATAAAAAATTCGAGTCGATGCATAATTATAGTGAAAGATAAGTGGGCTGAATTCGTTTGCAGCTATGGTAAGTTAGAGTGGACAATTTATAACTTGTTTCGCGAGAGATAAATCTTCAGGGAGATGGGCGTTTTTCTCGGGTAGAGTTGCATTACACTGACACCTACTCGTCATAAGTGTATAGCTTACTTGAAGAAGACAGTGAAATTGTTCGTCGAGAGGTCACTAAGAAGACCCTTACGATGAACAAAAGAAAATTGGGAGGTGGAATTGGTGGGGCGGTAAAAAACTAGTATGCTTTTCAGGTTCGACGTAATATTTTGGGTAAAACAGTAATCAAAAGTTAACTGATCTCTTTAACCTCGATTATAATCTTGGTTTAGAGTTTGTAACTTTATTTTAGTCATGTCTAAAAAGAACAGAATATCAAATATTTCATACGTAAAATTAATGTTCATTCACTGCTAGACTTCGTTAAATCTGTAATGAACAAAAATTTTAGATATAAAATTCAAATCTGACTCATTTCTGAAATTTACAAACTTTGCTTCTTCTTATTCTATGTGCCCTGTCCCTTCAGGATGTAGGCGATCATGGTTCTCCACGTCTCCCTATCCCTGGTGACTCGTAGTATGTTCTCTTCTGTTACACCTCGCAACCCCCGTTCTGTCATCCACCTGATCAGGCCCTGCAAATATGTTATCTGCTGCCTTCTTCCGTCTCTTTTTCCTTCTATCTGGCCTGTCAGTATCAGGTTCTCCAAGCCCTCTTTCCTTATTGCATGTCCCAGGAACTTCAGTTGTCTCTTCCTGATAAGAAAAAAAAAGTTTGCTTAACACAACTCGCAAAATTTTACACCTCAATGTGAAATGTTTGTCGTCCAATGGAAAGCCGAGAATCGTATCCGGGAATGAATTCCCAAACGAAATAAAAAACGAGCCAAATTTGACCCTCGTCAGAAAGGAACGTCTCTTTCTCTCTCACCTCCTTCTTCATCATCGTTCACCTGTCACCCGTTTCTTCTTCATCGCTTGCCTCTCACCTCCTTTTTCTTCATCGTTCACTTCTGACCTTCCTGCCTTTTACCAAAAAACACAGAGCGAATACTTAAAAAGTACTCCTACCCAACCAACGTTCATACATACAGACATACACACTTACAGGCAAGGACCACTACGAACTATTTTTTTTTTCTATATTTTGTTTTTAATCATTTCACTTTAAGCAAGGCATTCCACTGCCACTATTGCGCAAGGGGTTACATAGGGGAAAGTAATGAGAAAGAGTGGTTAGTTATAGGAAATGTCGGAAGGAGGGTGATAGACGGATGAGGATACCGAGGATGGGGGTTGGGTAGATGGGAAGAATGTTTGAGAGAATGGATGCAAGTTACTGTAATAAGAGGTGTCTATTGACCTTACATTTAAATTCCTGGATATTGTAGCTGTCGGGGAAGTAAGTATATGGAAGGGAATTCCACAGGCGGGAAGTGCGAGAAAAGAAGTTGTTTGAGTAGAAATTGCGGTTACATTTTATCTGTTTCACTGTAAAAGGGTGGGACCTAGTTGCTAATCTAGTATCTCGTGCAAATTCATACCTAGGTGACACCCGTGACCTAAGCTTATCGAAGCAGAAGCCGTGAAAGTTTTTATAGAAGAGGCAAAGGGAAGCCACGTCACACCGGTGAGAGAGTGACTGCAGCCGGACTGCCAAGTCGGCATCGATCACATCACAGATTCTCCGTTGCATTTTGTCAAGAACCCCGAGGAGAATAGCAGGGGTATCCGACCAGATATGGCAGCAGTATTCAAAACACGGGCGGATGGTAGATTTGTATATGTGCAGGATGGACTCAGACGGGAAAAAACTTCCGGGCACTGCACAGATAACCGACTTTCATATCAGCGGATCTAGCAATGGACTCGATATAGTCATTTAACTCACTTGAGGTCCGCTGAGAGTGTGAGGCCAAGGAGGCTTATGTTTTACTCTCAGGAAAGGCATGCATGTTCCATGATAATGGGAGGTAAGAGCGATTGTCTATGGTGGTTAATTTTTTTTTTAATCATTTCACCCCAAGCAAGGGATTCCACTGCCACTATTGCGCTTGGGGCTACATAGGGGGAGGTAAATAGGAAGAGTGGTTAGATATAGGAAATGTCAGAATGGGGGTGATAGATAGTTGGGTGGGTGGGAAGAGTGTTTGAAAGAATGGAAGCGAGTTAGTTTGTTAGGAGGTGTCTATTGACCTTACATTTAAACTCCTAGAGATTGTAGCCGTCGGGGAAGCAGTCATGTGGAAGAGAATTCCACAGTTGGGAAAGTTCGAGAAAAGAAACTGTTGGAGTAGAAGTTGCGGTTGCATTTTATCGGTTTCACTGTAAAAGGGTGGGATCTAGTTGCTAATCTAGTATCTCGTGCAAATTCGAACCTAGTGGGCACCAGTGATCTAAGTTCATCCGAGCAGAAGCCATGAAAGTATTTATAGAAGAGACACAGGGAAGCCACGTCCCGCCGGTGCGAGAGAGACTGCTAAGTCGGTATCGATCACATTACAGAACCTCCGCTGTATCTTGTCTAGAAGCCCAAGGAGAATAGCAGGGGCACCCGACCAGATATGGCAACAGTATTCAATGCACGGGCGGATGGTAGATTTATAAATTCATAGCAGCTTTGTTTTGGAAGCATTTGAAAAATTAACTTCTACCAATTCTTTTTATTCTTCTCTATCAATACATTTCTAATCAAACATACAAAATGCATACTTTTATTATTCTTCCACGAAACAACACATTCCAACAACCAACCTGGTCTCCAATCATCTGATAATTCAGGATAAAAGGGAGTTCGGTTATGTTTCACACAAGGCCTATTCAAAAAACATTAACCATCTCCCTACTTCTACAATGTATACTTTTTTCTTCCAGAATTCCATCTTCTGATAACCTTATGATGATTCTGATAAAACCTGTAAGTTGTGGGGAATTTGGTTACGTTTCACACAAAACCAATTCAGTTTAACATTCAACCATTTTCCTATGGCTTCAGTACAACGTGAGAGCCATTTTTATATCGTTTTTAGTTTTCCATTAATCGTTTGAAATTTAGGAAAATATTCTCCGTAATCTTATCTTTTTCTTGAATTTTAGGAAATTCGGCCTTAATTTTGCTATAGTTATCGCTCTTATTTTATGATAATGTCGTATATGGACTACCATATTTACTAAAATCGGTACCTTTATGTAAACTCAAAATTCTTTTTTAAATACCGAGATCGCTGAATTGTAGCAAATTTTTTATATTTGTGATTAGTTAATATAGTTTTTATTTAATCTACATAATCCGTACAGATTAATTCACAAATTTAAAAGATTTAAAACTTTAAATATTTAAATTTAAAGATGTGGCTTCTCCCTGTCTATTCTACAAATATTATCATGGCTACTGCTCTGACAAGTTTATCTTTCCTAATGCCTCCTATACAAGAATTACATCGGGCTACTAGACTGGCAACTAGTTTCCACTCTTTTACAGTAAAAAAAAAGTCAGTTATGACCGTCAACTTCTACTCCAACAGTTTAGTTTCTCGCATTTCCCTCCTGTGGAAATCGCTTCCGTATATTTGCTTCCCTGATAGCTACAATCTTCAAAATTTAATATATTAATATATTGCTATATATTTTCTCCTTGAATCCCTTCTTTCTCTTACACTTTCTCCAATATCTTCTGTACCTTTTTTCTGGTTTCCTTATTTTTGGTTCTCCTCTCTTGTAACAACATGCTCACTAGTGGCAGGGCTATCTTTTATAACCATATCGCCCCAAGCAAAGCATTTAACTGCCACTATTTTGCAAGGGGTTACATAGGAAGAAAGTTTTGAGAAAGAGTAACAGGTGATAGGGGGTGTCAGGAAGTGGGTAAGAGAAGGATGAGAATACTGATGAGAGTGGAGTGGACGGAGAAATGAGCATGAGAGAGTGGACGCAAATCAGTGAGATAGGAGATGACTATTGACTTTACATTTAAATTCTTGGAAATTGTAGCTGTCGGGGAAGCAAGTAAACAGGAACAAATTCCACAGGCGGGAAGTGCGAGAAAAAAAGCTGTTAGAGTAGAATTTGTGTTTACATTTTATTGGTTTTGCAGTAAAATGGTGAGACTTAGTTGCTAATCTTATGGCTCGAGTAAATTCATATATAGAGCTAAATTCATCGAAGCAGAGGCCGTGAAAGTATTTGTAGAAAATGCACAGGGAAGCTACATTGCGCCGGTGAGAAAGTGACTGTATATGAGCTGCCAAGTCGCAATCGATCACATTACAGATTCTCCGTTGGATTTTATCAAGGACAGCTAGGTGGATAGAAAGAGCACCCGACCAGATCTGGCAGCAGCATTCAATGCACGGGTGTATGGTAGATTTATATATGTACAGGATTGTTTCAGACGAGAAAAACGTCCTGGCCCTACAAAGAGAACCAAACATCCTAGCAGCGGACTTGCTTACTTGGGGTAAAACGATTATAAAGAAAATAATATCGGTGTGATAATATATGGTTTTGGAATTTCTAAATTCTAAATTTCTCTATACCCATGATATTTTTGGCATTCTTATGTAACACCCAGTGCAAAGCTTACTTTGATATACATATGGGCGCACGCAGTACACACAGGGGTATTCAACGATCAATTCTTTCCCGAATAAGAGTTCTTGATTGACATTAAATTCGATTTGGATGTCGAGGTTTCTTGCTGCATACATGGTTAAAATTTATCATTGGTTGATTATGAGGAAAAGAAAGTAATGAGTAAGGGTGATGTTGAGATATTTGTTTCAACCCTAATGACACAAACCAGGCCTCTTAATATTCACAAAGGCATGAGACTGAGATTCCGTTTCGGCATAAACATATATTTAATCAAATACACCTTATTCATTTTGGCTACATTCTTATAAGTGTTATAAGTTTCATTATCAGTATCGACTACAAGACAGAATGCATGGGTTGTCAGCAAAAGGGCCAGTCCGACATGCAGATTACGAAATGGAGATGTCGACTGTGCGTTTTAGTGCAGTCGATATCGGCTTGGAAAAGGAAACAGAAGAGCCGTGTTCGAATTCCAGTTGAATTTGTTGCATTCACTTACGCGCAAATACCCTTACGAAAGGTACTGAGTGGTCGTTTCTCCATCCTGCTAAGGGTTAAATAGCAGAACTGAGTTGGTTATATAGCCTTGGTTGGCAACCAGTCTACCGCAGAATGTAATGGCAACCTAATGTGGAAAAATCTTCTGCCCAGTCGGTTATGTCTGTTTCTAGAGATGATCGCCCAAGCGTATATGGCGTATAGTAATTAGCTGACTTCTTCTAGACCGGGTAACGCCCAAGGCTAAATAACCCAGGCCGCCCTTGTTATTCGACCCATACCTGGGAGGAGAAGAGATGAATAGAAAATCTTCTGCCAGTTAGTTATGTCTCTTTCGAGACATGATCGGTCAAGAGTTTATAACATATGGCACTTTACTAACTGGCTTAGAAAACACGAGAACGTAGCTGATGTGCAATGAAAGTTTCGAATAGCGTTTCAAAGAGTAACACACAAGAAACACATTCTTGGTTGGTTTACATGAGTGTTTAAATAAACTAAGCTTTCAGAATAGAATATTAATATTGGAAATACGTCCGTAGCAAGTGTGTCAAAATGTTTAGAATGTCGTTTCAAAAAGATCTATACGCGAAACACACCACTGCATGCATCTTATTCTACTTCCTTCCTGTGCTGTGTAAATTTAGGACAGAGATAATAATGGATCTCCACACTTTCCTGTCTTTTATAGATTTTAATAAATTTTGTGTTTTTGTTATCTCTCCGAAACTTTGTTCCGCCATCCATTGACCCACGCTTGCTAGGTGGGATTTACGCTAACCTTTTCGGCTTCAGTTTGTTTTGTGAGTATTAATTTTTTAAGCACACTTTCCTCAATATGTCGAATAGAAATTTCAACTTATAAATGTCCAGTCTCTTTCCATTTTCTCTTAAAATCGTAGTTGATCAAAGGTTCCGGCCATAGTATTCTCAGCATTCGAATGCCTTCCATTCAAATACACTTGGGAAATGTATCAATCCATCCCTTCCCCCAACAAATATGGTTAAATAACAGGACAGATTTGGTTCTTTGTCTATATTTCTCAGATGAGTTATTATTTACATTATTCGGACTATTGTTCTCATTTTTGTTGACATTTGTATGACAATTTACGCTCCGGCCTTTTTCAGGTGCTAGGATACATGGCTTTCCTCCCCGAAAGCAGGTGCTAAGAATTTCAAACAGAACTCTTTATACAATACATGAGTATATGACTATTCCTTTGTATAGAGCCTTTTCTGGTAGTCATGAGTTATCTCCCTTTAACCTTGTCAGTTACTTGTTTGGTCCATGCTTATGGGTAGCAGGAGAGATGGCCTGTGATGTTTGACAGACGGGAGTTTTGTTTTAGAGGCATTGAAATTTAAGAGCCACTTCCTACCACAATCCACCACTGAGTGGAGGTCCTACTCGAGATCAGCAGTGATGTTATGTTTGTCCGCCTCGCCAGATGTCTTACCGATGCGTGAGTAGATGGTGGTACTCTCTGCATAGATGCCTACTTCGGATTTGATCACGTCTGGGAGATCATTTTTATATAGAGCGAGGAAGAAACATTGCAACGAAACTAATCTCTGATAAAATAAAATTACAAAAAATGCTAAGACAATTGAAAAAGTTTTTTAAACAGTTCCACACACGGAACACACTGCTGATTGCATTGTATAACGATTTAAATAGACTATTTTTTGAGAAAATGAAATTGTAAGGAGAAATGCTAAGACAGTTGAAAATGGTTTTTAAACAGTTCCACACACGGAATACACTGTTGATCGCATTGTTAGACGATTTAATTAGACTAATCTCTGATAAAATAAAATTACAAGAAATGCTAAGACGATTGAAAATGGTTTTTAAACAGTTCCACCCACGAAACACACTGTTGATCGCATTATGTAACGATTTAAATAAACTACGCACCGGGAAAAATAGTAATAGGGAAAAACCAACGAAGATGAAAATACTGTTTCAAACAGATCCACTCACAGAACACGTAATTGCTTTCATTATAAAACGACTTAAAAAAAGATTCGCTCTGAGGAGAAAAAGAATCCAAACGGAAATACTAAAAAAAAAAATCATTAGAACCGAGATTTCGAGAGATCTAAAATCGAAACATATCCTTGTTCGTTATATATTACGAATTAAAGATAGCTTTGCGTGAAAATAGTTGCTATTAGAGATGCGAGTGCGTACCTTGATTGCAAATAATTTTTTTTTCTAAACCTAATCAACAATGCAAGACACCGTTGCGGCTAAAAACTGAAGATATTATAGAAGGGTGTGAAAAATAACGAGGTTTTTAAAGCGCACACAAACCGTGAACGTAGGAAAAATGAGTTTGTGCGATCAGTCAGTTAAGTGGCACGTTATACACACTTGGGCGATCCTGTCTTGAAAGAGGCATGTCTGACTGGGCAGAAGTTTTTCCCGCAGCAAATAATCAATACTTTCTGCGGTAAACTGGTTGACAACTTATAGAAGCGAGTCTATTCTTTTATTTAATCCATACCTGGAGAATTTGAGTTTGAGTTTTTTTAAAGACATATCGACCTCTGTGGGTCATTTAATGCCAAAAAGGTGGGGTGTAAGTTATTTTTTTTAAAGTTCAGTTATAGTGGGAAGGTTGATTTAGTAAGATTTTCATGAAAATTTTTTTTTATTTTTCATCTTTTTTTTTAGAAAACTGAAAATGTCTTCTAGTTTTGTATTAAAAATGTTTTGCTGAGAATAATTTTTTATCCTTCAAAAACGTGTTATCGTAATAATTTTATTTTCGTTTAAAATGTTTTTCTTTCGCAAATGTATTTTTGGTAATATTTTCCTTTAAAAATCTATATTTTTCTATTTAAATCTATTTTTCTGTTTATATTTCTATAAAAGTGTATATTTATACTTTTATAGTGTGTTGACCCCAGTTTCGAGGAGTAACTATTAGCCCATAGCTGTGACCCTAACAGGTGCTACCAACTCCAGGTCAGTGTGGACCTGGAAACAACTGCAATTAAAGGGTAGTTTCATGCTCCTCACAACCTCTCCATCACAGTCCTTACTGCCGGATGCAGTTTACCGAAATGACCAGCACCGTATACCTGGAGAGAAGAGATGGATTAATACCTTTTTCAATAGTATTGGCGCGTAAGTGAATGCAACGAAATGTTCTCTACTGCAACCACAAAATAACGTGTCGAGCTGAATTTAAAATGTCCTCATCAGAAGAAAAATATTTATTCAAACTTTAGTCCGTGTCCTCAATGACATCCTTATATTTAAGCCTATTCGGATGAAAATGCTGGGAAAATTTAGATAATTTTGGCTTTACCACTCAAAATCGCTGATACTTACTGAAATTAAATTAAAGTTCTTAATAAAATCTTGAGTGTATATTAAATGCTGCAGTTCGTATTCTCAAAACTTTTAGGACTAAAACGGACATGAGAAACACATCTAGATTTCTTTTAATGCAGTGGTCGACAACCTTTTGGAGAGTGAAGGGCCAAAAAACTATGTAGAATCATGGAGGAGCGCCAAACAGCTATGGCTCCAGTGTAATGGAGAAAAATCATGTTATTAAATATGTGAATAAATTTTCTATGTGCTTGAAGAAAGCAAGGATTCAATATAATTTAATATCTGACGGGGGTTTTGTTAAACAAAATATTACATCTTAAAAATAAATGTTTCATAAATCAGTACTGAAAAAAAAATCCATTAAAACACTATTTTATATTCATTTAAAAGTGTCCGCTCACAAAAGCAATTTCACAGAAAAAGTGAGAGTGAGGCCGTAGGCTAATTTTGGCGATCCCTACAAATTAAAGTAAAACACATTCTCCAGATAAAAAGAATTAATATTTTTTAAAATTTCGACGCAATATATTCATACTATCAGGTGTCACTTTGGTTTGGTTTACCTATATTTATGTCGTATCCTGAGTAAGGTAGCGGTCCAGACAAAATTCACTCGAAGACCGGATGTGGTCCGCAGATCGGGGGTTGCCAACCGCTATTTTAATGGGTGCTTTGTCACACCTGTAAACATAATTGAAATCGCCCATAGCTCAGCGGTAGAATATATATATATATATATATATATATATATATAATAATAATAATAATAATAATAATAATGATAAAAAGTGCGAGAAGCCGTGAATGTTTTGTTTAAATGTAGATTGTTATAATTGTATTTGTGACGCTACAAGTGTTTCGAGTCTATAGTTGAGTCTTCAGGCGGATAAACTTGTGACTTCACATACTTGATATGTGAAGTCAAAGATTTATTCACCTGAAGAGAGACAACTTTAGACTCGAAACTACTGTAGCGTCACAAATACCATTATGGACACTTAATGCATCAAGCAAAAAGCAAGTAATTTAAAAAATAATAATAACTATAAGTCTACACTTTAAACAAAAGGTTCACTGCTTCTCGCACTTTTTATTCTATACCATTTTCTCTCGTTGGAACAACCATATTTCTGTTTTTAATATATATATATATATTTATTATTTTATATTTTTTTAATCGTTTCATCCCAAGCAAGGCATTCCACTGCCACTGTAGCGCAGGGGGTTACATAGGGTCGGGGGAGTGATGGGAAGGATGGTTAGATATAGGAAATGTTAGAAGGAGGGTGCTAGAAAGGGTACCGAGAATGAAGGTTGGTTAGATGGTGAGGGTGTTTGACAGAATAGATGCAAATTAGCGTGTTTGGAGGTGTCTATTGACCTTACATTTAAACTCCTGGAGATTGTAGCCGTCGGGGAACCAATCATGTGGAAGGGAATTCCACAGCCGGGAAGTGCGAAAAAAGAAACTGTTGGAGTAGGTTGCGTGTTGCATTTTATCGGTTTCACTGTAAAAGGGTGGGATCTAGCTGCCAATCTAGTTTTCCGTGCAAATTCGTATCTAGGGGGTACCAGTGATCTAAGTTCATCGGAGCAGAGGCGTGAAAGTATTTATAGAAGATGCACAGGGAAGCCACGTCGCGCTGGTGATAGAGAGACTGCAGGCGGTCTGCCTAATCGGTATCGATCACATTACAGACCCTCCGCTGTACCTTGTCGAGAAGCCCGATGAGAATAGCATGGGCACCCGATCAGATATGGCAGCAATATTCAATGCACGGGCGGATGGTAGATTTATATATGTGCAGGATAGATTCAGACGGAAAAAACTTCTGGGCCCTGCACAGAGAACCGACTTTCATAGCAGCGGATTTAGCAATGTATTCGATATAGTCATTCCATTTGAGGTCCGCTGAAGTGTGAGACCAAGGAGGCGTAGTTTTTTACTCTCTGGGAGGCAAGGCTGGTTCATGCTAATGGGAGGTAGGTGCGACTGTCTATGATGGTTAATTGATAGTAGCTTTGTTTTAGAAGCATTAAAGCTTACGAGCCATTTCTTACCCCAGTCCACTACGGATTGGAGGTCCTTTTCAAGCTCGGCTGCAAGGTTATCTTTATTGCCTACACCAGATTTTTGGTCGAGGCGAGAGTAAACTGTAGTGCCATCGGTGTACATACCTACTTGGGATCTTATAGAATCAGGGAGATCATTAATGTATATCAGAAAGGAACATATACAAGCTACAAACTACTACAAAATATTACATTTTCTTTCGACATTGAAAGATCAGTGAAGTGGCATAAGTTATACACGCTTGCGGGATCCTGTCTTGAACGAGGTATGTCTGACTGAGCAGCCAATACTTTCTGCGGTAGACTGGTTGACAACCAAAGCTATAGAAGTCAATCTTGAAAGAGGCATGTCTGACAGGGCAGAAGTTTTTTCCCGCAGCAAATAATCAATACTTTCTGCGGTAGACTGGTTGACAACCAAAGGCTATAGAAGTGAGTCTATTCTTTTATTTAACCCATACCTGGAGAGTTTGAGTTTGAGTTTTGTTTAACGGCATATCAACCTCTGTGGGTTATTGAATGCCAAAAAGGTTGGAGTTTAAGGTATTTTTTACTATTCGTTTATAGTGGGTAGGTTGATTTAGTAAGAATAAAGTAATTTCTGGTTTGCGCTTATGCCATTATTCTATATAGTATCCTTGGAGTTGTTTGCAAATATTCCATGCGATCACTCTTCCTACTTATTCACGACTATCCTCGTAGTTTCAAAAAAATAATATATGTGTTGTGGAGCTATTTTCACAATGGAGGCCAGTATTTGTGCTAAAGTCGGTCCTAATAAGTTCAAAACGTTAGGAACTTGATATAATATGTATTACGCAGTTTAATCTTGCCAGGTCGCTGACTACTTTCGTATTCAACTAACTGTTGACTATTATCGCCCAACATAAACTAACCCTCGATCGTCTTACTACTCCTACTTAAATAAGGTGGGAGAGTCTATTCTCTATAGAATATGTGTGTTTCACCATAACAATATGGTATTTTCATAGTTTAAAGAAATTACTTTATAATAACTTGTTTCTCGTTGATTTAACATATTTGTTTTAAGCCACCTTCAAAAAGGGTTTAACTCCCAATCTTCAAACGTCAGTTTAGCAACAACGTCTACCTTTTCTCCGATTCTTTTTTTTTTTCCTTATCTTTGTAAACGTCTGTGTATTTTTTTCTTCTTATTCTTGATCTTCGGATTTAGGATTTTTGCTAATCCGATGTTTCCTGTCCGTTCGATTCCGGATTTCGGCTGTCAAAATTAATCTTCTATTACTCCTAAAATTATATAGTGGCCGTACTTGTAGCTTCTCCATTATCCTCAACGCTAACAGGTCGCCTTCATTTCATTTGTCGTCTTCAGGTTATCATGCTCCTATTTAAGGCCCAAGGATTTATGCTTGGTAATTATAAATTTTAAGAAAACTGAGTGCATGGTCATCAGCAAAAGATACAACCCAAAATGCCAAATACAGGTGGGGGATAACAGAATCAAGCAAGTACAAAAATTTAAATACTTAGGAAGTGTTCTAACAGACACGGCGAATTGGCATGGCAAAGGACGCGTTCCAGAAGATGAGCAAAATACTAACACACACGAAAATCTCAATAGAAACGAAGAAAAGAGTGCTAGACTGCTACGTGATGTCAGTTCTTCAATACGGCTGTGAATGCTGGACAATATCATCGAAAATGAGGACAAAACTGGAGACGGCAGAAATGTGGTTCTACAGAAGGATGCTGCGGATATTGTGGACTGAGCATGCAAGCAACGAAGAGGTGTTGGAAAGAATAGCAACAAAAAGGAAATTGATGCTGAGCATCAGGAAGAGACAACTGAAGTTCCTGGGACATGCAATGAGGAAAGAGAGCCTGGAGAACCTGTTACTGACTGGTCAGATAGAAGGAAGGAGAGACAGAGGAAGGCAGCGCATAACATATTTGCAGGGTCTGATCAGGTGGATGACGGAACGGGGGTTGCGAGGTGTAACAGGAGCAAACATACTAAGAGCCACAAGGGATAGGGAGACGTGGAGAACCATGATCGCCTACGTCCTGAAGGGACATGGCACATAGAAGACGAAGAATTATAAACCTCTTGTAACCTTTTATCTAATTTCTCATGTTTATTACGTTGTGTGCTGTCAGTCTTTCACAAAATATATTGTGAAAGACTGACAACGTGTATCTTAATATATATTAACCCAGGGAGTACTTAACAAATTTTACTGACCTCTCAGTGTGTACTCGCTCTTATTGAATGGTCATCCGAAAAGATTTTTTTTCAATAATTTTTGTTCTTCTAATATTAAGCAGAAATAATTTTTCAAAGATATACATCGTTATGAAAATGAAACTAAACAATTGCTTTAGTTGTCTTTTCTTTTCCCATATGGTCAGTTTTAGACCCACTAGAGTGATAGGGTGTAATCGATCACATTTGTATTCGTGTACAGTAATATATATATATATATATATATATATATATATATATAAGCAATCGAAGTCTAACCGTACTGATGAGCTGTTATACAGCGAAACAGATCTGTCTGCGGATGACAATATTTACGCTCTCACACGCTGAGCACTCTGGAAGAATGGTAGACTTTGAAAAACAGTAGCTACTCTGGTGTGTACGCATCGCTCATTCAGTAAAATGAATTAGATCACTCTGGCTATTGGGAGCGTATAATGATAATATATGCGCTAAAATGTCTGCCTTCTTCCAACGAACGCACATAGCCCAGAGGTAGAATCGCCGACTGACGCCAATTCGGTCGGGTTTCAATACTGGGTTAAAAAGCAATCGGAGTCTAACCGTACTGATGATCTGTGATACAGATCACACACACACACACACACACATATATATATATATATATATACATCCGCAGACAGAACTGTTTCGCTGTATCACAGCTCATCAGTCAGGTTAGACATCTGATTGCTTTTTGCCCAGGATTGAAACCCGACCGAATTGGCGTCAGTCGGCGATTCTACCTCTGATCTAGGAGTAGGAGGCAGACTTTTAGCGTGTGATATGCCATGTATTCATACGCCGGTATTGAGATTGTTCTAATTCATTACTGAATGATTGATTTCAATCGTCGAATTTTTATGTAAAGCTCTTATGATGCCCTGCATTCTTCAACAGATTCAACGCTTCCTCTGTCAATAAATACTAACCTGCGTGAATCCCGGGGGAAGCAGTAGTAAGGCAGTCGTGAGGCAGTCAAGATGCAGTGTAACTTGACGGTTCGGACACTTTTATCTACTGACTACTAACACTCGTATTTGTATATATGTTCTGTTATTCAAATACACTGTTTGAAACTACCTTCTTGTTTCCGTGTCTTTCTTCCTGGCCCTAACAGGCCACGACTAACCCTCGTATTTGTATATATGTTCTGTTATTCAAATACACTGTTTGAAACTACCTTCTTGTTTCCGTGTCTTTCTTCCTGGCCCTAACAGGTCACGACTAACCCTCGTATTTGTATATATGTTCTGTTATTCAAATACACTGTTTGAAACTACCTTCTTGTTTCCGTGTCTTTCTTCCTGGCCCTAACAGGTCACGACTAACCCTCGTATTTGTATATATGTTCTGTTATTCTAATACACTGTTTGAAACTACCTTCTTGTTTCCGTGTCTTTCTTCCTGGCTCTAACAGGATACAAAAAAAAAGCTAATGCTATACATTAAAAACTCCTTAAAATGAAAAAAATTTAAAAAAAAACCCTGAAAGACTAGAACGTGAGAAAGAATAAGAAAGTTCATAAATCTAAATGAATACCAGAAATATATTTATCATTAGCAAATATTTAAATAGCTTCAAAATTTATTGAAGATGGCTGCCATGTTGTTTACGATGTAATTTATTTCCTGCACTCATAAAGAAAATAATATTTTTCCTGGAGACTAATAATTACTAATTGAAACTAATTAAAATCTTTTCCAAGTTACCAGAGAATATGCACTCTGTATGTATCCCATAGTACATTTTGGAGATGAAGAGTTATCATTATTTACATTTGGACTAAAGACTTCATCTTTGAAATATACTGTGATATATCTTGTGACATCTTTCAGTGTGGTGGTGTAGTCGATATAGATGTTGGTTAATCATGGACTATTATCATCTCATCATCATTTATCTATCACACCCAGATGGTGCATAGGGCAGCAACTTTTTGTTACTGTTTCTGTAACAAACTTTTTTTTATGGGGCAGGGTTGTTATCCCTGCACCCAACGCTCAAACCTGGAGGACCGGTGGACCATTCTTGGTCCTTACGTTTACAGCACCTAGTATTTACAAATGGTCACTCATTTAAGTACTGACTAGACTCGATGTTGCTTAACTTCGGTGATCGGACGGGAACAAGTGAATTCAACAGGATATAGCCGTAGACAATCTTAATTAATACCAGAAATATATTTCGTCATATCTTTAAAGGACCGTTAACATTAGCTCTTAAAAGCGTTGGCATCAGACCTGGCATTCCCAAATGGTCACCTATTTAAGTACTGACCAGGGTCGATGTTACTTAACTTTGGTGATCGGACGTGAACCGGTGTATTCAGCATGATATAGCCGTAGACCATCGTAATTAATACAGGAAATATATTTCGTCATATCTATAAAGGACCGTTAACATTAGCTCTTAAAAGCGTTGGCATCAGACCTGGCATTTCCAAATGGTCACCTATTTAAGTACTGACCAGGGTCGATGTTACTTAACTTCGGTGATCGGGCGGGAACCGGTGTATTCAGCAGGATATAGCCGTAGATAATCTTAACTAGTACCGGAAATATATTTCGTCATATCTTTAAAGGACCGTTAACATTAGCTCTTAAAAGCGTTGGCATCAGAAAAAAATGCCCTACAATTAGATTGGACTGTAAACACATCTAAACTGACAGAAATATCAAAATTGCCAACTGTATACATACACTTCCTTGAAGTAAAATCCATCGCAAACAATAGAGGCTGAACAATTAATCGGCAGTCAAGAAAATAATGTCTGGCGCGTGACAAAAATCTGACGCAATCGCAGATGACACAGAACGAAACAAATGTTATCACACATCCTGAAAATAGATTCATATTACTGCACACCAATTCAAATGACATTATCTAAGGAAAAAATAGAAATCGAATGCACCCTGTCACTCCAGTTGTATAAAACTGAATTATTATTATTATTATTATTATTATTTTTAAAACTGATAGTACGGTAAAGAGAAGGAAACAAAAGCAGTTGTTACCATTAATTTCCACAAGGGTATCCGGACGCTCGTGGCCTAGGGGTAGAATCGCCGACTCGATCGGGTTTCACTCCTGGGTTAGGAAGCGAACGGAGTCTAAGCCGTACTGATGAGCTGTAATACAGCGAAACAGATCTGTCTGCGGATGACTATAGTATATATATATCTTTTTTTCTTTATCACTTATATATATATATATATATATATATATATATATATATATATATATATTGATACATATCTAGAAAGAGAAAGGCGGAAAGAGAGAGGAAGATTCATATTATGTCACACCACTGAAAATGATTTAATCTAACAAAAAATAGAAATCGTTACACCCTGTCACTCCAGTGCGTCTAAAACTGACCGTATGGTGGAGATAAGGTACTAAAGTAGTTGTTCCAACTAATTTGAACAATGGTGTATATATATATATATAAGTGAGATTTGAAAAATTATACTCGTGTTGAAAAACCTTCCTCGAAAACTATCGAAAGAAGAGAAAAATGATTTTTTTAAAAAAAGGATTAGTACATGAATGTCAGTCAAAAAAGTTCGGACCGAGATCAGCACGAAGTCCAAAGAAAAACCCCGATACAAGTAATCATCTAACAGAAAGTGCTCAATACAAAGGTAGAGCAGAAGAGCTATAAATAAACACCTAATGAGAGCCAGACGGACCTACCTAGGTTTCACCTAATTGGATCTAGGCAGATCTGTCTGGCTCATTAGATGATTATATATATATATATATATATATATATATAGAGAGAGAGAGAGAGATAGAGATAGACAGAGAGAGCATCTACGCATTGTTCATCTAAACTTATTTATAAAGGGAACTTTGTCTGTGTGTGTGTGTCTGTGTCTGTGTGTATCCGTTACCTATAGACTCCGAAACGGCTGAACCGATTTTCTTGAAAATTTACACAGTTGTACTATAAGCGTCTGCGAGTGTTATTAAGTTGGTTTTGTGTCGCGGTACTCCTGATAAATATCGAAAATCGATAATCGAAAAAATCGAGTTATAGAAGGAATGGTCCGATTTTAATCAAATTTGATACACTCATAGACAAGAATATAAGAAACGATATTTAGAAGTTTCAAGGTTGCACTTCTTACAGTAGTGCAGAAAATCAATAATATATATATATATAAAAATCAATACCAGGAAATCAAAATTTGACTTACATCCATTCATTCTTCTTTCAGTCTACGGTTTCGCTTTAACTGGAAACTTTTTAGTCTTTTGTGCCAACGTCAAAAGCGTTTGAGCTCCAGGACCATGGATTAGTTTTAAAGCTTTCATTACACCCGAGCAACGCCAGGCTATGCTGCTAGTTCAGTAATGAATTAGAACACTCTTACTACTGCGGATGGCTATTTACGCTGTCACACCCTGGTTGAATACTCTGCAAGAATGGTAGACTTAAAAAAAACAGTAGCTACTCTAGCATCTACGCTTCGTTCATTCACTAATGAAGTAGAACACTCACACTTCTCATTCGGTTTTTATTAATATTATGATTACTCTATGTGCTGTGTCTGTCCTGGATGGAGGAGATCGTAGCCCTCTACAAAATCCTGTCCTTCGTAGATCTTAATAAATATTTTCTTTTTTATTATTAATCTCAAAATTTGACCTCTTTGTATATTTGTTCATGATAAAATCAAGGAAGCCACTGGGACACAAGGGTTACTGTGGTCATCAGAAGAGCAGAAAACATTATGGAGAGAGAAAAAAAAATCAGATAACTAACCACGGATCTATTCAACTTGTACAGCGAGACTATTCTGAGGACTCTAGAAGTTATACCAGGTAGGCAGATGATAAAGTGATTATAGCAGACACGGAAAGGAAACTACAAGACCTCCTACAGAAGGTAGCTGAAGAGAGTGACAAGAAAAAAATTACAAATAAAGTGCCAGAAAACCGAATGCATGGTCATCAGCAAAAAGTGCACCCCAAAATGCCAAATACAGGTTGGGGATACTAAAATCAAGCAGGTACAAAAATTTAAATACATGGGAAGTGTTTTTACAGAAGAGAGAAAGTGTGACACAGAGATCCGAAGGCAAATGAGCTTGACGAAGGAAGCATTCCAGGAGTTGAGTAAAGTATTAAAAAAGAAGACAACTTCGCTAGAAACAAAGCAGATATTATATTCTACCCTTCGGCGGAACCACGACTGGGTTATTGCTCTCTGCTCGGAAGCAGAGAGTGCCCTCTACCCGAAGGCAGAGTGCTGACAGTGTCGTAGTAGAGTACAAGGACTCAACTGTATTTACTAGCCTTCCCACGTAGGCTGGATGTGACACATGGTCATTTTATAGTGGGTATTCCCGGCCATATAGCCGGTCCAAAAAATGTCTGTCTATTTTTGCCTGCTATGTGATGTCAGTTCTTCAATATGACAGTGAATGCTGGACAATATAATCGAAGATGAAGGAAAAGCTTGAAGCACCTGAAATGTGATTCTACAGAAAGATGCTGCGAATATCATGAATCGAGCATGTGAGCAATGATGAGGTTTTGGAAAGGATGGAAACGAAAAGGAAATTAATACTGAGCCTCAGGAAGAGACAGCTGGAGTTCGTGGGACATGCAATGAGGAAGAGAGCTTAGGGGAAAGAGACAGGGGAAAGCAGTGGATGACATATTTGAAGGGCATGATCAGGTGGATGACAGAACGAGGGTTGCGTGATGTAATAGAAGAAAGCGAGTTAAGAGGCACCAGGGATAGGAAGATGTGGAAAGCTATGATCGCCTACTTCCTGAAAGGACAAGTTACAAAGAAGAAGAAGAACCAAGAGATTAGATTGCAAATGAAACTGCATTTACATCTTTGAAAATCAAAGTTGGCTGGAAAGCGAGAAGCTGGAAGAGAGTTCCACAGGTGAGAAGTACGAGAGAGAAAAACTTTTATCACATAACTTACAGTTGCATCTAGCCAATTCCACTGTGAATAGAAGAAATTTTGCCGTCAATATCGAAAGTCAGTTAAGTGCCATACGTGATACATACTTGAGTGATCATGTCTCGAAAGAGATATGACTGACTGAACAGAAGATTTTCCCTCAGTAGATTGCCATTACCTTCTTCAATAGATCTTACGCAACTTGAATTTACGATCAGCCAAACCAAGTTTGTAGATTTTATTAGTGTTTTCCGGGACAACTGCCGATTTGGGGTGACCTGAGCGTTTAGCATCGTTTGTGTCTGTACGAGCGCGTTTAAAGTCAGTATATCACCTCTTAACCGTTGTTTCAACGGAGTACGGTTTGAATAAGTTATTGCTTTTCTTGAACAGTATTTTCCCATCACAAAGCAAAAAAGCTCCAGGTGTTTTTTATTGTTTTGAAAGTTTGCAACAGTAGCTTTACTTAAATAACTATAATTTGTAAACTAATAATCTCATTGGTCCCAAATTTTGTCACGTGATATTTGAAGTACTTCATAGAAATTATGTTTCTTTTTTATTAGTGGCGTCTTCTATATGTTAACCTAGTACTTACTGAGTGATGTGTTAGAACCCAATATGTTTCTTCGAGACGAATTGATACATTTCCCAAGGGTATTTGTGTGTAAGTGAAGACAAGGAATTAAACTGGAATTCGAAATCGGCTCCCAGATTTATTGTTCCAAGGCGATATCTGTTGCCCTGCGATGCAAATTTCGTTCGGGTTTAAATTCATTGAAACTAAATGCTATAGCGATGAGTTCATCTGAACGATTATTACGAATATATTTATAGAAAAGGGGTGCTATATAATATGGAAGTTGACATGCCAGCACCCAGATCATCGTCGCTGAAAAGAAGCAGAGACGAGGATGAAGAGAGTTACAACCCGTAAGATCATGAGTGCAGGAAAGGAGATCAAACGAGCAGCGTCTTCATTACCAGTCTCAGCGGAGAGACCAATGTACACTTACGCAGATAAGGCGAGAAGCCTTTCATCTTCACCCCCAAAAAAATTCCACAATCCCCTCTCTTCCACCTGACCCCTCTTACAAAATTAAACCTCCTATCCCTACTCCTTCTCCCAATCCCACCCATCCCAAGAAAAAGAAGTTGTTACTCCCCCAGAGAGAAATACTAATACACGTAGAGAAAAAAAAGAACTTACCAAAGTTATTAGTGAGGACAAGCTTGAGCTTTTATACACCTGCCCAAACTGGTCTTGTGTCACAACTCATTGCAAATAAAGCTATATTAGCAGTTGGGAAAGTGAAATCGGGATGCCACAGCAGGACTGATAATATAGCTAATTTTTTGTTGGAATTATCAAAATCTCTAATTATATAGCGAGAGCACCCAATCTGATTTGGTAGCTATATTTAAAACATGGAAAAATAGGGAACATAATAACATGATATAATAGCCCGACTTTCATAGCAGCAAGCCTACTAATGGATTCAATACAATAACATCACAGGATATTTCGAAATAATCAACAACATAATCCATCATCAGCCTATTTATGGACACTTGATGATGACCAGAGAGTACTTGGTTGAAACGTTGTATCTATTATAACACCTATACTAACCAAGATGTGAACAAAAGTTCGGAATAATTCCAAGATTATTGAAAATTACTCATCTCAGAAATAAATACAAATACCACGACCTATTTGCCAAACCTTGTAGAGAAAGAGTGCCGTAATAATGAGACATGACTGACTGGGCAGAAGATTATCCTGCAGTAGGTTGCCATTGCTTTCTGCAGTAGACTGGTAGCCGACCAAATCTATAGAACCCAATCTGTCCTGCTATTCAATTCATAGCTGTAGGAAAAAGAAGTGGATTATATTATTATATTTATAAGTAGTAATTAGTGGGTGATCAGTTTACTACTTCATGACAATAGAAAACAGATCCCCTACTTTATGCCCAGCAGAAACTTTGATTATGCTTCCGACTATTATATTCAGTCAGTTAAGTGCCATACGTGATACACGCTTTGGGCGATCATGCCTCGAAAGAGACATGACTGACTGGGCAGAAGATTATCCCGCAGTAGGTTGCCATTGCTTTCTTTGGTAGCTGACCAAAGCTATAGAACCCAATCTGTCCTGCTATTCAACTCATAGCTGTGGGAAGAAAAGGTGGGTTATATAATTATATGAATAATAAGTAATTAGTGTGGGATCAGTTTACTACTTAATGACAATAGAAAACAGATCCCCCAATTTATATCCAGTAGAAACTTTGATTATGCTTCCAACTATTATATTCAGTCAGTTAAGTGCCATACGTGATACGTGCCTTGAGCAATCATGTCTCGAAAGAGACATGCATGACTATTGTGAAGTTATTATTGAAGTAACTAACGAGAAGGCATCGGGAACTGTGAAAAATAATAATGTATTAACAAAAATACAATTGGTGTTAACGCCGAGTCGTGTTTAAGCTCAGCTACAGGACGAATCTGGTTACGACCCTTACTCCTTCACTCTCTACGTCTGACTTCCAGGAATACATAGTTTGGTAACCGGACGTGACGTCAGGAATAGTCCATTAGTCAATCGACTCACAATGGCTGGGCAGAATATTATCCCGCAGTAGGTTGGGATTACTTTTTGTGGTAGACTGGAAGACTCGCTTGGTCCATGCTTATGGAAGGCAGGAGAGGTTGCCTGTAATGATTGACAGACAGCAGCTTGGTTTTAGACGCATTGAAATTTACAAGCCACTTTTTACCCCAATACAGCAATTTGTATTTGTAGCGTTGAACGAACGGAAACCCAATATTACAAAGTTAGATGCAAGACATTCATTAATTTCCCGCGTTCTTTTACACGATAGACATTATTAAAATATTTATACTGTTGAAAGAACAGAGACCGCGATATTTCTTTCTCTACAGCAATTCGTATTTTTAACGTTGAACGAACGGAAACCCAATATTACAAAGTTAGATGCAAGACATTCATTAATTTCTCTGGTTGTTTAACACGATAGACATTATTAAAATATTTATACTGTTGAAAGAACGGAGACTGCGATATTTCTTTCTCTACAGCAATTCGTATTTTTAACGTTGAACGAACGGAAACCGAATATTACAAAGTTAGATGCAAGACATTCATTAATTTCTCTGGTTGTTTAACACGATAGACATTATTAAAATATTTATACTGTTGAAAGAACGGAGACTGCGATATTTCTTTAAACCCAATATTACAATGTTATATGGAAGACATTCATTAATTTCCCTGGTTGTTTAACACGATAGCCATTATTAAAATATTTGTAATGCTAAGAAAATCGAAACCCCAATATTTGTTTTTGGCTAGAGGATATTCATTAAGACTCTGATATTTCTTACTCGGAAGACATTCAAGACCTTCTATAGAAGGTAGCCGAAGAGAGTGACAAGAAAGGACTACAAATAAAGAGCAGGAAAACTGAATGAATGGTCATCAGCTAAAAGAGCAGTCCAAAATGCCAAATACAGGTGAGGCATACAAAAATCAAGCAGGTACAAAAATTTAAATATCTGAGAAGTGTTCTAACAGAAAATGGAAAGTGCGACACAGAGATCCGATAGCAAATTGGTATGGCAAAGGATGCGTTCCAAAAGCTGAGTAAAGTATTAAGAGACAGTAAAACTTCGTTAGAAACAAAGAAAATAGTACTGGATTGCTATGTGATGTCAGTACTGTCAATATGACAGTGAATGAGGGACAATATCATTAAAGTTGAAGGAAAAACTTGAAGCAACTGAAATGTTGTTCTACAGAAGGATGCTGCGAATATCATGGATCAATCATGTGAGCAATGATAAAATTTTGGAAAGGATGAAAACGAAAAGTAAATTAATACTGGGCATCAGAAAAAGACAACTAAAGTTCAGGGGCATGTAACGAGGAAGGAGGGCTGAGAGAACCTTATACCACAAGGCCAGACAGAGGGAAGAAGAGACAGAGGAAATCAGCGGATAACATATTCAAAGGACCTGACCAGGTGGATGACAGAACGGGAGCTGCGTAGAGTAACAGTAGAAGGCTAAGAGCCACAAGGGACAGGAAAACGTGGAAAGCTATGATCGTCTACGTCGTGAAAGGACAAAGCATATAGAAGATAGAACTGGAAATATTTCAACGTTTGAAAGCAATAATATTCTTCAAAACTTTCTTTTACCTTCATCGAAAGCCATTAATTTGTAGTAATGAGAAATTCTTATAATTCAACTAGCAGTATAGCCCGGCGTTGCTCGGGCTTTAAAACTAATCCATGGTCCTGGTGTAGACTCTTTGGACTTTGGCACGAAAGACTAAAAAGCAATAGTTGTTTCTAGTTAAAGCGAAACCGTAGACTGAAAGAAAAATGAATGGATGTAAGTCAAATTTTGATTTCATGGTATTGATATCAAATCAGTTTTTTGCGTCGTAAACTGAAATAAGTCCTTTGAGTAAATGGTATCATGACTGAGACTAAAAACTACAATTATACCTACTTAGAGCCAAACGCGAAGCAAAAACTAAAATAAAAGGATTGAAAAAAATACCGACATACAGGCAGATAAACAGACACACACACAAATGTCTTGCTTTATATATATATATATATTTTTTTTTCTGCACGATTGTAAGAACTGCAACCTTAAAACTTCTGAATATCGTTTCTTATGTCTTTGTCTTTGAGTGTATCAAATTTAATTGAAATCGGACCATTCCTTCTATAACCCGATTTTTTCGATTATCGATTTTCGATATTTATCGGGAATACCTCGACACAAAGCTCAGCTAAAAACACTCGCAGACGCTTATAGTACAACTGTGTAAATTTTCAATAAAATCGGTTCAGCCGTTTCGGAGTCTATAGGTAACGGACACATGCACACAGACACACACACACGCAGACAAAGTTCCATTTATAAATAAGTTTAGATCTTTGGTTGCAAACACATAAAGTTTTATTTGTTTATCATTCGATAGCTATGTTTTAACTCTTTGTAGTGTTGAGCAAACAGAAAACCCGATATTATACCATTAGGGGCAAGCCTTATTGTTCGCGTCACCCCATTTCTTTCTCGATAGTTATTCTTAAATTATTTGCAGTGTTGTTCGGACATAAAACCCGATATTCGAAAGGTTTCGATAAGCCATATTCTTTATGACACTCATGTTTCTTAGTCAGTCAGTGCCATACGTGAAACACGCTTGGGCAATCATGTCTCGAACGAGATATGGCTGATTGGGCAGAAGCTTATCCCGCAGTAGATTGCCATTGCTTTCTGCGGTAGACTGGTTGCCAGCCAAGGCTACAGAACCCAATCTGTCCTGTTATTTAACAATTAACTGGAGGGAAGTGACGGATTTATACCTTTCCCAAGGGTATTTGCGCGTAAGTGAATGCAATGAATTCAACTGGATTTCGAATTCGGCTCCTCGATTTCTAGTTCCGAGCCGATATCCACTGCACCGCAACGTACATCCGCAGTAGCATTCGTAAAGTATTTTTATTTTTGATAGATTAGGAAAGCCGATATTTCTGCGTTGTGTGCATGCGACAAATTTTTTCAGACATTCCGGTTACCTATTCAATTGCTATTCGTAATTTTCTATGTAATTTTCAAAGAACCGATATCTTAGTATTTCAATGTCTGGAGCCAGAAAAACACTATTCTGAAAATGAATCGAAACAAAACAAATAATGTATTTCTACGATCTTTCACACTTTTCCTGATCACGTTAACATCGTCTCTTGGCGTTGTTTTTCTTCTCCGATCACATTTTTCTTTACGTTTTAAACTGACGGATCTAGTTTGTTTCTATCCCTTGATGACAAGACTGGCAGTTAAAAGGCTGGCAGCAACAATATCCGTGATCTCTCTGTAAAGCGTGCCACTATGTTCATACAGCGTTACAATTTTCCTACGCTTCCTTGGAGTAACGTCCTTCGCAGACAATGGCCGTGGAACAACTAATCGACAGGCAAAACAATAGTGTCTAGGCGTGCTAAAAACCTCATGCAATCACAGTTGATGAAATATCTTTCAAGGCCAAACAAATTTCATCAAAAATAGATTCATATTACTACACACCACTGCAAATGACCTAATCTGAGAAATATAAAGAAATTGATTACCTGTCACTCCAGTGTGTCGAATACTGACTGCATGGCGAAAGAAAGGTAACTAAAGCAGTTGTTTCAATTAATTTTCCAGAAGCTAAACAGAGTATTAAGAGACAGGAAAATTTCGCTAGAAACAAAGAAGAGAGTACTGGATTGCTATTTGGTGTCTGTTCTTCAATGTGGCAGTGAAAGCTGGACAATATCATCATGAGGAAGGAAAGACTTGAAACAAATGAAATGTGGTTCTACAGACGGATGCTGCGGATATCATAGAACGAGCATGTGAGTAATGATGGAGGTTTTAGAAAAGATGAAAACGAAAACGAAATTAATACTGAGCATCAAGAAGAGACTGCTGAAGTTCTTAAGACTTGTAACGAGGAAGGAAGGGTTGGAGAATCTGATACTCATAGGTCAGATAGAGGTAAAGAAGGACAGGAATAAGCAGAGAATAGCATATTTGAAGGGCCTGAGCAGGTGGATGGCAGTGCGCGGTTTCGGTCGGGTAACAGGAGAAAGTGAGCTAAGAGCCACCAGGTATCGTGTTGAGGATCTTAGTCACCAATTTGTTGTGGAGCTGTTGTGGCGAACGTTCGCCGCAAAGTTGTAGTGACCGGTCTTGCTGGAAAACACAATGTATTAGTGTGACAAGAACATATATACAAAGTAAGTGCTAGCAATAAGTAAATATAAAAAAAACGAACGGTACAGTTACGCTGCTTATTTCCTATCTAGTAGCTAACTAGACTGCTGTCAACTGCCGTTAACTGTCTTTAACTGCAGTATTTATTCGGCTTCCCATATAAGACAAAATATAGCACAAGGCTTTTTTAATGTGAATTATCCGGGCCATATAGCCTCGCGAAATATTTCCCCAGACAAGACTATCTACCCTTCGGCGCAGCCTCGACTGGGTTATTAAACTCCACCCGAATGAGTTCGACAATGAACAAGGCAGACTTAACTGCTTTCCGAAAGTCCCGCATGTAATCATATATAACAAAAGGAAGTGTCCATTTTTCGTAAGAGGCACCATAAGATATCGAGAGACGTGGAAAGCCATTATCAACTAAGTCCTAAAGGGTGATTTTTCTAAGCGCCTCTTAGATGTGGCACAAGGTCGAAAGTATGGGACACCCAGTGATGATCGAACTCACGACTCAGTTGTAATGGTTCCAGCGATACAAGCTTGCTAACCATTACACCACTTCGAGGTTCCCTCCTAAGTCCTAAAGGGACATGGCACGTAGAAGAAGACGATTCTTTACGAATATTGTATCTTACTCGATAACCCTTCTTACATTTTTGTTGTATTAAAGTATCCAAAACCATTATTTTTCAACTTTGGGTAAAGACCGGTTCTAAGATTTAATTTCAGTGTTGCATTAACCGAAACCCTGGGCTTCCGATTTTGGAGACGAGCCATGAACCCGTGTGAAGATCCTTGTTTAGAAGAGGAAAATTGATTTATTCCGGTTACTTTTGAATCGATTCCTTCTTGTTTTCTTCCATACATATTTGCATCACGGTGTCTTTGATTGTTTCAAAGATTTAATCGCCGCGCCAATGCCACAACACACCGTCTTGCAACTCTCCCAAAGCGTCCATTCTCCGTTCCGTCCGCTTGTTCGTGCGCACTTCGCATCGGTATTTTATTTTATTTTTTTTTTTTGTTGGAGGGGGGGTTCTTTTAGTCTGCCCAATAAAAATAGAAAAGTAAATAACGAAAAGTGTTAGTATGTTTTACTTCCATAAAAACGCGTTTTTCTTTCCAGTTCTCCCTTTCGATCTCCTTCTTCCATTTTTTTTTTAATATCCGCTTAATGCCGTGTTCGAGACGGTCTGTTTTCTACGCCCACTTCGTGTTGTGCTACACATTTCGTGAGAAAATCGTCCAAATTATTCATTGGCCGATGAGTGAAAAACGCACGCCTTCTATTAACCGCCGTATTTCATCAATACACTTCAGCTTGTATCCAGAACACGACCTGTTTGTTTGTGAAGAAATCTTGATTCCTTACCGTCTGTGGGCGGACGCACATTCTTTTAATGTCTCCTCTTTATTGTTCAAGGCGGCATTCACGTTTTCTCATTCAATCCTTTAGAATTCAAAAATCTTTTTTTCTCTTTCATCTACTTCAAAACATTTTATAACTGATAAACTTAATAGAATAATATCAATCTGAACCATATATAATTTCCGTTTTTTCTGTTTATCTATTTTATACTTCCACAAATAAAGTACAATTATATTTTATTACAATATGCATCTTGTCGCCACAAATATATTATATATCTGAATTCCTATAACTTCTTGATATTTTCAGATCCAAAGCACCCAAATAATCATAGAATTACGGCTTAGTTTCAAATAAAGATCATTAGTCATGAAGTTTTACCTATAGTTCTAAAGCAACAAAGACAATTTAGAAGACCAGAGACCTACCAACATGACACTGAGATTCATTACAAAAACACGGATATCCACATGCAGAACGCACTGTTGCTCGCATCCGAAATAAGTGCATTGAATATTGCTGCCATATCTGGTCCGGTGCTCTTGCTATCCACTTCCGTGTCCTCGACCAAATCCAACGGAAAATCTGTAATGTGATCGATCCCGACTTGGCAGCTAGGATACAGTCGCTTTCTCACCGACGCAGTGTGGCTTCCCTGTGTCTCTTCTACAAATACTTGCACGGCTTCTGCTCCGATGAACTCAGCTCACTGGTGCCCCCTATACATGAATTTCCTCGAGCCACAAGATTAGCAACTAGGTCCCACCCTTTTATTATGAAACCAAAAAAATTTAAAAGCAAATTCTACTCCAACAGCTTCTTTTCTCGTACTTCCCGCCTGTGGAATTCCGTTACGCATACTTGCTTTACAATTTCCATGAATTTAAATGTAAAGTCAGTAGTCATCTCCTGTCTCACTAACTTACATCTTATCTTACATCTTATCTCTTTTTTCTTCGTTCACCCCACTTTCATCAGTATTCTCTTCCTTCTTCTACTCTTTTCCAGACACCCCCTGCAAACCTCTCACTCCTCATAACATGCCTCCTCATCCACTCCCTCTCATCAGCAATCTCTTCCCTTTCCTTCTCTCTACCTGACACCCCCTGCAATCTGTCACTCCTCATAACATTCCTCCTTTGTAACCCCCGCACAACAGTGGACAGTAAAATGCCTTGCTTGGGGCGATACAAATATAAAAAAAAGTCTGAATCAGATGCAACTGTTCAGGAGCAGCATTTCGTAAGACCACAAGCAACTACCAGCTCCGGTAAAAGAAGAACAATTTTTGATAGGCCTCCGCCATTTGGAAATTTATTTTTACGTCAAACGGTGGTCGTCAGTTTAAAAATTTTTCAACGGGCGTTTAATTGCATTTAATGATTGATACGAACCGTGAATCCTTATCAGCCAATAAACATTCTTTTTCTTCTTCTATGTGCCCTGTCCCTTCAGGACGTAGGCGATCATGGATCTCCACGTCTCCCTATCACTTGTGGCTCTTAGTATGTTTGCTCCTGTTGCTCCTGGCACCCCCCGTTCCGTCATCCACCTGATCAGACCCTGCAAATATGTTATCCGCTGCCTTCCTCTGTCTCTCCTTCCTTCTATCTGTCCAGTCAGTATCAGGTTCTCCAGGCTCTCCTTTCCTCATTGCATGTCCCTGGAACTTCAGTTGTCTCTTCCTGATGCTCAGCATCAATTTCCTTTTTGTTGCCATTCTTTCTAACACTTCGTCGTTGCTTGTATGCTCAGTCCACGATATCCGTAGCATCCTTCTGTAGAACCACATTTCGGCCGCTTCCAGTTTTGTCCTCATTTTCAATGATATTGTCCAGCATTCACAGCCGTATTGAAGAACTGACATCACGTAGCAGTCTAGCACTCTTTTCTTCGTTTCTATTGAGATCTTCCTGTGTGTTAGTATTTTGCTCATCTTCTGGAACGCGTCCTTTGCCATGCCAATTCGCCTTCGGATCTCCGTGTCGCACTTTCCATCTCCTGTTAGAACACTTCCTAGGTACTTAAATTCGTGGACTTGTTTGATTCTGTTATCCCCCACCTGTATTTGGCATTTTGGGTTGTATCTTTTGCTGATGACCATGCACTCAGTTTTCTTAAAGTTTATTTGTAGTCCCTTCTTGTCACTCTCCACTGCTACTTTCTGTATGAGATCTTGCAGTTTCCTTTCCGTGTCCGCAATCAGTACTGTATCGTCCGCGTATCTTATGTTGTTCAGGTTGTGGCCTCCAATAACAAATCCTGGTGTGTCATCTAAGGTCCAACCTATATTATCAGCAAACCGCCTGCATATGGAGAATAAATGAATTCAGCAAATATACAAAGTTAGAAATGAATATAATAAATGGAAGTGTCTTCTTGACGGACCCATTCAACATGGACAGCGAAACAATTATGAAAGAGCAAAAAGTCCTGCCAGGATTCGTCATTTACGGTCACAATGTCAACAATACAAGATACATAGATGATAGAGAGAAGACAGCAGGAAGAGAAAGGATAATACATTACCTCCCATGGAAGGATGTGTTGCGGCGCACTGAATATCAACTCTGAACGACTAATCGGTGAGCCGAGTTCGAATTCCAGTTGAATTCCTTGCATTCACTTAAGCACAAATACTCTTGGGAAAGGTATTAATCCATATTAAGCAAGTTATGGGTTAAATAACAGGACAGATTGGGTACTATCACAATGGCTGGCAACCAGTCTACCGCAGAACGCAATGGCAACCTACTGCGGGATAATCTTCTGCCCAGTCAGTCATGGCTCTTTCGAGACATGATTGCCCACAGTGTGCATCACGTATGGCACTTAAACTGACTGAATATAATAGTTGGAAGCATAATTAAAACTTCTGCTGGGTATAAAGTGGGGAGTCTGCTTTATATTGTAATGAGGTAGTAAACTGATCCCCCTCTTATTGATATAATAATATGATCCACCTCTTCTTCCTACAGATATGTGTTGAATAGCTGGACACATTAGGTTCTATAGATTTGGCTGGCAACCAGTATACCGCAGAAAGCAATGGCAACCTACTGCGTGATAATCTTCTGCCCAGTCAGTCATGTCTCAAAAGAGACATGATTGCCGAAGCGTGTATCACGTATGGCACTCAACTGTTTGACTGACTGTCTGACTGACTGACTGACTATAGAAGGTAGCAAGCAAAAGCAAGACGAATGGACTAATCATAAACAATAAAACTGAATTCATGGTTAACATCAAAAATAAAAGTCCAGGATTCTCATTACAGGTCGAGGACGCTAAAGTCAAACAGGTGCAGAAAATTGAATACCTGTTCTGACAGATGACGGAAATTGCGACACCGTAGGCGCACTGGCATGGCCAAGGACACTTTTCAAAAGATAAGCAGAGTTTTAAGAGACAGGAAGATTTCGTTGGAGACAAAGAAAAGAGCACTAGACTGTTATGTGACATCTGGCAGCGAACGTTGGACGATCTCCTTGAAGATGAAGGAGACACCCAAAGCAAAAGAAATGTAGTTCTACAGAAGGATGCTGAGGATATCATGTACAAAACATGAGAGTTGCAAACGGAAAGAAAACTTAACATCAGGAAAAGGGACAGCTGAAATATCTGTGACGGTATGAGGAAGGAAAGCTGAGTGAATTTAATACTCACGGGATGGATGAAAGGAAATACAGAGGAAAGCAATGCGAGACATATTTGATAGGCTTGAGCAGGTGTATGGCGGAACAGGATTTGGGAAAGATACCAAGAGGGAAAATGTTGTCACCGCATTGCACCAGAGATGTGGACTGGGGCTCGTCATCTGGGCCACAGCGTGACCGGCGGTTGCGGCGACTGGGCAGGTTTTGTACCTCGCCTGCTCGTACGCGATTGGGCTTCCTACATTAAACCTTGACTTTGTGTCGCATCTACTTCCTGGTAGGGAGAAGGAGGTAAATAACCATACTTACTTTGGCACAGGCTAGGCGATTCCGGGAAACAAATGTCTGAGGCTGAAACACCCTACTGCCCCAGAAGGGTGGATCAGTGGTCACCACCGAGACCAGGGCAACCGACGGATGCAGAGTGCTGGGAAGACAGGTTAAATATCTACTTGGTGTATCATGGAAAGAATAAAAAACATAGAAGGTACTTTAACAAATTCTAGAAATAGTGACTGATTCACAATGGATAACTGAGTACAAGCTAACCCAAGAAACACAACCTATAAATCTAAATTTATTCATAAATGGAAATTTGTGTGTGTGTGTGTGTGTGTGTGTGTGTGTGTGTGTGTGTGTGTGTGTGTGTGTTTACACAGTTGTACTATAAGCGTCTGCAAGTGTTCTTAGGTAGATTTCGTGTCGAGGTACCCGTGATAAATATCGAAAATCGATAATCGAAAAAATCGGGTTATAGAAGGAGTGGTCCGATTTTAATCAAATTTGATTCACTCATAGACAAAGACATAAGAAACGATATTCATAAGTTTCAAAGTTGCAGTTTTTACAATAGTGCAAAAACGATAATATATATATATATATATATATATATATATATATATATATATATATATATAAAAGGCAAGATGTTTGTGTGTGTGTCTGTTTATCTGCCTGTATGTCTGTATTTTTTCAGCTCTTTTATTTTAGTTTTGCTTCGGGTTTGGCTCTAAGTAGGTATAATTGTAGTTCTTAGTCCCAGCTATGATCCCATTTACTCAGAGGACTTATTTAGCCTTCAAAATTCAGTTTAAAGCGAAAAAAAACTTATTTGATATCGATAGCAGGAAATCAAAATTTGATTTACATCCATTCGTTTTTCTTTCAGTCTAGGGTTTCGCTTTAACTGGAAACAACTATTGCTTCTTTGTCTTTCGTGCCAACGTCCAAAGAGTCTGAGCTCCAGAACCATGGATTTTTTTAAAGCTTTCATTACACCCGAGCAACGCCGGGCTATACTGCTAGTATTAAAATACTTCTTTGAAAGTTATAGTTATTATCAAGAAATTTGGGGGATTTACACTTCAGTTTGTGTACGATTATTCCTCAAAGTTTTTGTTAAATTAGTCGCTTTGCATAAAAGTCACGATCTATCGAAAATAACTGTATCTTTGCAAGATTTATTACAATATTCATAAGTTCTGTTTCTTGGGTTACCTTGTACTCAGATCATTTGTAAACATCTATATCGATTATACGACGATACATGGGAAGCACGTCTCAAACTCATGATGATCAGAGGCTGGCAACTGATTTCCCTTACGATCTAGGGAAATCAGCTGCCAATTATTTTCCCCTACTTCTCAGGCTTATGGCCATATCACGTTGAATACACCGGTTCTCGCTCGAAGCTTGGTTAGTACTTATATGGGTGACCGCTTGCGAGTACCAGGTGCTGTAAGCGTTTAGTGACGGATGTGCGTTGTGGTGCAGTGGATATCGGCACGGAAAGAGAAATCGGTGAGCCGAGTTCGAATTCCAGATGAATACCCTGCATTCACTTAAGCACTGGTACCCTTGTGAAAGTTATTAATCCGTCCCTTTCCTCCAGTTATGGGTTAAATAACCGGGTAGGACTTGGGGACCCTTCCTTTAAAAACATATCCCAATGAATCTTGATACTCGAAAAGAAGAAAGTATTACTAGACACAAAACTTATATAAAAACAATAAATTGTTGAAAGAAACAAGGTCTTGCCACCAATAAATAAATAAAATTTAGTTGGCAATAAATGACCCGCTGAGGTTGATATGCCATAAAACAAACCAACCAACCTACTTCTCAATGGGGGAAAAAACTAGCTGGTTACATTCAATGCCTCGATAACCAAAACATTGGTGATATTTGAAAGAGAATGGCTTGCTTTGTACGAATCATTAACTTTCTTCTCTTATGGTCCACTTTAAGAATTAAACGATCATAGCCCTCCAAATTTTCCTATCTCTAATGGCTCTCAGCATGTTTTCTCCAATTACCTAACCAAAACCCCGCTCTGCTATCTATTTGCTCAAGCCCGTCAAGTAAGTTACGCGTTCTTCTCCCTGTTTCTCTTTCTCTCTATGTGACCTGTGAGTATCAGATTCGTTAAGCCGTCTTTCATCAAATTTACAAAGTTTATTTAGAGGATAAAAATACTTTTTTTATTCGATATCCGCCCGTGTATAGAATATTGCTGCCATATCTGGTCGGGTGCCCCTGCTGCTCTCCTTGGGCTTCTTGACAAAATACAAAGGAGGATCTGTAACGTGGTTGATACTGACTTGGCAGACCGGCTGCAACCACTCTCTCACCGGCGTGATGTGGCTTCCCTGTCCCTCTTCTACAAGTACTTTCATGGCTTATGCTCCGATGAGCTTAGATCACTGGTGCTGCCTAAGCAAGAATTTACACGAGATACTAGATTAGCAACTAGGTCCCACCCTTTTACAGTTAAACAAATAAGATGTAACCGTAAATTCTACTCCAACAGCTTCTTTTCTCGCGCTTCCCGCCTGTGGAACTCCCTTCCACAAGTCTGCTTTCCTGACAGCTACAATCTCCAGGTGTTTAAATGTAGAGTCAATAGACACCTCCTATCACACTAATTCCCAATTATTCTCAGAACACTCTCATCTACCCAACCCTCATTCTCGGTATCCTTACCCGCCTATCACCCACCCTCTGACATTTCCTATATTTAATCATCCTTTCTCTACTCTATGTAGCCCCCTGCGCAGTAGTGGCAGTGACATGCCAGATAATTAATGTTAAAACATTTCAAATATTTAGCCCATATTAAAGACAGAATATAAAGATTAGTACCTTTTCTAAAGGCATTTGTGTCTAAGTTAACATGACGAAAACGACTAGAATTAGAACTCCGCTCTCCGTTCCCAGCCGTTATCGATAACACCATCGCATATTCGAGTTTACACCATCCGGTATTCCTGAATGGTTACCCATCTAGGTACTGATCAGGTTCGACTTTTCCTAATGTCAGTGATCAGATGTGATATGGTCGCGTTTCAATGTAATATGGCCTTAAGATATTTGGAATAGGAAAGATGAGCTGTCAGCTAAAGTAATTATGCAATAAACCGCAGGGTGAAATTATCGTATTAAAAGGAAATAAGATGAATTAATACCTTGGCGTTCGGATTCAGTCACGGATGTGGCGATCAGAATTGGGCAAACCTGTGGGGTTCTATTAGAAAGAAATAATGGAAGCGACATGGCAATAAATCACAAAAAAACTATCTGGAAATAAATTTCTTTCAAGCTATAACGGAAAGCGTGCTGCTCTGCGGTACTTTAGGCTGGACTATTAGTATGATTGACAGATGGATACTATCAAGGCCGCTAAGAGCTATATAACGAACACAACACAGGCGTCTACCAGTGTTTACTTCTCGGACCAACACACTTTTTGATTTACACAAGTGATTTGCCAGGGAACATAAAGGTGACCCCCACCAAAAAACAAAAACAACAACAACAACAACAACAAAAAAAAAACAGAAACTACAATTTTTTTAATAAAACAGTTAATCAAGATGAACAGTGGTTCCAGCAAGGGGCTACTCCAACAAATCAAATGACAGCTTAGCCTGGCTGAGAGAGCGATTTCAGAAGATATTTATCATCAAGGACTGTGTCACCGCACCCACCCGACTTGACCCCGCCCAGATATTTATTTGTGAAGATAGCTCGAGGGTAGTCTGTACCAGAACAACTCTCTAACGATTGGTGAACCCAAAGGAGCAATCAATATACTTGATTGCTGTTTTATCTGTGAAAATATTTTCATTCATTCAAATTTGTCTTATTGGGTGGTTTTAGTTCTTGCTCATTTCATTACTTTTTTTTTTAATCATATCACCCCCGGGCAAGGCGGTAACACGATTAATGTGCAGAGGGCTACATAAGAACAAAAAGGATTAGGGGGATACATAAGAGTAAAAAGATTAGCTAGAAGGAGAGTGAAGTGAAAGACGAACAAGGAGCAAGAAAAGGATGTCAATACAGGTGTGATGACAGTTGCAAAGGTGGAAGAGAAAGAAAAGGATATACAGGGTGATGTAGAAAGAACTTAGAATCAAGTGGTTAAGAGATGAGTAATTGACATTGCATTTAAATTCCTGGAGATTGTAGCCGTCCGGAAAACAAGAATATGGAAGCGACTTCCACAGGCGAGAAAAGAAGATGCAGGAGTAGAATTGTCGTCTGCATTTGGTTGATCTAATTGTGAATTAGTGGGACCCACTTGCCAGTCTAGCCCCCTAGGTTCGAATTTGCACGAGATACTAGATTAGCAACTAGATCCCACACTTTTACAGTGAAACCGATGAAATGCAACCGCAACTTCTACTCCAACAGTTTCTTTTCTCGTACTTCCCGACTCTGGAATTCCCTTACACATGACTGCTTCCCCGATGGCTACAATCTCCAGGAGTTTAAATGTAAGTTCAATAGACACCTCCTAAAAAACTAACTCGCTTCCATTCTTTCAGATACTCTTCTCATCCTCCCAACTATTTATCACCCTCCTTCTGATATTTCCTATATCTAACCACTCTTTCTATTTACCTTCCCCTATGTAGCCCCAAGCGCAATAGTGGCAGTGGAATGCCTTGCTTGGGGTGAAACGATTAAAAAAAAAATCACCTGTTTCAGGGGCACCAGTGACTTAAGTTCGTTGGAGCAGAAGCCATGAAAGTAGTTATAGAACAGACAGAGGGAATCCAACATCCTGTCGGTGGGGAAGTGGATTGCCGAGAGTTCTCAACTGAAATTAAATTAGGCAACATGCTCAACCAGCTGAATAAATTCATAACCTTGTGCATTCATGATATCTGAAATAAAAATCTAAGTACCTCCACTCTTTCGTTAAAAAAAGAGTATCAGTCAGTTAAAGTGCCATACGTGATACACGCTTGGGCGATCATGTCTCGAAAGAGACACGACTGACTGGGCAGAAGATTATCCCGCAGTAGGTTGCCATTGCTTTCTGCGGAAGACTGGTTGCCGAACAAGGCTATAGAACCCAATCTGTCCTGTTATTTAACCCATAACTGGAAGGAAGGAGACGGATTAATACCTTTCCAAAGGGTATTTGCGCGTAAGTGAATACAATGGATTCAACTGGAATTCGAACTCGGCTCCCCGGTTTCTCGTTCCGAGCCGATATCCACTGTACCACAACGCACATCCAAAAAAGGCTATAGTATCATGAAAAAGGTTCTAACCTTTACGAAAAAAAAAAGTTTGTACTTCAAAATGTGCAGATTATTGTTAAGAGGAATGACAGACAAATTTTTTGATTATTTTATTAAAATAATATCCTTTCTAGCTCTTTCGTAATTTTGGTTAAATATTATTTTTAAGGAACCCAAGATACCAAATACAGGTGGGTAATACCAAAATCAAGCAAATATAAAAAGTTTGCTATATGAGAACTGTTCCAACAGAAGAGGGAATGTGCGACACAGAGATCCGAAGGCGAATTGGCATGGGCGAAGGAAGCATTCCAGAAGTTGAGTAAAGTAATAAGAATCAGGACAGTTTCTCTAGAAACAAGAAAGTACTAGATTGTTATCTGTTGTCACTTCTTCAATATGGCAGTGAATGCTGGCCAATATCATCAAAGATGAAGGAAAAACTGGAAGCAACAGAAATGTGGTTCTACAGAGGGATGCTGCGAATATCGTGGATCGAGCATGTGAGCAATGATGAGGTTTTGGAAATGATGGAAACGAAAAGGAAATTAATACTGAGCATCAGGAAGAGATAGCTGAAGTTCTCTGGATATGCAATGAGGAACGAAAACTTAGAGAATCTGATACTCACATGTCAGATAAAGGGGAAAAGAGACAGGAGAAAGCGGCGGATAACATATTTGAAGAGCCTGAGCGGGTGGATGGCAGAACAGGGTTTCAGTTTCTGAAACACAACAAAGCATTTTGCCTTTTGAAATATTAAATTTAATCTATTAGCTAGAAATAAAGATATTTTTGTTTTTTAAAATGCAGTTTAAACATCAAACATCGCGATTTCTTGTATTTTTTGGAGGTACCATATACGAAAGTAAACAGAAATCAACGCCTCCTACGGGAAGTTGGTGAAATAATCGACATAGAATAAAATACGAAAATGTAAGGAATCAGCGTGTATGGCATGACACAAAGATTTTCTAAGCCGGCGAAGCATAGACATTGTAGCTATAGGGAGATGATTAATGTTTATTTAATTCTACCTTGTGTCTTACAAAACAAAACACCCTACTGCTTACAGATTTTTATCCAGAATTATCATCGGAATTATCAGGTTTTCGTCAGAAGGTTGGTTGTCGGCAGATTCGGATATGTCGAATAGTATGGAATAGTGGAAGAATAAAATATACATTTTTCATGTTTAAAATAGAAATTTATTAAAAGAATAGAATAACAACAACTGGTAGAAATTAATGTTCAATGAGAAACAAGTAATGAGTTAAGGGTATCAAGAGTTGTAGAAATGTTCGTAGTAGTAATTTGTTGGAAAGAGTTTATGCGTACGTACGTATATATGTATTAGTGTTTGTTTGGTAAGGAATGTTTTTGAATGGAGAAAAAGAAGTAAAAGGAATCAGCACATAAGAAAAAAGGAGAAAGTAGACAGTGTGCGACGTGACTTATGTCCGGGTCGTGGTTGAATTTTCCTCCCGTTGCATTTAGTTGTTTCGTCTAGCTACTCCCATCTGACTGTCTGACTGACACTGACCGAAAACTTTTATAGTGATTTAGATTTTTTTGCGCTAGATCGCTAAGTCTTTATGGTCTTGTAAATCGCTGCCATTGGTCAGAAAATCAATTTAACATCTACTCGCAAAATCCGGTTTCGACTTTTCCTTTAAGCACGAAGTCAATCCTTTTTCTATTTTGGAAAAACCAGGATTTCACACGTCATTGTGTTTCCTATCCCCTACAACATAACTACAATAAGGATTGCGTTAATGATTTTGACGGATTTTCTCACGAAATTATCAAATTAGTTTGAAATATCATTCTGTATATATATATATATATATGTGTGTGTGTGTGTGTGTGTGTGTGTTTGTGTGTGTGTGTGAGTGTGAAATGTGCATATATATATATTCAATTGGCTATATATATATATATATATATATATATATATATATATATATTATAAATGCGGTAAATATTTGAAAGCGCACAATATCAGTGATAGGGCTAACATATGTCTGACGATCACAAAAGCGGGTCACAAACTTACACCAAACCAACTGAATATATATATATATATATATATATATATATATATATATATATATATATTTAGTATATCGAGGCAGCAAGTAATTTTCGTGGTGTGACGTCATAAAACCGCATCGCAAACTTAAGAACTGCGTTTATTATTTTTGTTAACTATTGCCGTTGCCAAGCGGAGTTTTATGTCAACACAAAATAAAATCGTCGGTGATGGTGGATTTTATAATATTTCAGTTTAAACTACCTCTCTGAAGATGGCTCATGTGAGCCGAAAGCTTAGAAGAAAACCAATAAATAATTATCCAAATGTTGGAGAATTTTTGACTTTATTTTCAACTGAAATTAAAGCAAAAATACGACGTTTAGAACGGCTCATGATTAAACATAATAGACATTCATTGTCTCATATATTTAATCCGCAGACAGATCTGTTTTGCTGTATCACAGCTCATCTGTACGGTTACACTCCGATTGCTTTTAACCCAGGATTGAACCCCGACCGAATTGGCGTCAGTCGGCGATTCTACCTCTGGGCTATGGGCGCTCGGTAGAAGAAAGCAGACTTTATATATATATATATATATATATATATATATATATATAATTTTTGAAAGTAATTTTTGAAAGGATTTTTTTTATCTTGTTATAACGTCGGTAGCAACGCCTATTCCTCTTTGGTCATTAAAGATATTATGCATTAACTACTGCTTTTAGAAAACAGTAATTTTTGAAGATATTGCAGGATGTAGTTGATTGTTATCTCCAACACTATAACCTCATGTATGTTCTTCTCCCCAGTTATGGGTTAATTAGTAGACATTAACTATAAAACAGTATTATCTAAAAAAAATATAATCTAAAAATATTAACTGTTTTTAAAATAACCTGAAAAATATTGATAAGCCGTAAAATATCAATAACTAAACTAACTCGAAAATTACAAATCTTACCTTCAACAAGTCTAGTGACCAACTGTACCTAGAGTCAGTTATGTGACATATGTGATAAACGTTCGGACGATCATGTCTTGAAAGAGACATGACTGACTGTTCAGAATATCTTATTGCAGTAGGTTGCCATTACTTTCTGCGGTAAACTGGTTGCCAACCAAGGCTACAGAACTCAATCTGTTCGGCTATTTAACCCCATAGCTGGAGAGAGAAGATATGGATTTGTACCTTTTCTTATTTCCCGTATCCTAATAATTCCCTACACTTAATTCCCTACTGCTGTTTCAATACAACCATCTCATTTTATAAACCACTATTTTGAGTGGCTCTTATAACTGGTATCCGGTGAACATTTAAAAGAAATTATTAAAATCCTCTCAAGTAATCTGGGACCATTTTCATAGAAAATCTTAATAAAAATTGAAATGCTTGAAGGTAATCGCTCTGAAATAAATAAAATTTGAAAATGGCGTCTGCTGTATTTATTTGAGTATATCCCACGTTTCAATGTATGGGTTAAGTTTTTGTCCCCGTACCCAACGGAAACTCTGTAGATTACCCGAGGCAATGTTACCGTTCTTTTATAATTTTTCACTTCGTCATTCTCTTGTAATTTGGAATAAACGTATTATAATTTTAAATTTTCGTTTGATCAGAAACGCTTTGATTGGGAGACTCATGGGAAGAAAATTCACGAAAATAAACAAAATTTTCTTTTTATCAATCTCCACATTGAACCGAGAATATTAAAGTAGCCTTGTTCTTCAAATGCCAGGCGAAAAAAAAAAAAAAGGCAGATAAAATTACTGAACTTGCATCATCCTTCTAAAAGTGTACATCAATTGTTCGATTTGCTACTCGTGCAAAGATGTCGAATGGAGTAGTGACTCTGAACGATGAAACCGTCTTTGCTATGCAAAGATGTCTCTCGGAATTATTCTCTGTCATCAGCATGTTCACTCATGCGACGAGCGTCTCTAATGAGGCTATTAGCATTCATTTCGCCATCGATTGCCGAAAGAAAGGCCACAAAAATAAAACGCAGAGACGGTGATTGGAACCAATCGATAATGACAGTGTCCTTGTCATTTGAATGGACGGTCACGGATTGGCAAAGACTGAAGAGAGAAAACGAGACGAACAGAGCGTTCGAAAAGATTTCCGAACTTAACGAGTGAAGTTATCTGCCGTATACAACGACAAAGAATCATTCGTTTATAATAAAAAAAAAAATTAAAAAAAATTACAGGGAAATTTTAAAATCATTTGAAAAAAGAAATAAGAAAATTAAAAGATACGCACTTTTTAAACTCATAATTAAATTGGTCCTTCCAACAAGCGTTGTGGTACAGTGGATATTTTAGTATCTATATCTATAAAAATGACGAGGGTGGATGTTGTGCAAGTTGGTTTGTTGTTTTGTTTTTATGGCATATCAACCTCGGCGCGTCATTATTGCCAACTAAATTTTTATTTTTTTTATTGCTGGTTATACCTTTTTCTTACAACAATTTATATATATATGCCTTGTGGGTATCAGATTCTCCAAGCCAAATTCTTCATTATGTGTGCAAATAACTTCTGTTTTCTCTTCCTGATGTCAAGCATAAGTTTTTCTTTATGCTTTCATTCTCTGAAAAACTTCCTTGTTGGTCACATGTTCGGTCCATAGTATTCTCAGTAGCCTTCTGTAGAACAACATCTCCATTGATTTTAGTCTTTCTTTCATCTTTGAGGAGATTGTCGACCATTCGTTGCCAATCAGTCAATTTGTGGGCGACCATGTCAAGAACCTCAAGATGAATAGCAGGAGCACCAGACTAATTATAGCGACAGTATTCAGTGCACGGAACGAGAAATCGGAGAGCCGGTTTCGAATTCCAATTGAATCCGTTGCATTCATATACGCGCAAATACCCTTGGAAAATGTATTAATCCGTCACTTCCGTCTAGCTACGTGTCAAATAACAGATCAGTCGAGGGTCTATAGCCTTGGTTGGCAACTAGTCTCCTGCAGAAAATAATGTCAGTATACTGCGAGAAACTTTTCTGGCCAGTCAGTCGTGCCTCTTTGGAGATATTAGTCGGAAAGTGCGAGGAAAGAAACTGTTGGAGTAGAAGTTACGGCTGCATTTTATCGGTTTCACTGTAAAAGGGTGGGATCTATTTGCCTAATCTAGTATCTCGTTCAAATTCATATTTAGGGGGCACCAGTGATCTAAGTTCATCGGAGCAGAAGCCGTGAAAGTATTTATAGAAGAGACACAAGGAAGCTACGTCGCGCCGGTGGGAGAGAGACTGCAGGCGGTCTGCCAAGTCGGTATCTATCACATTACAGACCGTCTTCTGAACCTTATCGAGAAGCCCGAGGAGAACAGCAGGGGCACCCGACCAGATATGGCAGCAGTATTCAATGCACGGGCGGATGGTAGATTTATAAATGTGCAGGATACATTTAGACGGAAAAAACTTCCGGGCTCCTAAACAGAGAACCGACTTTCATAGCAGCGGATTTAGCAATGGATTCGCTATAGTCATTCCATTTGAGGTCCGTTGAAAGTGTGAGACCAAGGAGGCGTAGTGTTTTACTCTCTGGGAGGCAAGCCTGGTCCATGCTAATGGGAGGTAGGTGAGATTGTCGATGATGGTTAATTGAGAGTAGCTTCGTTTTAGAAGCATTAAAATTTACTAGCCATTTCTTACTCCAGTCCAATATGGATTGGAGGTCTTTTTCAATCTCGGCTGCGAGGTTAGCTTTGACGCCTACACCAAATTTTTGTAGGAGGTGAGAGTAAACTGTGGTGTCATCGGCGTACAAACCTATTTGGGCTCTTATGGAATCAGGGAGATCATTAATGTATATCAGGAAGAGTGTAGGACCTAAGATGGAGCCTTGGGGGACACCTGCGTTTGTATGGTAGTTCTGAGAGGCATGTCCGTTTAATACAACCTTCATTGTGCGGTTAGAGAGGAATGACTGGATTAGTTCAAACAAATATCCAGTGTCTACAGAAGGATGCTGAGAATACTATGGACCGAACATGTGATCAACGAGGAAGTTTTTTCAGATAATGAAAGCATAAAGAAAAAACTTATGCTTAACATCAGGAAGAGGCAACTGAAGTTATTGCCCACCTAATGTAGAAAGCTTTGGTTGGGAACCAGTCTACAGCAGAAAATAATGTCAATATACTGCGAGAAAATTTTCTGGCCAGTCAGTCATGTCTCTTTGATGACTTGATCGCCCAAAAAACTGACTGACTGGCAACGATTGCTGGACATTCTCCTAAAAGATGAAAGAAAGATTAGAATCAGTGATATATTGCTCTACAGAAGGATACTGAGAATACCATGTATCAAATATGTTATTTGCAGGCATAATGAAGATGATGGCTTGGAGAATCTGATACCCACAGGGCATATATAAGGAAATAGAGACAAGGGAAAACAGCGCATGACATATTTAATTGGCTTGAGCAGGGTTAGGGAGAAATTACAAGACAAAACGCATTTAGAGTTACAAGGGACAGGAAAATGTGGAAGTCCATAATCGTCTACGTCCTGAAGGGACACGAACGCAAAACAAATAGATGAAGAATTAATTTTTCATATCAAACGGTTTAGAGTATATTTTTTTATAATCGTGTCGCCCGAAGCAAGGCATTTTACTGCCACTGTTGTGCAGGGGGTTACATATGAGGGATGTTGATGAGTGAGAGGTTGCAGGGAGTGTCAGAAAGAGAGTAGAAGAGAGAAGATATTACTGATGAGAGTGGGGTGGACGAGGAGGAATGTTATGAAGAGTGAGTAGTTGCAGGGGGGTGAGTAGGAGAGGGAAAAGAGTACTGATGAAAGGGGTGTGGATGCAGAAAAGCATGAGAGAGAGGATGTACATTAGTGGGACAGGAGATGACTCTTGACTTTACATTTAAATTCTTGGAGAGTACAATAATTGCAATGTAAACAAAATATTATTTCATCTTTTTTTTAGAAAGGGACTTAGTTTTTGATCACTTGGTTTCAAAGATCATAGCATTTGAACTGTTCCTAGATTTTGAAGATTTATAATATTTGAACATTTCTTCGGTTTCGAAGACCATAGCTTGTGAACGCTTCTTCGTTTTCGAAGATCACAACATTTGAATTATTATTCGTTTTAGAAAATCATATCGTTTGAAATCTTCTTCATTTTCAAAGATCATAAAATCTTAACTATTCTTCGTTAAAACGAAGCCTATTTTACTCTTGACGTTCAACAACCACTTCTTTTGCGACACTATCAGAAGAACCCATAAGCAAGAAATGAAGATTCAGCTAATCATATAAATTCACATCGTTTTTTTAAACGGTAAACCAAATGCGATCAATCATTGTCTTTTAGGCTAGGGGTCGGCAACCTACGGAACGCTTGCCGCCCATGGCCCGCCAAGCAGTTTATAATGGGACGAGTTTTGGAGCTAAGGAAGCCTGTGGAAGACGAAAATTTAGTTTACTGCTATCCTTAACTGTTGAATATCCCTCCTGAGATCTTTTATCTGTTTGAAAGAAATTGCTTTTGCTCTTCTTTCGGCTTTTGGTTCAACTTATTTCTGTGAACCAATTTTATTTCACATGAAAGAAGTGTAAAGTCTACAACAAAGTTGCCTAATATCTGAAAATTTAGAAAATTGTGTAAAACTCAAAGTAATAATGTATGTTTCCGATATTGAGAAATTGGCTAAGACCATGCAAGAGTAAGGCTCTCATTAATGATGAAAAAAATTAAAGAAACATTTAAAAACTGTTTATTTCTATTAATGAAGCTTATATAATAGTTGTAATCCTATAAGGTTACTGCGTGATTAATCACCAAAACGCCTGTTGGGAATAATAAGATATCAACAAGTACAAGACTCGCATGCTTCTTGAAGCACTGCTAGTGAACTACTAGTCAGTATAATCACTCTCCTGCACTCTACTATCAATAGTGTCCACATATTTAAGAGGATATGGATATCTCATTCTGGTATATAGTTAGGTATACAACAATATTATTTAGTGTATCGAGGCAACAGATAATTTTCTAAACATATATTGTTAAATATAACAGTCAATGAATGTCTATTGTGTTTAATCATGAGCCGTTCTAAACATCGTATTTTGGCTTTAATTTCAGGTGAAATTAAAAACGAAAACTGTACAACATTATACATTTTATTATGCTGGTTCTAAGCTTGGGCGCCTTGATGTTATTTATTGTTTAGCAATCTTGTCTCGTTAGAATCATAACAACTGAGTACTGAGATCGATCCACACTGAGTGTTTCATATTTTTTTGTCTAATGCCACATCTAAGCTAAGCTTAGTGTTATGTCGTGAGTAAGAATAAATAACTCAACAACAGGAATAGGTTAATTGTTGTATTCCGTGAAAATAGTATTTACAAAGGTTATTAGTATCCAATACAAGAATAAAGGCTAATCGTCTCAACCGTCGTAACGGAGTATGAGCAATGGGTACATCCGGGTCGTCACCGGAAGACTACGACTGACTTGTCGATCGGCTGCTCGGCACACTCTATATTTAGTTGTCCCTCCCAGTAAGGGCAACATGTGACACATGGTCACTTATAACTGGGATTTCCGGGCTATATGGCCCGGCCAAAAAATGTCTATTTTTGCCCAGTCGTGCCTCTACCCTTCGGCGGAACCACGACTGGATTATAGCTCTCTGATTGGATTTTTATTATGCTTCTAAGCTTTCAGCTCATATGATCCATCTTCAGAGAGGTTACAGGGACGTTAACATAATGAAATCCACCATCAAAATATATTATTGTATAATATAACTATATAAAATATATTGTAGACCTTTTGTTATGCTGTTGACACACAGAATGCTTTTAAAACATTTTAATTGTAAGTTAGCAAAATGTTCGCGATTTCTCAGCAAGGATACTAAAATGGCGGTCAATATTAAGTTTGCAATTGCATTCGTTATAATTCTTTTGGCACGAGCATCACTATCTCTCCCACCAAAACCCGAAGCGTATAAGATGCGAGCGCGTACTAAGAAAAATGAAGAGGGAAGGAGACTCTGAAGACGTTACTGAGAAGAAAGGGTATTAGAAAATGCATGCATCAAAATGAATGAAGAGGACAAGTAACTTTGCATTTAAATGTTTAAAGATCGAAGTTAACTGGGAAGCAGTAAGCCGTAAGAAAATTCACTAAGCGAGAAGAGCAAGAGAAGAAACTACTAGCATAGAACTTGCGGTTTAACGTAGCCATTTCAACCGAATAATGATGAGACCTTCCTGCCAATCTAGGTCTTAATTTGAATTCTTGATGTCGAGATGCCACAGACAAAATCACTTCTCAGAAAAAAAGAAACCGCTACGAAAACATCTGTGGAAAATGTACAGCAATTTCGACTTCCAGTTAAATTCGTTAAATACGCAAAAATACCCTTCAGAACGATGTGTATGAATACACCGCTTCTCCTTCCAGCTATGAGTTAAATAGCAGGACATATTGGGTTCTCTAGCCTTTGTTAGCAACCATTCTATTGCAGAAAGTCATGGCAACCTACTGCGAGAAAAGCTTCTGCCCAGTCAGTCATGTCAATTTCGAGACATGATCGCCCAAGCGTGTATCACGTATGACACTTAACTGGCTGAATATAATAGTTGGTAGCATCATCAAAGTTTCTACTAGGCATAAAGTGGGGGATTTGTTTTCTATTGTCATGAAGTAGTAAACTGATCCCCTACTAATTACTACTTATTAATATAATATGAACCTCCTCTTTTTCCTACAGCTATGGGTTAAATAACAGAACAGATTGGGTTCTATAGATTTGGTTGGTGACCATTCTACAGCAAAAAGTAATGGCAACCTACTGCAGGAAAATCTTCTCCCAGTCAGTCATGTCTTTTCGCGGAGGGAAAGCGGCTGAAACCGATATGCCATTTCATGACCGATAACATATCCAATTCGATCAGAAATATTGCTAAAGAATCGGTTTGGTGTGATCATTAGTAAACTGGTCTCGCTATATCGATACAACTGAGAAGTGAGTTCGATCTTCACTGGAAGACCCATAATTTGGCCCTGTCTCACATCTAAGTAGCGCTTAGTAAATCACCATAATATATGTTGGCTTGGGCGCCTTTATGTTATTTATTGTTTAGCAATCTTGTCTCGTTAGAATCATAACAACTGAGTACTGAGATCGATCCACACTGAGTGTTTCATATTTTTTTGGTCTAATGCCACATCTAAGCTAAGCTATGTGTTTGTTATGTCGTGAGTAAGAATAAATAACTCAACAACAGGAATAGGTTAATTGTTGTATTCCCTGAAAATAGTATTTACAAAGGTTATTAGTATCCAATACAAGAATAAAGGCTAATCGTCTCAACCGTCGTAATACGTAGTATGAGCAATGGGTACTTCCGGGTCGTCACCGGAAGACTACGACTGACTTGTCGATCGGCTGCTCGGCACATTCCGTCTACGTAGATGCCACCATTACTTTACATTGTAATGGAATAGTCCATTATAGCCGAATAGGCGCGGGCGTCCCAACAATATATATATATATATATATATATATATATATATATATTAATCGTATCACCTCGAGCAAGGCGGTAACGTCACTGTTGTGCAGGGGGCCACGTAATATTGAAAAGATTGGAAAAGAGAAAGCCGGAAAACACATCCTAAACAGGGAGCATGGGATGAATTAGTTTTCTTATTAGAAATATTAATTGTATATGTATTATGTTGTGTCGTGAGTAAGAATAAATAACTCAACAACAGGAATAGGTTAATTGTTGTATTCCCTGAAAATAGTATTTACAAAGGTTATTAGTATCCAATACAAGACGTAGTATGAGCAATGGGTACTTCCGGGTCGTCACCGGAAGTCTACGACTGACTTGTCGATCGGCTGCTCGGCACACTCCCTTACGTAGATGCCACCATTACTTTACATAGTAATGGAATAGTCCATTATAGCCGAATAGGCGCGGGCGTCCCAACAGTGTTAAACAGCAGAACAGACGTAATTCTACATCCTTGGTTGACGACTAGTCAACCGCAGAAAGTAATGGCAACCTACTGCGGAAAAATCTTCTGCTGATGAGAAGATATAAAATATGTGTGGGAAAAATGGTACAATTAATATTTTCTTTGTTTTCAAATATTTGTCATTGTTTGTTCTCTTCTTAGTCACTCGTGGTATATATTATTTCATTTTCGATTTGTTTTGTCAATAATTTTACGGTATATAAGAAGACCAGGAAAGTTAATTTGATTGATTTGTTTTATTTTGTTTTACACTTGATAAACCTCAATGCAGTTTTTAATCCCAGCAAGATTTTTAGGATATGCACGTAGGAATGTAATTCGAATTCTATTCGAATTCGTTGCATTAACTTACGTGCAAACATTCTTCAGATAGTAATTTCCCCTCGAGCTATGTGTTTGTTATGTCGTGAGTAAGAATAAATAACTCAACAACAGGAATAGGTTAATTGTTGTATTCCCTGAAAATAGTATTTACAAAGGTTATTAGTATCCAATACAAGAATAAAGGCTAATCGTCTCAACCGTCGTAAGACGGAGTATGAGCAATGGGTACTTCCGAGTCGTCACCGGAAGTCTACGCCTGACTTGTCGATCGGCTGCTCGGCACACTCTATATTTAGTTGTCCCTCCCAGTAAGGGCAACATGTGACACATGGTCAATTATAACTGGGATTTCCGGGCTATATGGCCCGGCCAAAAAATGTCTGTCTATTTTTTCCCAGTCGTGCCTCTACCCTTCGGCGGAACCACGACTGGGTTATAGCTCTCTGCTCGGAAGCAGAGAGCGCCCTCTACTCGAAGGCAGTGAGCTGTCAGTGTCGTAGTAGAGTACGGCTGCTCGGCACACTCCCTCACGTAGATGCCACCATTACTTTACATAGTAATGGAATAGTCCATTATAGCCGAATAGGCGCGGGCGTCCCAACACTTAGATTAGAAAATTATCATGTAAGCAACTCGGTGCGGTTAGCAAATTTGTCTCGATAGATCGATGACAAAGGTGTAGTGAGTTCGATACTAGCTAGGTGCTCCATACTTTCGGGTTGTGCCTGAGAATTGTATAGGCACCCGACTCGAGTGACATCCATATTCATTGCATGTGCGAATGGTTTACTCATGAATGTGAGAGTTATATTTAGTTCCAGAACATTGCTGCTATCTGCGCCCTCACAGGGATGTATCCCCTGGGCTTCCCAAGGAAAGATTTCCTGGTAATAGTCTCGAGCGCACTGCCGAAAAAATTTTATCCTCTATTTATTATATTTTGTCTGATTGCCCTATCAGGTTTTAGAACGCTTGTATTTTTTGTTTGGTCTGGCTTCACAAACCTTTTATCCATATGTGCGTTGTGGTGCAGTGGATATCGGCTCGGAACGAGAAATCGGGGAGCCACGATTGAATTCCAGTTGAATTCATTGCATTCACTTACCATTGGAAAAGGTATTAATCCGTCTCTTCCTTCCAGTTATGGGTTAAATAACAGGACAGGTTGGATTCTATAGCCTTGGGTGGCAACCAGTCTACCGCAGAAAGCAATGGCAACCTACTGCGGGATAATCTTCTGCCCAGTCAGTCATGTCTCTTCCAAGACATGATTGCCCACAGCATGTATCACGTATGGCACTTAACTGAATTAATATAATAATTGGAAGCATAATCAAAGTTTCTACTGGGCATAAAATGGGGGATATGTTTTCTATTGTCATAAAGTATTAAATTGATCTCCCACTACTTACTACTTTTTGATATAATAATATAATCAACCTCTTCTTCCTACAGCTATGGTTGAATAGCAGGACAGATTAGGTTCTATAGATTTAGTTGGCAACCAGTCTATCGCAGAAAGCAATGGCAAGCTACTACGGGTTGTCTGCCCAGTCAGTCATGTCTCTTTCGAGACATGATCGCCCAAAGTGCGTATCACATATGGCACTTAACTGACTGACTACAAATTCTCTTAGCGTCCATTCGTGACTATCCGTCTGTCCAAATGTAATATCTGGACGATTTCTCTTTTTATTATCATTCTAAACGTGAAAATAACAAGAAAGGACTAGAAATAAACTGCAAGAAAACCGAATGCATAGTAATCAGTAAAAAGGGCAGCCCAATATGCCAAATACAGGTCGGATATACTAGTATCAAGCAGGTACAAAAATTTACATACCTGGGAAGTGTTATAACAGAATACGGAAAGTGCGACTCAGAGATCCGAAGGCGAATTGTCATGGCGAAGGAAACATTCAAGAAGTTGAGTAAAGTATTAAGAAACAGGACAATTTCGCTAGAAACAAGGAAGAGGATACTGGATTGCTACGTGCTGTCCGTCATTCAATATGGCAGTGAATGCTGGACAATATCACCAAAGATGAAGAAAAAACTTGAAGCAACTGAAATGTGGTTCTACAGAAGGATGCTGCGAATATCATGGATTGAGCACTTGGGCAATGATGAGGTCTTAGAAATGATGGAAACAAAAAAGGAAATTAATACTGAGCATTAGGAAGAGACAGCTGAAGATCCTGGGACATGCAATGAGGAATTAGGGCTTGGAGAACCTGATACTAAAAGGCCAGATAGAGGGAAATAGAGACAGGCCAAAGCAACGGATAACATATTTGAAGGACCTATTCAGGTGGATGATGGAAAGAGGGTTGCATGGTGTAACAGGAGAAGGCGTGCTCAGTGCCGCCAGAGATAGGGAAACGTGGAAAGCCATGATCGCCTACGTCCTGAAGGGACAGGGCATATAGAAGAAGAGTATATATGCCAACGGTTTATAAGAGTTTATAATGTGGGTATAAAATGGGGGATCAATTCTATATTATAATAAATATATAAACTGATCCCTCATTTTGTGGCCATGTTTGTTTCTATACATTTACATTTTAGATTTATAGGCTTGCGCTAGTGGATGACAAAACGAGGATTGCATGGTGTAACAGGAGAAGGCGTTCTCAGTGCCACCAGGGATAGGGAAACGTGGAAAGCTATGATCGTCTACGTCCTGAAGGGACAGGGCGCATAGAAGAAGAAACGAACCTTCTATGAGTGGGTCCATTCTTGCGTTATTTTTCCAATTTTTTATCTCCATTTCTTGATAGCTTTTCAAATTCATTGGTTAATGGGCAAACTATATCATTGACATCATTAGGACTATTTTTTTCGTCGTCGTTGCAATTCAGACCTTTTTTAAATGTTTGGAACTTCGAATCGAACCATTTATTACGATCACTGGGGTATATCATTCGCATTACTCGTGCAAAGCTGCTTCTAGTCGTAATTAGTTCTCTCCTTTAAACCGACTCTGTAAGTTATATGTTATCCACTGCTATAGTTGGTACTGAACTCACAACCCTTTGGGTGAAGTCATTGGAACAAACCAACGCCTATACACACTTAAGGAAAACAGAGACTGATTTATTTGGTAACTAACAGTATAGCCCGGCATTGCTCGGGGTGCAATGAAAGCTTTAAAACTAATCCATGGTCCTGGAGCTCAGACTGTTTGGACGTTGGTACGAAAGACTAAAAAGCAATAGTTGTTTCCTGTTAAAACGAAACCGTAGACTAAAAGAAAAATGAATGGATGCAAGTCAAATTTTGATTTCCTGGTATCGATATAAAATGTTCTGCACTAGTGTACGAACCGCAACCTTGAAACTTCTGAATATCGTTTCTTATGTCTTTGTCTGTGAGTGTATCAAATTTGATTAAAATCGGACCACTCCTTTTTAACCCGATTTTTTCAATTATCGATTTTCAACATTTATCGGGGGGTACCACGACATAAAACCTAGCTAAGAACACTTGCACTCGCTTATAGTACAATAGTGTAAATTTTCAAGAAAATCGGTTCAGACGTTTCGGAGTTTATAGGTAACGGATACACACACACACACAAACAAAGTTCTATTTATAAATAAGTTTAGATTATAAAACTAATGTTTCAGTAACTTTTTTACCAGTATTCATATTGTAATCTCATATGCATATATATATGAGTGCGTTAAAATTAACACGCTATTCCTTGCCATAGTTAACAACAGACTGCCGTTTTTGACATCAGCCATCAGTTTGAGCTTATCAAACTGATCAGAATTTGTTTATACTTCTGAGATGAGGTAGTATTTACATCATTTACACTGCTCGGACTGTTGTCCTCGTCTTTATTGCCATGTTTACGACGTTTGGCCCGCTGAACGCTTCGGCCTACTTCAGGTTCTAGGAATTTTGAACCAAACATTTTTATTTCGATCACAAGCGCATATCATTCTAATTCCGTGTGCGATGCCACTTCTGGATGCCATTTAGTTATCTTCCTTTAATTCAACTCTCCAAGTTCACCACTGCTGTATCCAGGTATTGAACTCACAACTCTTTGGGTCAAGTCATTGAAACAAAACAACGCCTATAACCACTTGCGGAAAAAAGAGATTGATATTTTTTAGACTTATAAACCTAATGTTTCACTAACTTTTTTTTTTTTTTACCAGAATCCATATAGCAGTTTTTAAAGTGATATATCCCAGTGATGGTAACAGAGGGTTCGGTTCGAAATTCCTAGCACCTGAAAAAGGCTGAAACATAGTTCAAATAATTTAAATAGTGTAAGTACCACCTCATCTCAGAAATATAGATAAATACCATATCAATTAGTATGCAAGTCTTTTTTTTTCTTTTCGGATTTCGACAATTATTCCCGACGTATTTGCTTCAGTTTTCCTGCCTTCAATTACATCATATGATGTAATTCCATAGAATGGTGACGTCTTCTATTTCTGTAACCGGTGCTGGGCGTTGTTCATACTAGTGATTGTTTTCATATTTTCAAAAGTGTTTTCACATTGTCCAGTGTAAATATATTATCGGGGCGGTTTTATATACATGTAGGACAAGTAAAAACATACTGAGATTCAGTTAGTCAGTTAAGTGTCATAGGTGATACACACTTGGGCGATCATGTCTCTTTCGAGACATGACTGACTGGGTAGAAGATTATCCTGCAGTAGGTTGCCATTACTTTCTGCGGTAGGCCGGTTACCAGCCAAGGCTATAGAACCCAATCTGTCCTGTTATTCTACCCATAGTTGTAGGAAAAAGAGGTAGATTATATTATTTAGCAGTGATTAGTGGGGACCAGTTTACTACTTCATGACTAGAAAACAGATCCCCCACTTTATGCCCAGTAGAAAATTTGATTATATTTCCACCTACTATATTCAGTCAGTTAAGAGCCATACCTGATACAGGCTTGGGCGATTATGTCGCGAAAGAGACATGACTGACAGGGCAGATGATTATCACGTAGTAGTTTGCTATTTCTTTTCTGCGGTAGACTGGTTGCCAGCCAAGGCTATAAAACTAAATCTATCCTGTTATTTAACCCATAACTGGAGGGTAGAGACGGATTAGTACCTTTCCAAAGAGTATTTGTGTGTAGGTGAATGCAAGGAATTCAACTGGTATTCGAACTCGGCTCCTCAATTTCTCGTTTCGAGCCGATATCCACTGTAAAACAACGCACATTAATAGATTAGCTGGACTATAGTTTGTTATTTATTTCAGAACGCATTTGGGATTCAAAATGCAGGTTTTGCGACAAATTATCTAATACGATATATACCTGAAAATGTCTTAATGAAATGACTCCGTTCTTACACTGGTAGAATAAGGCCTGCCGTTTCAATGTTTAATCCAGATGCTCGTAACCATTGTGTTATTAATATCATTATAGATTAGACTGTCGTAATTTAAGCGTACAACAACGCTTTGAAATTATCTGCTCCCTCATTTGGTAGATTGAGCACTGAGAAATTCAATGAATGTATGAGTTGAATACGCAAGAGAGATCAAAGTCAAAATATAATTGACAAGATTAACTCTTCTTCGCTTGGCCGATTCTCACAATTAAATGCCACTCGAGAGCGATGACTAATGATCGATAATCGTTAAATTTATCAGGATGGCTTAATGGCCTTTAATGCTGCCCAGAATCTACGCGACAGTAGTTACCACGAATTATATTCTCCAGTAATATCTGATAAAAATAATCATTTACTTCACTCCGGGCCGCCGTCAAATTAATAGCGGCCGGATCGAGGATATTTGGCCTCGGATTCATTTTTCCAAGTGTTCGATCTTTGCAAGGATGTGATGAATTCTGTATCTTTCGTGATACATCGAGTGTCTCAATAAATTCATATAATCCAGTTGTTTTGTCATCTCACCCCAAGCAAACCAGTCTACTGCCACTATTGCGCAGGGGGTTACATAGGAGAAAGTGATCATAAAGAGGGGTAACTTATAGAAAATATCAGGAGGATGGTAATAGACAGATGAGGATACCGAGGATGGGAGTGGCGTTGATGGAAAAAAGAGCTTGTGAGAATGGAAGCGAGTCAGTGAGATAAGAGATATCTATTGACCTTACATTTAAATTCCTGGAGATTGTAGCTGTCGGAGAAGCAGGTATATTGTTGTGGAGTTATTTTCGCTGTGGAGGCTAGTATTTGTGCTAAAATCGGTTCTAATAGATTCGACGTACAAAACGTTAGGAACTTGATATAATATGTATTACGCAGTGTAAACTTGCCAGGTCGCTTACTACTTTCGTATTCGATTAACTGTCGACCACTATCGTCCAACATCGACTGACCCTCGTTCCTCTTAAAACTCCAACTTAAATTAGGTGGGAGAGTCTATTCACTATAGAATAGGTGTGTTTAACCATAACATATATGGAATGGAATTCCACAGACGGGAGGTGCGAGAAAAGAAGCTGTTAGAGTAGAAATTGCGGTTACATTTTATCGGTTTCACCGTAACAGGGTGGGACCTAGTTGCTAATCTAGTAGCTCGTGTAAATTCATACCTAGGGGGTACCAGTGACTTAAGTTCATTAGAGTGAAAGTATTTATAGAAGAGGCACGGGAAAGCCACATCACGACGGTGAAATAGCGACTACAGCCAAGCTGCCAAATCGGTATAAGATTCTCCGTTGGATTTTGTCAAAAACCACGAGGTGAATACCAGGGGCACCCTACCAGATGTGGAAGTAGTATTCAATACACGAGTTGATGGTAGATTTATATATGTGCATGATGGACTCAGACGGGAAAAACTTATTGTTGTATACCTGTTGAATTCACTTCCTATCCGTACGCAAGCGGTTTACTACTAATATATATTCTTGATTATCCTAACATCTTTTCAGAAAATGTTGACGTTTTCAAGCATCTCTATCAGGTGTATCTAATATGAATGTGGAGTCCTTTGTTTTTAGACTTCCTATTTCTGAAAGTTGTGGTGCAGTTGATATCGACACGGAACGACAAATTGGGGAGCCAAGTTCGAATTCCAGTTGAAATCCTTGCATTCACATACGTGCAAATACCCTTGGGAAAGGTATTAATCCGTCATTACCCTCCAATTATGGGTTAAATAACGGGACAATTTGGGTTCTATAGCCTTGGTCGGCAACCAATCTACCGCAGAAACCAATGACAACCTACTGCGAGATAATCTTTTGCCCAGTAAGTCATGTCTCTTTCGAAATATGATCGCCAAAACATGTATCACGTATGCAATTTAACTGACTGTTTCTGAGCAGGTATTTTTTCTTGTTCGTTTTTTTTTTATTTGTTTATGCATATCACCATTATTTGTTGTGCTCTATCTCTCTACTTCAGGACATTTGTTGAGCCATCTATCTTTCGGCTGTCTACATTTGCTCCTTAGTTTCTTGTGTAGTTTCTTGCATTCTGTCCCATATGTTGGCATCGTTTTCTGTTATTTTTGCATCAGGTCAAGAATCTCTTCTGGGATCCACTCATTTTTTCTTCCGATGTGCTTTTTCCTTTGGGATAATGTCATTCATCGATGTCACTAGAGCCACACTTAGTGCGTCTATTTTGAGCTTCCGTTTCAAATTTGTCCTTCGTAATTCGTTTTCACACTGTCCATATACATTTTCTGCAGGTTTGGGTCATTCATGAGTCTATTGTGTTGCAGTCTTAGGGCTGTGTTATGTTTCTTTAATCGCCTTAGTTTTATTCTTAGTTTGCATAAAACTGGTATGTGGTCACTTGTGCAGTCAGCACCTGGGTAGGCTTTGCAGTGAAGAACTGCGTTTCTGAATTTCTTGTTGATAGTATCATAATCACCTTTATTTTTAATTTCTCCTTCGGAAATTTTCTATGTCCATTGTTTTATTAGGTGATCTTGGAACCAGATGTTTATTATTATCTGGTCATTCGCTGTGCACCATTGGGCCCATTTCTGACCACGGCCATAGCAGTGTCCTAGTTCAAAATTCCGACGGTTACACCTCTCCCTTGGACGACTTTGGTATTGAGATCTGTCATGATGATTCGAATTTCTTATGATTTGATTTGTACATTAGCATAATCAAGTACGGAGTAAAAAAACTCGATTTATTCTCATGCACTTTGTGTTGTCTTTACATATTACTAATTGCCGAAATATTGAGAAGTTTCCTTTTCAGTTTAAGTATTAGAATTCTTTCATATATCTAGTAGTATCCCATAATACATTCCCTTGAATCTTTATCCAGTATAATGCCAACTCCTTTTTCGTTATTTTCACATCCTGCGTATATACTTCTGCGGTCCTCACTGATGAAGTCACCATTGTTTGACCATCTTTTTTCACATATACCTAAAATGTTTGTTTAATCTGGTCATCTCTCATGCAAGGCATATTATATTTGGTAAAATGCAGAAACATCACACTAATAAATCGGGCAATAATTATTTATAAGTTTTTATACAGGGACTCATACAATTACAAGTAATTTATGATGATATTTTAAATTTTGAAATCATACTTATTTTTGGCATAGTAATTTTTGAAACTGTTTTAATTTTTTTTTTATTATCTTTCAATTATTCCATCTCACCTGCGACCATCTTCCTATGAGGCGTGAGAGCCTAATTTCAGCTGGGTTCATACCATTTTTTATATTAGTACAAAGACCAACAACTCTTGAGGCCTGATTCTGCATTTGGTGGCTTTGAATTAAACCTCTCTTTTAAACCAAATGTCTGTTCGATTTATTTTATTTTATTTTTTTTACCTTCTTAGTTAACACCTAGCACAAAGCTTGCTATGGTCTCTCTTCGAATGAACCCAGTATTTACTTCGGTCGACACAGATTAATTATTCCTAATCCAGAGTCCCTGATGGACCTTAAATGGTTTTAGTTATATGTAGGAATTCTGAGTAAAGACCGGCCATGTTTGCTTTTTTGTTGTTTTTTTTTCTCTCTTTCTCCCTTGCTAACTGGACACATGGCTTTGAGGTGTTTCCCGCCACTCCCACTCCAATGTATTCTGCCCTCACACTACTCTCTGTTACTGCTGACTTAGAGGCTGCTTAAACTTTCCAGAACTGAATGGAGAATTTTTGAAATTTTCTTAACTTTTTTCTGTCAGTCAGCCTGCAACTGATAAGTTTTAGCCAGTGTGATCTTATTTTGCTGTATTTTTTGAATTTTTTTTTTATTCCTTTGGTTCTTATATTTTCTGTCTAATTTTTGTTCCTGTTTTGTTACCAACCTAAGTTCTCTACTAGTCGCTCTTGTAATGTACTGCGACTATGATTGTGTAAATTGTTTTTAATTATCAAATTTAGGTTTGGTATATTAGGGTTAGGGTTTTGGTTATATTTAGAAATTCTGAGTAAAAACTGGGCCATGTTTGTTTTTTTGTTTTTTTTTGTTCTCTCTTTCTCCCTTGCTAACTGGATACATGGCTTTGAGGTGTTTCCCCACCTCCCACTCCAATGTATTCTGCTCTCACACTACTCTCTGTTACTGCTGACTTAGAGGCTGCTTAAACTTTCCAGAACTGAATGGAGAAAACAAAATGAAGATAATTTTTGAAATTTTCTTAACTTTTTTCTGTCAGCAACTAGTCCAATTTCGCACATGGTAAATTAGCGTAATCCTTTTCTGCCAAGCCGAGGGACTTCTAGGTTATTTGGCATTCTATGGTGACACCGAGTATAAAGCTTGATTCCAATACATACTGGATTCAACCGAATACATACTTTGGTATCCCTTTGCTTGAAACGAGTATATAATGGTATCAACAGAGAACAATGTTTCTTAAACCAGCGTTCAGGATGGTGATTAAATTAGATTCAAATTAAATTAGATTTCCTGGCGTCTAAAATTATTACTGAAAGTAAAAATATACAAATAAAAATATTTCTACTCTTAGTAACACAAAATGAGGAAGATTTTAATAATTTTTCTATCATTTTAGTTATATTTTCTGCAATCTAGTGTAATTAGGATATTTACTTGATCTCGCTAATCACGTATTTTGCGTTTAAAAATCATTAGAATTAAAAAAAAATAGCAATATTCGTATCATCAAAATTAATGTCAATATTTCAGAATACATAGAAATTATTCGTTAGAAACAACAAAAAAAGAGCATTGAACTTTTTTATCTGTCCTCATAAATTCTCATTTTTTTTCCTACTGATGGAGTCGTCGATGTTTTCAGCAGATGGCCTTCCCAGAACTTCGTGTGTGTAGTTTCAGATGGTAACGCTTCTACAAGGACGTACTGTAAAGAAGCATTTAGTTTCAGATGGTAACGCTTCTACAAGGACGTACTGTAAAGAAGCATTTAGTTTCAGATGGTCACGCTTCTACAAGGACGTACTGTAAAGAAGCATTTAGTTGCAGATGGTAACGCTTCAACACGGAGGTACTGTAAAGAAGCATTTATTTTCAGATGGTAACACTTCTACAAGGACGTACTGTAAAGAAGCATTTAGTTTCAGATGGTAACGCTTCTACAAGGACGTACTGTAAAGAAGCATTTAGTTTCAGATGGTAACACTTCAACACGGAGGTACTGTAAATAAGCATTTAGTTTCAGATGGTAACGCTTCTACAAGGACGCACTGTAAATAAGCATTTAGTTTCAGATGGTAACGCTTCTACAAGGACGTACTGTAAAGAAGCATTTAGTTTCAGATGGTAACACTTCTACAAGGACGTACTGTAAATAAGCATTTAGTTTCAGATGGTAACGCTTCTACAAGGACGTACTGTAAAGAAGCATTTAGTTTCAGATGGTAACGCTTCTACAATGACGTACTGTAAAGAAGCATTTACTTTCAGATGGTAACACTTCTACAAGGACGTACTGTAAAGAAGCATTTAGTTTCAGATGGTAACGCTTCTACAAAAACGTACTGTAAATAAGCATTTAGTTTAAGATGGTAACGTTTCTACAAGGACGTACTGTAAAGAAGCATTTAGTTTCAGATGGTAACGCTTCTACAAGGACGTACTGTAAAGAAGCATTTAGTTTCAGATGGTAACGCTTCTACAAGGACGTACTGTAAATAAGCATTTAGTTTCAGATGGTAACGCTTCTACAAGGACGTACTGTAAAGAAGCATTTAGATTCAGATGGTAACGCTTCTACCAGGACGTACTGTAAGGAAGCATTTAGTTTCAGATGGTAACGCTTCAACACGGAGGTACTGTAAATAAGCATTTAGTTTCAGATGGTAACGCTTCTACAAGGACGTACTGTAAATAAGCATTTAGTTTCAGATGGTAACACTTCAACACAGAGGTACTATTAAGAAACATTTAGTTTCAGATGGTAACGCTTCTACAAGGACGTACTGTAAAGAAGCATTTAGTTTCAGATGGTAACGCTTCTACAAGGACGTACTGTAAATAAGCATTTAGTTTCAGATGGTAACGCTTCAACACGGAGGTACTGTAAAGAAGCATTTAGTTTCAGATGGTAACACTTCTACAAGGACGTACTGTAAATAAGCATTTAATTTCAGATGGTAACGCTTCTACAAGGACGTACTGTAAAGAAGCATTTAATTTCAGATGGTAACGCTTCTACACGGATGTACTGTAAAGAAGCATTTAGTTTCAGATGGTAACGCTTCAAGACGGAGGTACTGTAAATAAGCATTTAGTTTCAGATTGTAACGCTTCTACAAGAACGTACTGTAAATAAGCATTTAGTTTCAGATGGTAACGCTTCAACACGGAGGTACTGTAAAGAAGCATTTAGTTTCAGATGGTAACGCTTCTACAAGGACGTACTGTAAATAAGCATTTAGTTTCAGATGGTAACGCTTCTACAAGGACGTACTGTAAAGAAGCATTTAGTTTCAGATGGTAACGCTTCTACAAGGACGTACTGTAAAGAAGCATTTAGTTTCAGATGGTAACGCTTCAACACGGAGGTACTGTAAAGAAGCATTTAGTTTCAGAGGGTAACGCTTCTACAAGGACGTACTGTAAATAAGCATTTAGTTTCAGATGGTAACGCTTCTACAAGGACGTACTGTAAATAAGCATTTACTTTCAGATGGTAACACTTCTACAAGGACGTACTGTAAAGAAGCATTTAGTTTCAGATGGTAACGCTTCTACAAGGACGTACTGTAAAGAAGCATTTAGTTTCAGATGGTAACACTTCAACACGGAGGTACTGTAAATAAGCATTTAGTTTCAGATGGTAACGCTTCTACAAGGACGTACTGTAAAGAAGCATTTAGTTTCAGATGGTAACGCTTCAACTAGGACGAACTGTAAAGAAGCATTTAGTTTCAGATGGTAACGCTTCTACAAGGACGTACTGTAAATAAGCATTTAGTTTCAGATGGTAACACTTCAACACAGAGGTACTATTAAGAAACATTTAGTTTCAGATGGTAACGCTTCTACAAGGACGTACTGTAAAGAAGCATTTAGTTTCAGATTGTAACGCTTCAACACGGAGGTACTGTAAATAAGCATTTAGTTTCAGATGGTAACGCTTCTACAAGGACGTACTGTAAAGAAGCATTTAGTTTCAGATGGTAACGCTTCTACAAGGACGTACTGTAAAGAAGCATTTAGTTTCAGATGGTAACGCTTCTACAAGGACGTACTGTAAAGAAGCATTTAGTTTCAGATGGTAACGCTTCTACAAGGACGTACTGTAAAGAAGCATTTAGTTTCAGATGGTAACGCTTCAATGCGGAGGTACTGTAAAGAAGCATTTAGTTTCAGATGGTAACGCTTCTACAAGGACGTACTGTAAAGAAGCATTTAGTTTCAGATGGTAACGCTTCTACAAGGACGTACTGTAAAGAAGCATTTAGTTTCAGATGGTAACGCTTCAACACGGAGGTACTGTAAAGAAGCATTTAGTATCAGATGGTAACGCTTCTACAAGGACGTACTGTAAGTAAGCATTTAGTTTCAGATGGTAACGCTTCTACAATGACGTACTGTAAATAAGCATTTAGTTTCAGATGGTAACACTTCTACAAGGACGTACTGTAAAGAAGCATTTAGTTTCAGATGGTAACGCTTCTACAAAGACGTACTGTAAAGTAGCATTTAGTTTCAGATGGTAACGCTTCAACACGGAGGTACTGTAAATAAGCATTTAGTTTCAGATGGTAACGCTTCTACAAGGACGTACTGTAAAGAAGCATTTAGTTTCAGATGGTAACGCTTCAACACGGAGGTACTGTAAAGAAGCATTTAGTTTCAGATGGTAACGCTTCTACAAGGACGTACTGTAAGTAAGCATTTAGTTTCAGATGGTAACGCTTCTACAATGACGTACTGTAAAGAAGCATTTAGTTTCAGATGGTAACACTTCTACAAGGACGTACTGTAAAGAAGCATTTAGTTTCAGATGGTAACGCTTCTACAAGGACGTACTGTAAATAAGCATTTAGTTTCAGATGGTAACGCTTCTACAAGGACGTACTGTAAAGAAGCATTTAGTTTCAGATGGTAACGCTTCTACAAGGACGTACTGTAAAGAAGCATTTACTTTTAGATGGTAACACTTCTACAAGGACGTACTGTAAAGAAGCATTTAGTTTCAGATGGTAACGCTTCTACAAGGACGTACTGTAAATAAGCATTTAGTTTCAGATGGTAACGCTTTCACAAGGACGTACTGTAAAGATGCATTTAGTTTCAGATGGTAACGCTTCAACACGGAGGTACTGTAAATAATCATCTAGTTTCAGATGGTAACGCTTCTACAAGGACGTACTGTAAAGAAGCATTTAGTTTCAGATGGTAACGCTTCTACAAGGACGTACTCTAAAGAAGCATTTAGTTTCAGATGCTAACGCCTCTACAAGGACGTACTGTAAAGAAGCATTTAGTTTCAGATGGTAACGCTTCAACACGGAGGTACTGTAAAGAAGCATTTAGTTTCAGATGGTAACGCTTCTACAAGGACGTACTGTAAGTAAGCATTTAGTTTCAGATGGTAACGCTTCTACAATGACGTACTGTAAATAAGCATTTAGTTTCAGATGGTAACACTTCTACAAGGACGTACTGTAAAGAAGCATTTAGTTTCAGATGGTAACGCTTCTACAAAGACGTACTGTAAAGTAGCATTTAGTTTCAGATGGTAACGCTTCAACACGGAGGTACTGTAAATAAGCATTTAGTTTCAGATGGTAACGCTTCTACAAGGACGTACTGTAAAGAAGCATTTAGTTTCAGATGGTAACGCTTCAATGCGGAGGTACTGTAAAGAAGCATTTAGTTTCAGATGGTAACGCTTCTACAAGGACGTACTGTAAGTAAGCATTTAGTTTCAGATGGTAACGCTTCTACAATGACGTACTGTAAAGAAGCATTTAGTTTCAGATGGTAACACTTCTACAAGGACGTACTGTAAAGTAGCATTTAGTTTCAGATGGTAACGCTTCTACAAAGACGTACTGTAAAGTAGCATTTAGTTTCAGATGGTAACGCTTCAACACGGAGGTACTGTAAATAAGCATTTAGTTTCAGATGGTAACGCTTCTACAAGGACGTACTGTAAAGAAGCATTTAGTTTCAGATGGTAACGCTTCTACAAGGACGTACTGTAAATAAGCATTTATTTTCAGATGGTAACGCTTCTACAAGGACGTACTGAAAAGAAGCATTTAGTTTCAGATGGTAACGCTTCTACAAGGACGTACTGTAAGGAAGCATTTAGTTTCAGATGGTAACGCTTCAACACGGAGGTACTGTAAATAAGCATTTAGTTTCAGATGGTAACGCTTCTACAAGGACGTACTGTAAATAAGCATTTAGTTTCAGATGGTAACACTTGAACACAGAGGTACTATTAAGAAACATTTAGTTTCAGATGGTAACGCTTCTACAAGGACGTACTGTAAATAAGCATTTAATTTCAGATGGTAACGCTTCTCCAAGGACGTACTGTAAATAAGCATTTAGTTTCAGATGGTAACGCTTCTACAAGGACGTACTGTAAAGAAGCATTTAGTTTCAGATGGTAACACTTCTACAAGGACGTACTGTAAATAAGCATTTAATTTCAGATGGTAACGCTTCTACAAGGACGTACTGTAAATAAGCATTTAATTTCAGATGGTAACGCTTCTACACGGATGTACTGTAAAGAAGCATTTAGTTTCAGATGGTAACGCTTCAACACGGAGGTACTGTAAATAAGCATTTAGTTTCAGATGGTAACGCTTCTACAAGGACGTACTGTAAATAAGCATTTATTTTCAGATGGTAACGCTTCTACAAGGACGTACTGTAAATAAGCATTTAGTTTCAGATGGTAACGCTTCAACACGGAGGTACTGTAAAGAAGCATTTAGTTTCAGATTGTAACGCTTCTACAAGGACGTACTGTAAAGAAGCATTTAGTTTCAGATGGTAACGCTTCTACAAGGACGTACTGTAAAGAAGCATTTAGTTTCAGATGGTAACACTTCAACACGGAGGTACTGTAAAGAAGCATTTAGTTTCAGATGGTAACGCTTCTACAAGGACGTACTGTAAATAAGCATTTAATTTCAGATGGTAACGCTTCTACAAGGACGTACTGTAAAGAAGCATTTAGTTTCAGATGGTAACGCTTCTACAAGGACGTACTGTAAATAAGCATTTAGTTTCAGATGGTAACGCTTCTACAAGGACGTACTGTAAAGATGCATTTAGTTTCAGATGGTAACGCTTCTACAAGGACGTACTGTAAAGAAACTTGATATTCAGAGTATGACATTTTGCCGAAGTGTAAACAACTTTGTTTTTCATAGCGTTAAACGTGTTGGATTGGGTGCCAAATAAAGTGTATTGACTATCTGCAGCGGAAGATCACATAAGTCTTTTTAAGAATTACGGCGAACATATTCTGTTAAAATAACACGGTTAGATTGGTTTAGACGCTTCAAAAGTAATGATTTTGATGTGGAAGATAAATATTCGCTCTGACCCAGAGAAAATGTTTGAAGAACAATTGGAGGAATCTAAACTTATTTATAAATGGAACTTTGTCTGTGTGTGTGTGTATGTGTCTGTGCGTGTGTGTGTACCCGTTACCTATAGGATCCAAAACGGCTGAACCGATTTTCTTGAAAATTTACACAGTTGTACTATAAGCGTCTGCGAGTGTTCTTAGCTAGGTTTTGTGTCGAGGTACTCCCGATAAATATCGAAAATCGATAATCGAAAAAATCGGGTTATAGAAAGAGTGGTAATATTTTAATCAAATTTGATTCACTCATAGACAAAGACATACGAAACGATATTCAGAAGTTTCAAAGTTGCAGTTCTTACAATAGTTCAAAAAATCGATAATATATATATATAAAAGGCAAGATGTTTGTGAGTGTGCCTGTTTATCAGCCTGTATGTTTGTATTTTTTTCAGCCCTTTTATTTTAGTTTTGCTTCGGGTTTGGCTCTAAATAGCTATAACTTTAGTTCTTAGTCAAAGCCATGATACCATTTACTCAGCGGACATATTTAGCCTTCAAAATTCAGTTTACGACGAAAAAAACTTATTTGATATCAATACCAGGAAATCAAAATTTGACTTACATCCATCCATTTTTTTTCAGTTTACGGTTTCGCTTTAACTGGAAGCAACTATTGTTTTTGGTCTTTCGTTCCAACGTCCAAAGAGTTTGAGCTCCAGGACCATGGATTAATTTTAAAGTTTTAAATACACTCAAGCAACGCCGGGCTATACTGCCAGTACTATGATACGTCTACATGTAGAAGAACGTCGGGTATGCCCGGAAGTGTTCAACTAGTCAATCTATCACGTCTCTACGACGATACTGTATACTAATTACCTTGTTCTGTATTCTACTAATCCTCACCTCTTGTAAATACTTCTCTTTCCTGTCAATACACCTACTTTTATACTATTACGTTGTTTTGTATTATTTCACATAATTCTGTTACCCGACGTAACACTAGAGAAAAACATTAACATAAAAAATACTAAAGAAAACGATTACCTTAAAAATTGTCATATGACCTCTGGTAAAAAAAATAAAAAAAATTATTGGGTTTATAAGTCCCAAACATTCAGTTGTTCTAGTCATTAAGGACACATGGTCAGTTCCTATGATTTGACCCAAAGAATTGTGAGTTCAATACGAGGCTGAATTACAGAGGTAAAATTACAGGGTCAGAGGGTCATAATTCATGACTACCAGAAGAGGCTCTAGGTAAGGAATATATTGTAATAAAGGGTTCGATTCGAAATTTCTCTCGTGAATTTTAATGCTTCAAAAGCAGCTTAACTATTAACCGTTAATAGATAGCAGCTATTCCCAGTTATGAATGACAGTCCTACCCCCAAATTAGCATGGATCAGGCTAGTCTCCCTGAGAGCTAGACACTGCACTTCGTCGGGTTAACACTCACAACAGATCTCAGGTGGAAAAATTACATCGAATCTATAGCTCAAGTCTGCAGCTAAGAACGTCGGTTCACTGCGTAGGGTCAGGAAGTTTTTCGCCTGCACATATATAAATCTACCATCCGCCCTTGCATTGAATACTGCTGCTATATCTGGTCGGGAGCCTCTGCTATCCACCTATCCTTGATAAAATCCAACGGAGAATCTGTAATGTGATCGATACCGAGCTGGCAGCTCAGATACAGTCACTTTCTCACCGGCGCAATGTGGCTTCCCTGTGTCTCTTCTACGAGTACTTTCACGGTTTTCGTCTCTGATGAACTTAGCTCTCTGGTGCCTTCTAAGCATGAGTTTACTCGAGCAACAAGATTAGCAACTAGGTCCCACCCTTTTACTGTTAAACCAATGAAATGTAAACGCGAATTCTACTCCAACAGCTTCTTTTCTCGCACTTCCCGCGTGTGGAACACTCTTCCGTTTACTTGCTTCCCCGACAGCTACAATCTTCAGGAGTTTAAATGTAAAGTCAATAGTCATCTCCTATCTCGCTAAATTGCATCCCCTCTCCGTCATGCTCCTTTCTCCGTGCACTTCACGCTCAGTATCTCCACCCTTCGCTTACCCACTTCCAGGTACAACCTATAACCTGTCACTATTTCTCATAAATTTCCTGTCACTCTTTTTATAAATTTCTTCTTATGTACCCCCCTTGCACCAGTGGCAGTAGAATGCCTTATAATACTGTAAGAAAGTCCTCACGTATGAAGGAGAGACTGGAAGCAAAAGAAAGGTGATTCTACAGTAGGATGCTGAGAATACCATCAAACGAATGTGGTTTTTGAGAGAATGCAAACAAAATGATGCATATATTTGACATCGAGAGGAGATAGTTGAAATTTCTGGAAAAATGTATGAGGAAAACAGGGTTGGAAATTCTGATACATAAATAACAGACAGAGGGAAAAAGGACCAGAGGAAATCAGCACGTGACATACTTGATGAGCGTAAGCCGAGTTTGGAAGATATAACGAGATGTAATATATTAAAACCTACAAGAGACGGAGAGATGCGGAGCAATATGATCGTCTACGTCCTGAAGTGACACGGAACATAAAAGAAGATAAAACTGAATTAATAGTTTGAGGGAAGAACAGCTTTAATCACATGGATTAATAAATTTATTGAGATTGTTAATCACATGATAGACATGCATTAATAAAACTACTATTGAGAAATACCGGAATACTGATGAATAATACTGTAAACAAAACACTGGGACAAAAGCTTAAATTAAGAACAGTTTTAATCACATGAGGGACATGCATTAATAAAACTACTATTGAGAAATACCGGAATACTGATGAATAATACTAAAAAAAAACACTGGGAAAAATGGTTACGTTAAGAACAGTTTTAGTCATATGAGAGACATGCAGTAATAAAACTACAATTAAGAAATACCGAAGTACTGGTGAATAATACTGTAAACAAAACACTGGGACAAAAGCTTAAATTAAGAACAATTTTAATCACATAAGAGACATGCGTTAATAAAACAACTTTTGAGAAATACCGGATAACTGGTGAATAATACTGTAAACAAAACACTGGGACAAAAGGTTAAGTTAAGAACAGTTTTAATCACATGAGAAACATTGATTAATAACGCAATAATAGAAAATACCGGAACTCTGTGTGGCAGTGCGTTCATCTCAAACGCCATGCGACCCGGATTGCGACGATCGTTTTATGAGCAAACGTTCTGTTCATAGCGGATGGACGAGGTCGTTTACCACAACTTTTGTAAAGAGTATTTATCAAAATGTTAAAATATGTTGCGGACACTTCTAAGGTTTTCGCTCCTTAAAAAGCAAAAAATATCAAATATGAATGACGAAAAGAATAAAAAATATTTCTTCTGTTTACACTTTTTAAAAAAATAATCTCATCTATTCACACAATTCAAATTTCAATTTTGGGGAACAGTAAGTGTGTTAGTGTATGTGTAAATGTCTACATGTTTTCTTGTTAAAGGTTGACTGTTGTGGCAAAATTACTTTCGAAGCTGGGGAGCAGATGTTCATTGGAAAAACAGAAGCGAGAAAGACGCTGATTTTTTTTATACTATTACGTGCATCCTGTAACATGATGAATGGAGGAAATCCGCCTCCGACATTCCTGCTTATTTGTTTATTTTATTGTCTGCTGATTTGGTTCCTATAAAATACATATATATTAAGAAATATATTGATAATCATATCTGAGATACAAATCCTATATCTAACTAAAACACACAAAGTAAAATTGCACACCCGCAAAATCGGATCCAAACGACTAAAAACATTTCGGAAAAAACCCAAATAAAATTGCACACCCTCAAAATCGGAATCCAAACAACTAAAAACATTTTGGAAAAAACCCAAGTAAAATTGCACAAGTCAGTGTGAAAAGCAAAATTCTGGGTCCTGATTGGATAGTAAATAGAAAATTCATAATATCACGTCAGTCAAACGTTTTTTCACAGCTAAAGAAAAAAATGACTCTGGGAGCCGGTCACATAACTGAATTTCACTATTTAAGCATGTCCGTGACCCGGTCAAGACAGTCCGATATGTGAGCGGTTAGCTGACGAATCTCGTGGCAATTTAACAAAATAAATTTCTCTGGGGTCAGTGAGGTGGGCGCTGGTGTATTTTGGGGGGTTTGTTTTTCTGTGGGGAGATGACCTCCCGTGATTTAATCACTTAAGAGTAAGACCAAGGAGAAATTACACGAAATTCTTAACTATATTCTCGGGAAACACTTTGGAGCATATTTGATGCAGTTCGGCCAAATAGCAAGTGATACTCCGTAATTTGAGGTAGGTGAATGGGGGATGAATCATCAGAGGCTGAGGGGGCCGGAAACTGCTGATTGTGGCTGTGGTATTTGTACTTTTCTGAGTGTGGTCATTTTCGGGGGCGTGAATAGAAGTGACTTTGTAATTGGAGGAAGGGCTGATAGTTTCGGGCGAGATGAAGATGATGTAGTGGAGGCTGATGGAAGGGATACACTACATGAATATATTTGGCTTTTTAAAGTTTTTTTTTAATTCCTTCATTTTCTGGAATTGTCATGTGTGTTTGATAAAATGACTTGAGGTCATCTTTGCACTGTCCACAGGCGTAGGCAACAGTATGTCCCACATTAAATAACCTGTTTCTTTGACGATCGTTTGGGTTTGAACAGCAAGAAAATCAGTAATTTCATTACAAATTTCTCGCTTTACCTTGCCAAACACAAAGACTGACACTGTTCTTTTAGCAATGCGTTCTTTTGTATCAAGGTCTACCAAAAGCCCGCCATTGGTAACTAGATGAAAATACTCTTTGGCTCTCTCGACGAAATCCGCCACATTGACGATGCATTTTGGAGGACAACTCCAAATAGAGGGTGATTCTATAGCCGCGACACCGTTTACTTCCTTTGTCTTTCTCGTGCTTGGTTTTATGTCTTCGACTTTATTTTCCTCGACTACAGGGTAGGGGGTAATTTTTCCCTTATAAAACCCCACTTTTTTTCTGGGGTCTTATCTGGGGACATTTTTAACTCTGAATTTACAACCAGTAAATTTCCCAATTATTTATATATCGGCGGCGTCCAACCGTTACGACCTGCGAACGACGGGAGACGTACAACACACGACGTGGCTAGTGATCTGACATCCCACTTTACTCCGCGTTCAGACGGACAGAAAACACGCTGACGATTATCGGTCGGCGGGCCAATGAGCAATGGAACTAACAGCGTAAAGGTGATACCTAAGGAGAGACGAGACTCGTAGTCGACCGCAACATACCTCCTGACACGAAAGCAAGCATGGAAAACTGAAGAGACGAAAAATAGCGGTTGCCGACACGAGCACGGTTAGCTTGCGGGTAGCAGTTGCCACAGCAGACAACTGCGACGATTCATTGCGCAAATGACCTGCTAAGCCAGGTAGTCAAGCAGCAGCGTGTGCACGGAGACACGCGAAAAGCCCGTGAAAGCCCAGCGGTAGTGGAGCAGAGGGCGAGTCGTCGTAAGGAGCTACGAAAACGGTGGCGAAGATGGTGACCAGGGTGGTGGCAACGGCTTGCGGCTACCACGAAAAAATAGCCATACTATAGTTTGAAAGTGGAGGAGGACGATTCGATGTTTGACCAGAAAATAAACACGGGCTATCATCAAGCAATAATGCCTTACCTGCACTACAACATTTCATTACCCTTGATTGGGTGGTTTTCAGCAAAATCCAAGATGTACTGATATCCAAATGTGTTTCTTATGATCTGAAAGAAAAGATTTACATGATACCTGTTGTACTTTACGGACTGGAATATGTGAACTGGACGGTAAGTGCGTTGCAAAAAAAAAAAAATACACAGTTGTACTATAAGTGTTTGCGAGTGTTCTTAGCTAGGTTTTGTGTCTAGGTATCCCCCATATATATCGAAAATCGATAATCGAAAAAATCGGGTTATAGAATGAGTGGTCCGATTTTAATCAAATTTGATACATTCATGAACAAAGACGATATTCAGAAGTTTCAATGTTGCATTTCTTAAAACAGTGCAGAAAATCGATAATATATATATATATATATATATATATATATATAAAAGGCAAGATGTTTCTATGTGTGTCTGTTTAACTGCCTGTATTTTTTCAGCCCTGTTATTTTATTTTTGCTTCGGGTTTGGCTCGAAGTAGGTATAATTGTAGTTCTTAATTTCAGCCATGATACCATTTACTCAGAGGACTTATTTGGCCTTCAAAATTCAGTTTACGACGAAAAAAATCATTTGATATCGATAACAGGAAATCAAAATTTGACTTACAACCATTCATTTTTCTTTCAGTCTACGGTTTCGCTTTAGCTGGAAACAACTATTGCTTTTTAGTCTTTCGTGCCAACGACCAAAGAGTCTGAGCTCCAGGACCATGGGTTAGTTTTAAAGCTTTCATTACACCCGAGCAACGCCGGGCTATACTGCAAGTACAGCTATAAAAACAGCGGCCTTAACTACAAAGATATTAAATATCATAAACAAATTAATCATAATGTCTAACAATTGAAATAGGAAAATTATTTGCTACACACCTATTTAACTAAATCGTTAGTCCCAACGTGGGCAATAAATTCCTTAATTAAGTTTTAAAAAATTTCTCAAATAATAGTCCCCTTATCAATTTTTTTTAAATAAAAGGACACTGAAACAGTTGTGCCCGCACTAATAATCTTCATATCTTAATAAAAAAGATAAAAATAAAACCCTGAGGCAAAATTATGTTATTAATAAAAACCAACTTCCTATAAATAATGATAATAACGCAAGTTCATGCAATTGTCAAAACTCTAACGCATGTTCTTTGCGAAGGAAATGCCTTACATATTCCATAGTATACCAAACTACCATATTCACTGCATAAAACCTCATCTTACCAAACATTATATCGGATGTACTAAGAATAATTTTAAATCTCGATTTTACCAACATAACTTATTTATCAATAATAAAGTGTATAGTAAAACAACTCTCTATATATTTCTGAGATGAGGGAGTATTTACACACTTTACATTATTCGGACTATTGTGTACGTCTAGGTTGCCATTTCTAGGAATTTTAAACTGAACCCTTTTTTACGATCACTAGTGGATAACATCGTCATCTTTTGTGCGAAGCCGCTTTTGGTAGTCATGAGTTATCTCCCTCTAACCTGACTCTCTGTGCTGTTGCCTGGTATTGAAGTCACAACTGTCTGGGTCAAGTCACTGAAACTAACCAACGACTATATCCACTGAGCTATGTGTTCTAAAGAACAATTGCATTTCTAGGACGTAAACTATTCAGTAAACATTTTAACAGAGTTCATATAGCATTTTTTAATGTTAATGTTTTTCTCTAGTATTTTTTAATGTTAATGGTTTTCTCTAGTATTTTTTCAAGAATTCATATTGCAATTTTGAGGTTAATTTCTGTCTCTAGTATTTTTTTTATCAGCTCTCATATTGTAATTTCAGACACTAATGATTTTCTTTGAATTGCTCCACCGCTATTGTTCACAGGAATAAATTCGTCCAACTTTATCGGAACGTCTCTGTAAAAATGGGTTAAACAACAGCAAGCCTTCAATCGCCCATTAATCAATAAATTTGAGGACAAGTCCGAGTGCTTTGTTCGGAGATTATCCACCAACCCAACATTTGATTCCTCCGGGGTGTCCACACCCGACTTCCCACCTAGAAGTGAAGCTCAACTGAGTGATATTCACATTACCGCCTCGCTGGTCTCTAACATAATTTCTAATTTTGATTCCCATTAGGCTAGCGGAGGTGACAAAATGCCAGTCATTGTCCTGAAGAAATGTGCCCCTGATTTCCTCTCTGTCCTTTCCAAACCCTACAACTACTGACTTTCTGATTGTTGCTTGCTGGAATCGTTATAGATTCGATCAAAAATTTACCTAGGTTGTTGTACGAAAAGGTACCAAAGTTTGTCTGCTCAATTTCGTCGAATGTCGAGGAATATTTTCCTTCGTTAGCAAAAAATGTGTATAATATAAGTGATGGTTAATAATGGAAGTATATTCTACCCTTAGATATTTAATTTAAAAAGTGCTTGATGCGAAAATAGAGCATAAATTGTTTCTATTATATGATACTAATATTAGCATACGATATATGTTGCAGTATGGCATTAATATTATAACAATAATAACAATGACTCACACACACACACACACACACATATATATATATATATATATATATGAAATAATTTGTTTGAACATTATTTTTAATCGATACTCATATTTAACTAAATATTCTGGTTTTAATTAAAAAGTAATATATATTTATATCTACCGGCCTGATTATTTACGATAAATTTTTATTACGAAAATGTATGCCATTCAGCAAGTTTCGAACCTGCGACCCCTATCCACATAGGGGAAGCTACCCGGCGATCTGGCACGTATTAGACCTCTCGACCACGAATGACCTTCAGTCTAAACGAGGTTTTAATCAAGCCTATATAACACAATATAGATCACATAGTAGCTTCCCCTAAGTGGATAGGGATCGCAGGTTCGAATCCTGCCAAATGACACACATTTTCGTAAAAATTGTTTTATCGTAAGTAATCAGGCCGGTAGATATAAATATATAATACTGTTTAATTAAAACATAGAATATCTACTTAAATACGAGTATCGATAAAAAATAATGTTCAAACAAATTCATTTCAAATTGTCGGTTTTATTTTATGTTTTTTGTATTGAACATTATATTTGTAATTACTATCTTATGTGTAAAAGGGGAAATATTGTTTACATTAGAATTAGGATTAAATAATTATGTTATACGTAAGTATTTTGGTTGATTGTTTTGTTTTTATGGCATATCAACCTCGGAGGGTCATTTATGGTCAACTAAATTTTATTTATTGCTGCTAATACCGTTTCCTTTCAACAACTTTTTTTTTTTAATAATTTTTGTGTCTAGTAATACTTTTTCTTTTCAAGTATCAAGATTCATTGGGATTTGTTTTTTTTTTAAGGGCAGGGTCTCCAAGTCCTACCTTTGTTATTTAACCCATAACTGAAGGGAAGGGACGGATTAATACCTTTCCGAAGGGTACAAGTGCTTAAGTGAATGCAGGGTATTCAACTGGAAATCGAACTCGGCTCGGCCGATTTCTCTTTCCAGAGCCGATATCCACTGCACCACAACGCACATCCGTCACTATATATATATATATATATATATATATATATATATATATATATATATATATATATATATATATATATATATATATATATATATATATATATATATATATATATATATTGTTGCACACTTTCTTCTAGTGAGTGCAGAGCCAGGGATCGAACCACAGACCGTTGGATTTCAATTCAACGCTCTCCCAGCTGGCTTCTTGCTACGCCTCTTCCTCTTCCTCCTCCACTTTCCTCCTTCCACCTTTTCACTGCGTCTCTCTGCGCCAGCTTCTCGCCAAGAAATTGACGCCACGAACTCCCTCGGTGAACTTGGTCGGTCGGTTTTATCTATCCATAATCCATTTCTCTACCCATAATCCATTTCCTCAGTCTATAAAAATTCCACTCGAGGGCCTCCTCTCTTTTTTCCTTTAGAATGAGCTGAAGGTGGATTATTAAGACAGCGGTGAGTATTATTATTATTTTCTTTCTTTGGAACAGATTACTGCCCTGCACGCCAGACACAAACGAACCCTCTTTTTTCCAGAGCCGCCGCTAGTCGCCCTTTCATGTTCACATATATATATATATATTTGTTTGAACCTTTATTTTTAGGAAATTATGTTTTTAATTAAATCCTATGTTTATATTTCCTACACTGCCGACCTGAATATTTTGGATAAATTTTGTTAATTAAAAACTGAATATCTACTATTTCGCAGAGGAGGGAAGTTATGAGAAAGAGTGACAGGTTATAGGTAGTGTCAGGAAATGGGTAAGAGAAGGATAAGAATACTGATGAGAGTGAAGTGAACAGAGAAAGGAACGTGTGAGAGAGAAAGAGAATGCAGGTTAGTGAGATAGAAGATGACTAATGACTTTATATTTAAATTCTTAGAGATTGTAGCTGTCAGGGAAGCAGAAGGGAATTTCACAGGCGGGAAGTGCGAGAAAAAGATGATAAAGTTGAATTTGCGTTTACATTTTATTGGTTTCACAGTAAAATGGTGGAAGCTAGTTGCTAATCTTGTGGCTCGAGTAAATTCATATATAAGGGGTAACCGTGAGTTAAGTTCATCGAAGCAGAAACCGTGAAAGTACTTGTAGAAGAGACACAGTGAATCCACATTGCTCTAAGCTGCCAGATCGGGATCGATCACATTACAGATTTTCCGTTGGATTTTGTCAAGGATCCCCTAGGTGGATAGCAGGGGCACCTGACCAGATATGGCAGCAGTATTCAATGCATGGGCGGATGGTAGATTTATATACGTGCAGGATTGTTTCAGACGGGAAAAAATTTCTGGCCCTACACAAATATTATTTTTTCCTAATCTTTGTTCTACCAACTGTTTTTTTTTAATGAATCCTAACAAATATGATACCTCTTTCCCTATGTCGAGATGGAGATGCCTGGTCAGGATCAATTTCATTACAGATCTTTTGTGGTGGGGGGGGGGAATTTTGTCAAGAACCTCGAGATGAATCGCAGGAGCACCAGGCCAGATATTTCAACAGTATTCAATGCACGGACAAATGATAGATTTATAATTTACATTATTTGCATTGTTCGGACTATTGCCCTCATCTTTGTTGCCATTTGTACGAGGTTTCTTCAGGCGCAAGAAATTTCGAACGGAACCCTTTATTACAATCACTGGGGTATAATATTTTGATTGCAAGTCATGAGTTATCTCCCTTTAGCCCTGCAAGCTACTTGTTCACCATAACTGTAGCCTGGTATTGAACTCACAACTCTTTGGGTAAAATCACAGGAACTAACCAACGTCTATATCCACTGGGCCATGTGAACTTAAGTGAATGTTTCGGACATATAAACCTCATGTACAGTAACCTTTTTTTACCTGAGTTCACATCACAATTTCTTGATGTTAATCGTTTGTCTTAAACATTTTTGATGTTAATGGTTATCTCTTGTATTTTTACTTGTAACTTGTAACTTGTTTACTGACTTCGAATTTCAGTGGAAATCGTTGCATTCACTTTTCCTTCCAGTTATGAGTTAAATAGCAGAACACATTGTCTGCTTTAGCCTTGTTTGGCAACAAGGCTAAAGTAGAAAGAAATGGCAACCTACTGCGGGAAAATTTTCTGCCCTGTCTTTTAAGTTATGATCGCTGAAGCGTGTATTACGTATGTCACTTAAGTAACTGACTGTCTACATTGGCATCGAGATCTCACTGTTACGCTTTTTAAATAGCTAAAGGCAATTGGCACTTCTAATTCGACAGTTTCTTTTCTCACAGTTCTGGCCTGTGGAATTCTATTGGTTTGACATGCTTTCCTCATAACTATAATTGCCAAAAATTTAAATTCAGCGCCAATTGTCATATTCTATTTTCTTGAATCTCGTCCATCTTTTGTCCTTTTCTCAATCCTCCCTATTCTCAGTCTTCTTTCTTTCCCCTTCACTTCTTGTAAAACACTGCATATTAGTGGCATTCATGCCTTGCTTGGTGTGAAATTATTAAAAAATATTTAAGCTTGCGACTAGATTGTTCTTTTGGTGCAATGGAAACGAGAAATCGAGGAGCCGATATCGAATTCTAGTTGGATTACTTGCATTCACACACGCGAAAATAACCTTTGGAAAAGTATTAATCCATCTCTTCCCTCCACTTATGGGTTAAATAACAGGACAGATTGCGTTCTATAGCCCTAGCTGGCAACCAGTCTACCGCAGAGAGTAATGAGAACCTACTGCAGGTTAATCTTCTACCCAGTGAGACATGTCTCTTTCGAGACATGATCACCCAAGCGTGTATCACGTATATCACTCAAATGACTGACTAGATTGCCATCTAGGTCTCAATATTTTACTGTTGAAATGGCGAAATGAAACCATCATTTCTAATCCAACAATTCCTATTCTGTAATCTTCCGCCTGTGGATCTCCCTTTGTTATATATCGCCGTACGACGACAAACAACGAGAACACGCATATATAAAAATATAAGGTTATATCTTTATTCCTGACGACGAACCCGTGTGGAACAGAGAATGGAAGAGTGAGAGCGCACGTAGAATGGGTCGACGGGAGTGTAGTCTTGCCTGTGGTGTCTCTCTGCTTCCACTGGCCGTTCTCGCTGGCGAATCCGTGTGTCGAGGTCTTTTTATAGTCTTCTAGAACCGGGACTTTTCCTTCCGGTTTTGCCTCGCCCACGCAACGCCCACGTAATTCCAAGAGACACCTGTTCTGTTTGCCTCCGTAGTCATTTCCGCCGCTGTCGGAAATAAGGTCAAACGAGCCCGACTCATAACCCTGCGACATCCGCTCCAGGCCCCGACAGGATGTATTTCTCAAACACCTGTCTTGTCGTTCGCTGACCCCTTCACCGACGGGAAACACCATCGATTGCATCAACCTTCCTCGGGTGGGGCCAGATTGCTATATTACACCTTGAGTTGACTTTCTTTCTTGATAACTATAATCTTTAAAAATTTAAATGAAACATCATTTGCCGTATTCTACCTTCTTGAATCCCTTTCATTGTTATTTCTTTCTTCAATATCAGCTGTAGGCAGTCTTTTGATTGACTTTAACCAGCTCAGCAATAGTTTGCAATCCAGTTTTGCTTGGGTTGAAATGACTGAAAAATATCTGCGGTGATTAATTTGGTACTGGTGTGTTTGCAGTTTAAGTACAAAATGTGAGCACCTTTCTTTCTTAGAATTAACTATGAAATGCCATTGCCTTGCATTATTTCAAACTAGAAATGAAAAACTCTTGAGTTACTTGTGAATATTTCTATTTAATTCACCTAAAAATTAATGACTCACAATTCTCTGTTATTTGTGCTGGTACACACTTTCATCTGAGACATCAAAGAATGTACTCTGTATCTCATTTCGTCATCCTCTGTAAATAATTTAGTACTTTGTTTTTCAATCATCAATCATTTATCCTATTGACAAAAGCTTTACCTCCCCCCAGCCCTCATGGACTAAGGGAGGCAAATTTATTTTTGATTAATATGAAAATAAAATTAGTGGATGCTTATATATATATAGTCATTCGCAGACAGATCTGTTTCGCTGTATCACAGCTAATCAGTACGGTTAGACTCCGATTGCTTTTAACCCAGCGTTGAAACCCGACCGAATTGGCGTCAGTCGGCGATTCTACCTCTGGGCTATGGGTGTTCGGTAGAAAAAGGCAGACTTTTTAGCGTGTATATTGTCATTATACCCGCCCAATAGCCAGAGTACTCTACTCCATTCCTGAATGAGCGATCCGTACATGCCAGAGTAGCTACTGTGTTTCAAAGTCTAACATTCTTCCAATGTGCTCAATCAGGGTGTGAGAGTATATATATATATATATATATATATATATATATATATATATATATATATAATGTCTGCCTTCCATAGCTCAGAGGTAAAATCGCCGACTGATACCAATTCGGTCGAGTTTCAATCATGGGTTAAAAGCAATCTGAGTTCAACCGTACTTATGAGCTGTGATACAGCAAAACAGATATGTCTGCGGATGACTATATATAATTCCGAATTCAACATATGAATATAATTATCGCTTCTTCAGCAACGATCAAAAACAATAAATGATTAATTCAAATGTGATACAAAAATTGACATTGACAAAATTTACCGGAATGAGTTCAAAAACATAACCATACACAGGAAGTAACAAGAATAGAAGTGTAGATGAGGAGAAAAGAAAAGGACAAATGGGGAAGACAGGGGGAATGTTAACGAAGATAAAAGACATAAATGCCGGCTTCAGATGGTGAAAGGAAGGAGAAGTTCCTGTGGAACTCGCTTCCATATTCTTGCTTTCCTGACGGCTACAACCTCCAGGAATTTAAATGCAATGTCAATAGTCATCTCTTAACCACTTGATTCTAAGTTCTTTCTACACCACCCAGAATATCCTTTCCTTTCTCTCCACCATTGCAACTATCATTACACCTGTATTCCCATCCTTCTCTTGCTCCTTTCTAACTGATTGGTCTTTCTCTTCACTCTCCTCCTATCTAATCTTTTTATTCTTATATAGCCCCCTGCACATCAGTGGCGTTAACGCCTGCCTTGGTCGGGGGTGATACGATTAAAAAAGAAAAAAAAAGAAAAGGAAAAAGGAAGAAAGGAGACAATATATTATATATTTAGCTCTGTTAAAAATTTAACAAAAAATTTGGTTTTATATATATATATATATATATATATATATATATACACACACACACACACACACACACACACACATATATATATATATATATATCGTTGTTTCAACAATATATACTGTTGAATCAACGGAATAAAGCTTTTTAAGGAACTCACTGAATTTAAATTTTTTTACTAAATTCGAGTAAATAGGTCTGCCTATCGCCCGGTTCCCACAAAGACCAGGTAGTTTTAATAAGAGTAAAGGTATATATCTTATTTCCTGTTTACGACTGAGTTTCCGGTTCTGTCTCATTCAGATCTAAATTTATAACGCCTCCGCCTAAACTCTGAAATTTCATTTACTAATAATTTTTTCCGCCGAGTGCGAATTCCAGTTGAATTCCGGGCATTTTCTTACACACAAATACTCTTGAGAAAGGTATTAATCAGTCTCTTCTCTCATTTTATGTGTTAAATAACAGGACAAATTGGGTCCTATAGCCTTGCCTGGAGACTAGTCCACCGCAGAATGTAATGGCAACCTACTGTGGGATAATCTTCTGCGCAGTCAGTCATGTCTCTTTCCAGACATGATCGCCCAATCTTGTATCATGTATGGCACTTAACTGACTGAATATAATAATTGGAAGCATAGTCTAAAGCTGTTTAAGAAGTATAACTTAAGCTGTTTATGAAGAGGGGGTTGGTTTTTGAACAGTCATAAAGTAGTAAACTGATCACTAACTAATTGCTATTTATTAATATAATAATAGAATCCACATCTTCTTCCTAGAGATAGGGGTTAAATATAGATTTGGTTGGCAAGCTGTATATCGCAGAAAGGAAAGGCAACCTACTGCGGGATAATCTTCTGCCCAGTCAGTCATGTGTTTTTCGAGACATGATCGCCCAAAGCGTTTATCACATATGGTACTTAACTGACTGAATATAATAGTTGGAAGCATAATCAAAGTCTCTACTGGTCATGAAATGGGGGATCGGTTTTATATTGTCATAAAGTAGCTAACTGATCAACCACTAATTACTACTTATTAATATAAAAATATAATCCATCTCTTCTTTCTACAGGGTTGCATAGCAGGAGAGATTAGGTTCTATAGCTTTGGCTGGCAATCAGTCTACCGCAGAAAGCAATGGCAACCGACTGCGTGATAATCTTCTGCCCAGTCAGTCATGTCTCTTTCGAGACCTGATCACCCAATCGTGTATCACGTATGGCACTTAACTGGGTGATTTTATCTTCTCTTCCAACAAGAATAGATAGTTTTGCCTATCGTCCGGCTCACACTCCTCCCAGGTCTCTTGAACAAGGTTTATCGCTTGTGCCCTTTTTAGGTTTAGGTTTCCTTTTCCTTCTACAATTCTTTTCTTTTTTTATTCTAGATTCAAAGGCGTTCGACAAAGTACGCCACAAAGAATTGATAGAAGTGCCCAGCAGCCTCGACATATTTGGGAATGACATTAGAGTAATCAAGAACCAAACAAACCGCCTGCATACGGAAAGGAAACAAAAACAGCAGATATGCAACGATAGAAAGGGGCGCAAGACAAGGATGTGTCTTTTCACCGGATCTATTCAATTTCTACAGCCAGACTACTCTGAGAATCCTAGAAGTCATGCCAAAATTCATCATCGGAGGCCACAATCTGAACAATATAAGATACGCAGGTAATACATTGTTGATAGCAAACATGGAAAGGAAACTACAAGACCTCCTACAGAAGCTAGCTAAAGAAAGCAGAAGGAAAGAACTGCAAATAAAGTATAAGAAAACCAAATGCATGGTCATCAGTAAAAAGAGGAAACAAAAATGCTAACTATAGACGGGGGGGGGGGGACTAAAATCAATCAGGCACAGAAAATTCGCTACTTGGGAAGCATTCTAACAGAAGACGGAAAATGCGACACTGAAATCCGAAGGCGAATTGACATGGATGCATTTCAGAAGATGAGTATAGTGTTGAGGGACAGGAAAATTTCCCTCGAAAAATATAGTCGATTGCTATGTGATTTTAGTTCTTCAATATGCTAGATCTTCTCATTAAAGGTGAAGGAAAAACTTGAAAGAAAACTGAAATGTGGTTCTACAGAAGGATGCTGAGGATATCATGTAGGGTTCATGTGAGCAATGATGAGGTTTTGGAAAGTTTGTACGCGGAAAGGAAACTAATATTGAGTATCAGAAAAAGACAACTAAAATTCCTGGGTCATAAAATGAGGAACGAGGGATTGGAGAATCTGATACTCACGGGTCAGATAGAAAAAAAGAAAGACTAATAAAAGCATCGTGTTACATACATGATAAGTGGTTGGCAGTACGGAATTTGGGTGGACGTGACAAATGAAAGTATGCTAAGAGCCACCAGGGATAGGGAGACGTAAAAATCCATGATCGCTTACGTTCTGAAGGGTCACGGCATATAGAAGAAGAAGAAGAAGAAGAAGGATTCTCTTGCGTCTTAGTGACATTATCGCCTTGTTTCAGGTGAATAGATTTTTAACAAATTATGTGCTGCAGTAATTATATCAGACCAAGTAACCTTCATGGAATCAAGGCTTTTGATGTGTTTAGAAACAACGGGAGCTGAGGTATTAATATAAAAATGAGTGTGAGTCAGGAGAGGGAAGATGTCTGGTAGGGATGGCTCTTGTCGTCTAACGTTGAATTTGAATCAAATTTCACTGGAAAAAGCTTAGTCATTTCTGACAATGATGAGATAACCTTAAGGCTTTTCATCAGAGAAGAACCTGGCAAATTGCCTCTGTTAAAAATCTTTTTGATGATTATACAGAACTCTCGGTAACTGAGTCTTTTTGTTTATTTCAACTTTGGTCTGAACTGTCTAAGTGGAACTGATTTTATTTTAAAGAATTCTCTTGGAATAATTGCGGTCAGTTCTGAATGCGGTAAGACTTCCTTCTATATCTTTTAATATGATAGACATGGATGTAGTGTTTTGCTGATAGCAGACACAGAAAGGAAACTAGGAGACCCCCAACAGAAGGTAGCTGAAGAGAGTAATAAGAAAGGACTACAAATAAACTGCAAAATACCGAATGCATGGTCCTCAGTAAAAAGGGCAGCCCAATATTCCAAATACAGGTCGGGGATGCTAGAGTCAAATAAGACACAGAAAGGAAACTAGGAGACCCCCAACAGAAGGTAGCTGAAGAGAGTAATAAGAAAGGACTACAAATAAACTGCAAAATACCGAATGCATGGTCCTCAGTAAAAAGGGCAGCCCAATATTCCAAATACAGGTCGGGGATGCTAGAGTCAAATAAGACACAGAAAGGAAACTAGAAGACCCCCAACAGAAGGTAGCTGAAGAGAGTAATAAGAAAGGACTACAAATAAACTGCAAAATATCGAATGCATGGTCCTCAGTAAAAAGGGCAGCCCAATATTCCAAATACAGGTCGGGGATGCTAGAGTCAAATAAGACACAGAAAGGAAACTAGAAGACCCCCAACAGAAGGTAGCTGAAGAGAGTAATAAGAAAGGACTACAAATAAACTTCAAAATACTGAATGCATGGTCCTCAGTAAAAAGGGCAGCCCAATATGCCAAATACATGTCGGGGATACCAGAATCAAGCAGGTACGAAAATGTACATACCTGAGAAGTGTTATAACAAAAGACGGAAAGTGCAACACAGAGATTTGAAGGCGAATTGGCATGGCGAAGGAAGTATTACAGAAGTTGAGTAAAGTATGAAGAAACACGACAAACAAAGAAGAGAGCACTGGATTGCTATGTGATGTCCGTCCTTCAATATGGCAGTGAATGTTGGACAATATCATCAAAGATGAAGGAAAGATTTAAGCAACTAAAATGTGGTTCTACAGAAGGATGCTGCGAATAACATGGACCGAGCATGTGTGCAAAGATGAGGTCTTGGAAATGATGGAAACAAAAAAGGAAGTTAATACTGAGCATCAGAAAGAGACAGTTGAAGTTCCCGAGACATGTAATGAGGAAGGAAGGCTTAGAGAACCTGATACTAACAGGCCAGATAGAGGTAAAAAGAGACAGCAACGGATAAGATATTTGATGATGATAGAACAAGGGTTGCATGGTGTAATAAGAGAAAGCGTGCTAAGAGCCCCCAGGGATAGGGAAACGTGGAAAGTCATGATCGCCTACGTCCTGAAGAGACAGGGCACATAAAAGAAGAATATATATGCCAACTGTTTATAAGAAATTATAAGGTGGGTATAAAATAGGGTTCTATATTATAATCAATATATAAACTGACCCCTCATTTTTTGGCGTGCTAGTTTCTATACATTTATATTCTATATTAATGGGCTTGAGCTTGTGGATGACAGAACGGTGGTTGCATGGTATAACAGGAGAAGGCTTGCTAAGAGCCACCAGGGATAGCGAGACGTGGTAAGCCATGGTCACCTACGTTAGCATCGGTTAGGGTCTCGGCTAGGAGCAAATAGTGTTTCAATTTTTGTTTGGAGGTTCACTAAAATAGTACAAATATACACTATGGTAAAAATGACAGAAATATATTTACAAAAAAAATGACCCGTAGTAAAACACTTTTACAGCCAAATGACAATCAATACAAAAAAAATTATAAAAATACATTTTTATAATAAAAATTATTTGCAGTACTTTTTATTATATACATAGAGTGGGTAAACAAAACACCTTGAACTTTGATCCTGGGTGTGACGATAAACTGCATCCAGCAGCAAGGCGTGTGATTGGAAAGTTGTGAGAAGCATGGAACCACATCTTAATTACTGTTGTTCAAAGGTCCACCCTGACCCGGAGTGGTGGCACCCGTTATGGTCCCAGCTATGGACAAATAGTTAACTGTATAGGCAGGATTATGTACACCTTAGACGAATTCATTTGTTGTGTAAAAAGGGGCGCTCCTGAATAACTGTCCCCAACGATATTTGTGCGTAAGCTGGAATTCGAACTCTGCTCTCCGATTTCTCAATCTACTCTAGCGGGCTGGGTAGAAGACGAAATGAAATCCCCAAAGGCATTTTTGCATAAGTCTGCTTAATTTCTTTTGTTCTTCACTCTTTCTTCACATGTACAAATAAACTCACGCGTGCACACACACACACAACACACACTCACACACACAGCGATGTAAAATCAGGTACAAACACACACACACGCGCACGCACACACGCTACCCAATTCTGACACAGGAAAATTTCACTAGAAACAAAGAGAGTGCTAGATTGCTATGTGATGTCAGTTCTTCAATACGGGAGTGAATGTTGGACAATATCATCGAAGATAAAGGAAAATCTTGAAGCAGCGGAAATTTGGTTCTACAGAAGGATGCTGAGGATATCGCATGTGAGTAATGATGAGGCGTTGGAAAGAATGGCAACGAAAAGATAATTAATAGTGAGCATTAGGAAGAGACAGCTGAAGTTCCTGGGACATGCAATGAGGAAAGAGGGCTTGGAGAACCTGATACTGACAGGCCAGATAGAAGGAAAAAGAGACAGAGGAAGGCAGTGGATAACATTAGAAGCACCTGAGCAGGTGAACGACAGAACATAGGTTTCGAGTTGTAACAGGAGAAAACGTATTAAGATCCACCAAGAATAGGGATACGTGGAAAGCCATGATCGCCTACGTCCCGAAAGGATAGAGCACATAGAAGATCCATTTTTATTATTTTTCAAAGCATTGAATGGTCTGTAAATTTAAATACCTTTAAAATGAAATTATTCCCTTTTCAGCATCTGAGAGAATCCATTTTTAGGTATGCTAGACAATTTCTCTGGCCACAATCTATCTATCTAAACTTATTTATAAATGGAACTTTGTGTGTGTCTGTGTCTGTGTCTGTGTCTGTGTGTCCGTTACCTATAGACACTGAAACGGCTGAACCTATTTTCTTGAAAATTTACACAGTTGTACTATAAGCGTCTGCGAGTGTTCTTAGCTAGGTTTTGTGTCGAGGTACCTCCGATAAATATCGAAAATCGATAATCGAAAAAACCGGCTTATAGAAGGAGTGGTCCGATTTAAATCAAATTTGATACACTCATAGACAAAGACATAAGAAACGATATACAGAAGTTTCAAGGTTGTAGTTCTTACAATAGTGCAGAAACTTGATAATATATATATATAAAAGGCAAGATGTTTGTGTGTGTGTCTGTTTATCTTCCTGTATGTCTGTATTTTTTTTCAGCCCTTTTAGTTTTTGCTTCAGGTTTGGCTCTAAGCAAGTATAATTGTAGTTCTTAGTCTCAGCCATGATACTATTTACTCAGAGGACTTATTTAGCCTTCAAAATTCAGTTTACGACGAAAAAACTTATGTGATATCGATACAAGAAAATCAAAATTTGACTTACATCCATTCATTTTTCTTTCAGTCTACGGTTTCGCTTGAACTGGAAACAACTATTGCTTTTTAGTCTTTCGTGCCAACGTCCAAAGAGTCTGAACGCCAGGACTATGGATTAGTTTTAAAGCTTTCATTACACCCGAGCAACGCTGGGCTATACAGCTAGTGTGTATATAATTATAAATCACATAGCTTTCTCGTGTCTTGTCTTTAAATACTTTCATGCTAATCGCTTTAAATAATTTTCATCTATAGTAATGCAATTTTATGAATTTAGGCGCAGTCTGTGCGTTGTGGTGTATTGGATATCGGCTCAGAACGAGAAATCGGGGAGCCGAGTTCGAATTCCAGCTGAATTCATTGCATTCACTTACGCGCAAATACCCTTGGGAAAGGTATTAATCCGTCTATTCCTTCCCGTTATGGGTTAAATAACAGGACAGATTGGGTTCTATAGCCTTGGTCGGCAACCAGTCTACCGCAGAAAGCAATGGCAACCTACTGCGGGATAATATTCTGCCCAGTCAGTCATGTCTCTTTCGAGACATGATCGCCCAAGCGTGTATCACGTATGGCACATAACTGACTGATTAAAATCTTTTGCCCAGTCGGTCATATCTTATTCGAGTTTTAGAATTTTACAGCTGAAATGGTTAGATGTCACCATAAAGTGTATGCTAGCAGTGACTGTCATCGAACTTCTCGTATGTGGAACTCTCTTACCGAATCTTGCTTCACAGCAGCACAAATGATTCTTGATACCCCGAAGTAAATGAATGTTGGAACAAGTGAATTCACGAAAATTTATTAAGTGCTGCAAAAGACTGAAAATTGTGGAGAGCTATGATCCTTTACGTCTTTATGTTAGGGCGCCGCTCCTATTTGACTACAAATGGACTGTTCCCGTTGCTATATATAGCAATGGTGGATTCCCTCCAGGGGAGTCGTACCGAGTCACAAGACTGACGACTCTACGACACTGTCAGCACTCTGCCTTCGGGTAGAGGGCGCTCTCTGCTTCCGAGCAGAGAGCAATAACCCAGTCGTGGATCGGCCGAAGGGTAGAACCACGACTGGGCAAAAATAGACAAATATTTTTTGGCCCGGCTATATGGCCGGGAATACCCACTATAAAATGACCATGTGTCACATCCAGCCTACGTGGGAAGGCTAGTAAATACAGTCTTAGAGACTCACTTGAGAGTCTCTAATGAGTTACTGAAGAGTCAGTGCGTGTCAGTGAAGAGTTAGTCACACTTCCGGTGGCGTACCGGAAGTAATCACGTATACACACGTCTTACGACTGATTGGACTCTTGTATCTTTTCTATTGTAAATATTACTAATCACTTCTGTATATACTAACCGTCTTTCCGCGGAATACAACTTATATTCTGATTCTGTTGTTGAGTTATTCATTTATACTTGACGACATAACACTTTACGGCACATAAAGAAGAATAGTTACTTGTTTACCACTGCTGCAGCGTGGTAATGAACTCACAAATCTTTGGGTCAAATCACAGGAACTAACCAACCTCTATATCCATGTGTCCGTAAGGAAATTGCAGGGTTAGGAGGAGATAAATCATGACTTTCAATCGGGACATTTCTACTACGCAAGGAATGAGAATGATATAGCCCAATGATTGTAACAAAGTGTTCGGTTCGAAATTTTTAGCACCTGAAGAAGGCCGGAGCGTACAACGGCCGAAACCTCGTACAAATGGCAACAAAGATGAGGACAATAGTCCGAATAATGTAAATACTGTACAATTTTTCATATTTTCATCAATGACATTCTCGATGTCATCAGATCACAGCTACATGATGCGATGGCTAACTTGTAGCCAAAATTATGAAAAAATGAAAATACCACTGACGTCTCATTTCAACAGACATATTATCCAGCATGTAATTAATAAATCCTGCAAGTCATTATTAAAGAAAGCATTAGCTTTGGTCTTAATATAATTCTGGTTAGAGGCGATGATTGACGTGTCTTGTCGACGGCTATTTCTGATAAAAGGTTCAAGCGACCAGATATCTGACTGGATTATAGACAATATTAGGAAGCTTAAAAAATGCCAGACGCATCAGAAAAAAAGGGTTTCTGTTCATTTTTACTTTAAATCAGTTTCGATACAGGTTGAGATAGATAAATTGTCGTTTAAATGACGCAAAAACGAAAATAGCATTGACATATCAATTTAAGAGATATATTTACTAAAATTAAACAAAATTCCATTTACTTGCTTCTCCGACAGGTACAACCTCCAAGAATTTAAATGTAAAATCAAAAGTGATCTCCTATTTTACTAACCTGCTTTCTCTCTCTCATGCTTCTTTCTCCGTCCACTCCACTCTCATCAACATTCTCATCCTTCTCTTACCCACTTTCTGACACCCCCTATAACCTGTCACTCTTTCTTCTAACTTTTCTCCTATGTAACCCCCTGCAAAACAGTGGCAGTAAAATGCCTTGCTTGGGACGATATGATTACAAAAAAAATTATCCTAAAAATTTAAAGATTAAATTTACTCTATAAACTCGACCTTGGCTTCAGCCACACCCCCAGACGACTTTGGAATCTCCTCTTCTGAAGGGACGCTTTGTTTAAGTTTGTGAAGTGCTACCAAAACCCTTGCTCACAGTTCATCTTTGGTGGGCCTTCATCATATATATATATTCTTTTTTTATATTGTTTAGATTACACAAAAATTAAAATAGCACTAATATCTCATTTTAACAGATATATTTATCAAAATTACACAAAATTATCTTGAAATACTAATGAGTAAATTTACTCAATAAACTCGTCCTTGGCTTCAACCACGGCCCCAGACGACTTCGTAATCTTCTGCTTCTTTTCTGGACGGTATGCAGTATTTGGTGAATGCTACCATAATCTTTGCCTTCAGTTCATCTTTGCTGTTTTAAGGAGTTTTGTTGGTCTCTCACTCAACTGCACCCAACACATAATAATGATTTTGAAGTCTGGAGAGTTAGGTGGAAGTTGATTTGCTATCAGTAATATATTATGCTGGTAGGAGGTCCTTGGAAGAAGAGGGAATTGAAGGATATGTTAACAGAAACTACGGCATGATCAGAGTTGCCAAGAGGGCAGAGCAGCATCGCATGTCAAAAGTAAAACACAGAAGTAAAACGAAGGTCTAACAGTAAGCTGAATCCATTAGGGATATTGTGGAAACACTTAGGAAAACCACCACTTGCGTGAGAGTGATAGGAAGGTTCATGACATGAACACTATCAAAATCTGTGAGAGAGTTATCCAACCACTTGGCATGGTGGGCATTAAAGTCACCGAACAGAAAAATATTAGTGAATGGATGAGAGGAAATGGCCTTCTCTATATTGTCTGAGAGGCTGTCTAACACGTAACAGTCAGGAGAGTAAGGGGGAGCGATAGAAAATAAAAAATTAGTTAACCGAGTTCAGTAGAGAGACAAAGTGACATGTAAAAATGGTCTGGAGATTCAACAGAAGTGAACCTAGCTAGAGGGAGATGTTCGCTGACATAATCTCCAAGGTCATGCATATGGACATTGGAGTCCTTCCTAAAGAGGGCAAGATAAGTAAAGATAGAGAAATCAGAGTTAAAGAGTGAAGAAGCAAAGTTAGCCTCACGTAAGGTTTACACACCGCAGTAGTTGGTAGGGATACCAAGGACATTAGAGAAAGAGATGTTAAGGACTTCAGGTGATTTTAGTTTGCCTGCCTTAATTTTTATAATTTTGATTGTTAATTCTGGACTCTTAAACGGTCATTTCAAAATATTAACCCATGATGATTGCGTAATCTCTGAAACTCCGAGTCATAGCACCAACGTAGGATAATATATATATATATCTATATATATATATATATATATATATATATATATATATATATATATATATTGCAAAGTTATTCAGAAATTTAAGAAACCGGCATTAGCTGATATACTTGAATTTTTATTTGTTAAAACATTATTATTTTTTAAAGGTTATTCGTATTTGAGTGAATAGTCTGTTTTTATATATATATATATATATATATATATATATATATATATAATTATATGGTTATGTCAATTTTTCATTGCTACATGGAAATTTCTATGTTTCGAGATTAATTCTCATCATCAGGCAATGCTGGTGTGGTTGTGCAGACGATTTACATTTAAATGACAAATACTTTTCGTTTACAGTGAATGTATGTGGGTGTTCACTTAGGGGTTTGAGCTATGAATAAGTGAATCTCCATTCTGATTAGCCATACACACACACACACACACACACACACAAAACAAAAAAACAAAAAAAAACACCCATTATATTAAGCTCTATGATACTCATTATATTGAGCACGGTTTATAATAAAATAAATGCCAAAGCACTCAAAATATAAGAAAAACCTTGAGTTCTCTTCACTTGGAATTATATATATATATATAATTAAACGGTACATTATATTTTCTTCTTGTTTTAATCGTTTCTAAATAAGATTTGTCAAAAACGATTGAGGCTAGTGGAAATTATATTATACATATGTATGTATATTAAAAATAAACAGGAAATGTACGAAATACGAGTATACATTAAAAACAAATATGTATAAACAAACAAAAATTCATTTATATATATATATATATATATAAACTAAGAGGTATATATTCCACAATCTGAGGGACTTTAAAATCAATCCGGTACAGAAATTTAAATACCTAGGAAGTGTTTTAACAGAAGACGGAAATCCTAACACTGAAATCTGAAGGCGAATTGGCATGGCGAAAGAAGCATTCCAGAAATTGAGTAAAGTATTAAGAAACAGGAAAATTTCGCTAGAAACAAAGAGGAGAGTACTGGATTGCTATGAGATGTCGGTTCTTCAATATGGCAGTGAATGCTGGACAATATCTTCGAAGATGAAGGAAAAACTTGAATCAGCTGAAATGTGGTTCTACAGAAGGAAGCTGCAGATATCAGGGACCAAAATTGTGAACAATGACGACGTTTTGGAAAGAATGGAGACGAAAAGGAAATTAATACTGAGCATCAGGAAGAAACAACTAAAGTTCCTGGGACATGCATTGTTACTAACAGACCAGATAGAACGAAAAAGAGACAGGGGAAAGCAGTGGATAACATATATGAAGGACCTGATCAGGTGGATGACGAAACGAGGGTTGCATGGTGCAACAGGAGAAAGCGTGCTAAGAGCTATCAGAGACAGGGAGGTGTGAAAAGCCATGATCGCCCACATTCTGAAATGACATGGCACATAAAAGAAGAAAAAGATCATCGGGTGGCCTGATGATTGCGCTTGTCTTGAAACAGACTGTTGCCGTTGAGTGTTGACTTCTATGTTCATTCTTTTCCTTTTCGCAATGGGCCATTCTCTCTCTCTCTCTCTCTCTCTCTCTCTCTCTCTCTCTCTCTCTCTCTCTCTCTCAGGTGTCTTACCTACCTGGTATGTTGATTTTCGCTTTTTATTTTAATTTTCGTCTCTTTAATTTTGGTCTTTAATTTGTTTGAATTTTTTAACAGAGGTACTATTTTGCTATTGTAAATAATTTTTGCGTTTAAATCTCGTTTCGACTTATAAGTTAAAACTTTTTTTTTTAATTGGAGTAGATAGTACCCACTATCACCCGGTTTTACACTCCACCCCATTCTTTTGAACAGGAGTAATGGTGATCACCTTGTTTCTTGTTTAGGAAGGGGTTTCCGGTTCACTTTCCTTCTACTTCGGTCGTGGTTTCGGCTTTCTCTTTTCCAATCTTTTCACTTTTATTTTTTGTTTATTTTTTTCAATTGGAGTAGATAAACTGAACTATCACCCGGTTCACACTCCACCCACGTCTATTGAACAGGTGTAGATGCTCATCCCTTGAACCCTGTTTAGGATGTGGTTTCCGGCTTTTCACTTTTCTTTTTTTTTCTTTTTTTTTCAGTTGGAGTAGAGAGACTGAACTATCGCCCGGTTCACACTCCACCCACATCTATTGAACATATGTAGACGCTCATCTCTTGTTCCCTGTTTAGGATGTGGTTTCCGGCTTTCTCTTTTCCAACCTTTTCACTTTTCTTTATTTTTTTTTTCAATTGGAGTAGATAGATTAACTATCGCCCGGTTCACACTCCACCCACGTTTATTGAACAGGTGTAGAGGCTCATCCCTTGTTACCTGTTTAGGACATGGTTTCCGGCTTTCTCTTTTCCGATCTATTCACTCTTACGTAACCCCCTGTACACCAGTGGCCTTACCGCCTTGCTCGGGGTGATATGATTAAAATATATATATATACATATATATACTGCGGTTGGAAGGGAAAAACAACGCCAAAAGACGACGTATACTTGTTCAGGGAAAGTGTAAAAGATCCTAGAATCCTTATTCGCTTTGTTTCAATTAATTTTCACAAAGATCTATATACGTCGTTCCTCTGTCTTTCTTAATTATTGTTGTGGTCTCTTGTTTAGAAAACCACACAATATAATAATAACACAAAACAGATATTGGGAGGAAAAAAGGTCAGTGTATTGAACAAAAGATATGCAACCTGTACACGGTTCGTAGATTCAGGAATACTTGTTAGTGGAAGTCAAATATATACAAGTAAGTCCGGTAATAAGTCTATATTTCTTGCTAACCAACGAGTGTCGGTTCAAGTGCTCTGACTAACAACTCCGTCCAACTCAACTCCAATCCAACCTATGTAGGCAGAATTATTTGTATACTATGGAAGATTCCATAGAGTGTATAAATAGGGGTGGCTGTCCAACATTTATCTTCTCTTCTTTTTTCTTTTTTTTTTTGTTTTTACATATTTTCTGTAATTTTTCTCTGCCTTCGTTCGTTTGTATGTGTTGTACGCAATACACGTTATCTCACAGTTTACCAAATTGTCATAATCTAAACAATATAGAATGTATACCTAAACTGGTAGCTTGGTAGGTATCGATGTGTGCTATCACATAGTAGTGGCTTGTTACACCTGCAAAAAAAAAAAAAATATATGTACACTACCGGCCATAATTATTACGCCACCCCAGTTTTTTTAATAGAAATGATGTATTTTATACAATTTTTAGTATTTATTGCCAAAAGAAAATAGAATGGTTCTTTTGTTATTATTACTTTGCAAAATTTTACAGAACAAGGAAGTAAAGATGAATTCGTCTGAATCACCCTAAATTTTCTTCATTTTTTCATTGATGAAGCTGCAATATAGGTAATTATTAAATATTTATAAATTCATTTGATGCACATGTTATTATGCAGTATTAAAAAGGAACCATTCTATTTTCATTTACAATCATTCACTTGCCAATAAATACTAAAACTAGTATGAAATACATAACTTTTAATGCACTGGGGTGGCCTAATAATTATGACCGTTAGTATATATATATATATATATATATATATATATATATATATATATATATATATTTAATTCAGATACTTCAATCCAAGGGAAAAAAGCAGGAAGGTAAATTCCAAAAAACCCGATCCTAATTAATATTAAAAATTTATTTTAATATTAAAAAATGATACAGGAAGAGAGCTCCATGTAATAAAATATTACAGAGCAAATATATATATTAAAAAAGGATTAATTCAAAGATGTTGAATAGCCATTTCGATATGAAGATCCCCACGGGGGACGACACATCACCTCAGCAACAGAAAAAACCTTTCAGAAACTGGAGAAAAATTAGTCTACTTTTCCTTTTTAAATAGATTGCAAAGAAATTAAAAAATAAATAATAAAATAAAATAAAATAAAATAAAAATAAAAATAAAGGGAAAGAAAAAGAAAAAGAAAACGAAAAAGAAAAAGAAAAAGGTAGAATAAAATCAAATAAATAAGAAAAGAAAAAAATGACATCGTCTGGGTTCGCAAAAAAAAGGGAGAATGTAACTAAAAATTAACAGACAGACACGTTAAATCGACGTCCGTTTAGGCAACACGGAAAAAAGGTGGTAAGAGAGATAAAAGAAGGAAGGGAGGGTAAAAGAAAGAAACTAAAGAAAAAAAATTTTTTTAAATATTACAGACGCTGGACAAATTCAAAAACCTAATTTCCCCAAAACTTTGAAGTATTAGAAAAAGGCCTTTACTTAAAAAGGCATAATTATTAATAAAAGGGAATAAAAAGATATAGGATTTAAAATAAAATTATTTTTAAAAAAATTAGGTCATTTGAAATTAGACTAAATAAAGACTAGGTAAAAAAAAAAAAAAAAAAAAAAAAATTACAATTATTATATACATACCTATAGAAGTACACACATACATACATATATATACACCCACAATTCTACGAATAAGAATACATATATACACAAACACACACATACATTCAATTTATTACACACTTATATACATATATATATATATAAATATATACACACATATATATTACACACTTATATACATATACATGCGCATACACACATATATATGTGTGTACACACCTATATACAAAAAATTCATATACACGTAATATACATGTGTACACACACACGCACACACACACACACACACACACACACACACATATATATACATATATACATATATACACATACATACACATATTCCATATGCACTCACACACATACATATTAATGAATATTATGAAAAGGAGCATTTAAATAGCTAAAAAAATTTTTTTCAAAATTACATATAGCCCACATACATAAATACATATATACATATACATACATATATATAAAAAAGTACATCCACACACAAACATACACATATACATAAAAAAAAAAAAAAAAAAAAAATTAAATTTAAAATTAAAATTAAAAATTTTTTAAATATTAAAAAAATTATAGAAAAATTTAGAATTTAAAAATTAAAATTTGAAATTAGAAGTTAAAATCCGCCCTATGGCGGCACTTGTTTATAAATTCCCTCCTAAAGTTCAAAAGTAAGTCCTGATGAGGATACTTCCCCCCGTGGGGATCTTCATATCGAAATGGCTATTCAACATCTTTGAATTAATCCTTTTTTAATATATATATATATATATATATATATATATATATATAACCGAATAATACAATATTTCATTGCAGGTTGGTTATGTATTAATAGGTACGTGTCGACGTTACATCGGAACAATACAAAAATGTGACAATATCATAGGTGTCGCGGCAAAAATACCTCACACTGGCGAATTGACTTCAGTTTTTTTCCTACCACCCTAAGGTTGCCGTCCTGAGCTTTTCATATAAATAATTTCGTGTTAAATGTTCGGATCAGCTATTCGTTATGGTACCCAGATATTTTGAATTTATCCCAAGAGAAGAGTTCTAAGTCCAGTTGTGTTTGTTGCATTCACTTACGCGCAAATACCCTTGAGAAAAATAATAATACATCTCTTTTCCTTTCAGGTATGGGTCGAATAGCAGGACAAATTGCTTTGTATATCCTTGGTTAGAAACCGGTCTACCACAGAAAGTAATGACAACCTACTGCAGAAAAATCTCCTGCCTTGTCAATCATGTCTCTTTCAAGACGTGATCGCCCAAACAAGTACCACTTATGGCACTTAACTGACTAGACTAATGTCGAGTTTTCATGAATTTACAATAGAAATGGCTTCATGTAACCGTAAGTTTTCTGCTTATAGGTTCTTCTCTCGGCAGTTCTAGTTTGTGAAACTCGCTTCCGGATTTATGTTTTCCAGTCGAAATTAATCTGAAAAAATTCAATTTATACCAAATCGATTTCTGCTTTCTTCATAATTATTCTTTCTGTTCATTATTAATGCTTCTGTTTCTAATTATTCCACACCTGTAACATCTTGCATTTTAGTAGATTTACTGCCTTGATTGGGGTGGAATAGAAATAAAAAAAGCTAAAAAATTGACACAATATTATAAAGGGTGCAACAGAAATACCACCCACTAGTGGGTCGGCTCACCACTGCAAGGTTGCCGCCCTAGTTTCATGTTAACGCTTCGTTATGGTATCTAAAAAAATTAAGTGACCTACGAGACTGCCGTCAAGATTTCCTCAATTTGCGGTTGAGTTTGCTACATGTAACCCCAAGCTCCATGCAACAGAAATACCACCCACTAGTGGGTCGGCTCACCACTGCAAGGTTGCCGCCCTAGTTTCATGTTAACACTTCGGATGATCTCTTCGTTATGGTATCTAAAAAAAATTAAGTGACCTACGAGACTGCCGTCAAGATTTCCTCAATTTGCGGTTGACCTTGCTACATGTAACCCCAAGCTCCGTGCTAAGAATTTGTTTTCTTGATTTCCCGCTTATGGAATTCCTTTCCAGCTCCGTGCTTCCTTCTTCTTCTTCTATTTCTTCTTCTTCTATGTGCCCTGTCTCTTCAGGAAGTAGGCGATCATGGTTCTCCACGTCTCCCTATCCCTTGGGGCTCTTAGTATGTTTGCTCCTGTTACTTCTGGCAACCTCCGTTCCGTCATCAACCTGATCAGGCTCTGCAAATATGTTATCCGCTGCCTTCCTCTGTCTCTCTTTCCTTCTATCTGGCCTGTCAGTATAAGGTTCTCCAAGTCTTCCTTCTTCATTGCGTGTCCCAGGAACTTCAGTTTTGTCTTAGTGATGCTCAGTATTAATTTCTTTTTTGTTGCCATTCTTTCCAGCATCTCAGCGTTGCTTGCATGCTCAGTCCACGATATCCTCAGCATCCTTCTGTAGAACCACATTTCCGTTGTTTCCAGTTTTGTCCTCATTTTCGATTATATTGTCCAGCATTCACTGCCGTATTGAAGAACTGACATCACATAGCAATCCAGCACTCTTTTCTTTGTTTCTAGTGAAATTTTCCTGTGTGTTAGTACTTTACTCAGCTTCTGGAACGCGTCCTAATCGGCAAAATATTGATTACAATGTCCACCGCTATCTACTGTCCCCCAGATTCCTCTTTCCTCTTCCCGCTAAATATTAATGCTTCTGTTCCTAATTCTTCCACACCCTGTAATCCCTTGTGTCTTAGTGGCTTTACTGCCTTACATGGGGTGATACTCATTAAACACATTTTAATGCAATGTCAATGGCTGTCTACTGTCCTATTTATTATTCTTTCCTCTTCCCGCTAAATATTAATGCTTCTGTTCCTAATTCTTCCACACCCTGTAATCCCTTGTGTCTTAGTGGCTTTACTGCCTTACATGGGGTGATACTCATTAAACAAATTTTAATGCAATGTAAATGGCTGTCTACTGTCCTATTTATTACTCTTTTCTCGCTTATTTTTAATTTTTCTATTCCTAATTCTTCCAAAGCCTGTAATCACATATCCCTTGCATTTCAGTAGCCTTACTCTTTTGCTTGTGGTTATACTGATCAAATTTACATGCCCGTTCAGAGATTGTATCTCTGGTACTAATAATAAATCCACTATATATATTGGTTTGACTAAAACCACGCTCTCCCGTAGGCTTACCTGTCACCTTCCTGATCAGAGTACAAAAAGTCATGGAGATAATATCAGACAGATTTTAGTCAACAATACAATAATCCTCACTCATACACACAGTAAAAAGAACCTTCAGATATTGGAAGCCATCTACATTAAATCCAAACAATCCACACTTAATAAAATCACGTTTAAATCTGATCATAGCACATTACATTGCATTTGAATATATGGTTCCGTTGTCGTTTCAAGTTAGTGACGTCATTACAAATTTGCGAACTGCATTTCTTTTTTTTTTTTTTTTTTTTAATCATTTCACCCCGAGCAAGGCAGAAACGCCACTGATGTGCAGGGGGTTACATAAATGTAGAAAGATTAATTAGAAAAGAGTGAGGAGTACAAGCTAGTTAGAAAGGAACAATAGAAAACTGAGAAAGCAGGTGCAATGACAGGTACATGGGCGGAAAGAAAGGGAAGGTTATACAGGGGAGGGGAGAGAGAGCTAGAGGCCAGTGGTTAGTAGGTGAGTATTAACTTTGCTTTTAAATTTCTGGAGGTCGTAGCCGTCAGGAAAGCAAGAATACGGGAGTGAGTTCCGCAGGCGGGAAGTGCGAGAGAGGAAGCTGCAGGAGTAGAATTGTCGTCTGCGTTTGGCTAACCTGACTGTGAATGGGTGGGACCCAGTTGCCAGTCTGGTTGAACGGGTAAACACCTGTTGAGGAGGCATCAGTGACTTAAGCTCATCCGAGCAGAAGCCATGAAAGTATTTATAGAAGAGACAGAGGGAGGCCACATTTCGACGATGGGAAAGTGGCTGCAGACGAGTCGCCAGATCAGTACCTATCACATTACAGACTCTCCTTTGGAGCTTGTCAAGAACACTGAGGAGAACGGCAGGGGCACCTGACCATAAATGGCAGCAGTACTCCATGCACGGACGGATGGTTGACTTGTATATATGCAGGATGGATTCAGGTGGAAAAAACATCCTGGATCGACATAGTGACCCAATCTTCTTAGCAGTAGATTTTGCTATGGATTCAATATAGTGCTTCCATTTGAGGTCTGAGGACAAGGTAAGTCCGAGGAGGCGTAGTGTATTACTCTCCGGGAGAATCATCTGGTCCATGCTTATGGGAGGCAGAAGAGGTTGCCTGTAATGGTTGACAGACAACAGCTTGGTCTTAGAGGAATTGAAGTTGACAAGCCACTTCTTGCCCCAGTTCACCACAGAGTGTAGATCCCGCTCAAGGTCAGCAGCGAGATTATGTCTGTCCGCCACGACAGGTTTCTTACTGGAGCGGGAGTATATTGTAGTGTCATCTGCGTAGATGCCTACTTGGGACCTGATCTCATCTGGGAGGTCGTTGATGAAAATAAGGAAGAGCGTTGGGCCCAGGATAGAGCCTTGTGGGACACCAGCATTCGTGCTGTAGGACGAAGAGGCACGTCCATTCAGAACGACCTTCATTTTGCGGTTATTTAAGAAAGATTGGATTAGGTCAAGCAGGCGACCGGTAATACCATAACCGCGTAGTTTGCATAGGAGGCCAGGGTGCCAAACCCTGTCGAAAGCCTTGGAGATATCCAGAGCAACCGCGCGAGCCTCGTCAGACTCATCAAGGGCCTGTAGCATATACTCCGTTACAGTAGTTAGCAGGTCGGCTGTGGACCTGTCAAATCGGAATCCATATTGCCTGTCGGAGAACAGTTTGTGGGCGGTGAGATGATGAACTATTTCAGCATTTATTATAGCCTCGAACACTTTCCCGAATATTGGTAGAAGACTGATAGGGCGATAGTTGGATGGGTCCGAGGGTTCACCACAGTTCTTAAAGACAGGAACGACTGAGGAGAATTTCCAGCATGCAGGAAAGCAGGAAGCAGAAAGGCAGTAGTTAAACAGTTTAGAGAGGACAGGGGAAAGTTCAGGAGCACACCTCTTAAGGACTATCACCGGGATTCCATCGTCTCCACACGCCTTATGGGGGTCGAGTTTTGAAATTACTCTGGATACTATTGTCGGGGTAATATATACGTCATGCAGTTTGGCCTCAGTTCTAATAGGGAAGTCGGGTGGGTGCTCTCCGGACGAGTCGAGTGTGGAGTTGGATGAGAATCTGCGGGCAAAGCACTCAGCTTTCTTTTCAGCGGATGACGTGAGAACGTCAAATCCATGGATTAAAGGAGGTATTGAGGATTTCCTAGCGGAGTTTTATGTGAACACAAGATAAAATCGTCGCTGATGGTGAATACTTTTGTGTTAACGTCCTTGTAACCTCTCTGAAGATGGCTCATGTGAGCCGAAAGCTTAGAACCAACTTAATAAAAAAATATCCAAATGATGGAGAATTTTTGTCTTTATTTTCAACCGAAATTAAAGCCAAAACACGATGTTTAGAACGGCTCATGATTAAACATAATAGACATTTATTATCACTTATATTTAACGGTAGATGTTTAGAATATATATATATATATATATATATATATATATATATATATATATATTCTAAAAAAGAAGGTCGGTTCAAAACATTATACTAGTATAACAAAATATCCAAAAGAAATGGTTATAATAAGTAATATAGAAATAATTCAGTCCAAAGGTATTATTATGCTGCTTATTGACTGACTAGTAGCTGTCGTCAACTGCTGTGAACTGCTTTGTGAACGGCTCTTGTTAACGCCTCTTCGGAAGCCACGCAGGTTATTGCATTTAACAAGAGTCCATTCCTCGTAGGAGTGCACAATAATATTTATAAAATGCGTTTTGGCAAGCAGGTGTTTTATTGTAAAGTCCTCTATTTCAGAGTGGAGATAAAGCGTTGAAAATCACAAAGTGTTTGTCAATTATCCATGTGCAGGTCAATTCCGATTTCGAAGTTTCATGAAGAAACTATTGTGATGTTTTATTTGTCAGGGTTGGTTTGCCATTGATGAGGAAGAATAGTATAAGTACTCCACTCAGCTGAGCTTTGTCAAGAAAATAACTGTGAAAACGATTTCTGTATCAAACTGCAGATGTCTCATTCACATCACTACACAATTATCATATCATTATCATTTTGAATTATCAGAATATAAAAGCCAACTCTTTGAACAATCAATATCTAAATAATATTAATGGTTATTGGCAAAAATTATTCATGAATAACTTGAAGGATATGCAAATGCACATTATCATTGTGAATCATCATAATATAAAAGCCTACTTTTAAGCAATCAATAACTAAATAATATTAATGGTTATTGGCAAGAAGTATTCATAAATAATTTGATGGTTATGAAAAAGACATTATCATTGTGAATTATCACAATGATAATGTGCACTCTTTTGAGTAGCAAAATCTCCAACTCTTTTCTCGTCATGCGGCCAAGAGATTTCAACTACCTTTTTCTAATGTTAATGTTAAGTTTAATTTTTGCATCCATTTTTTTCTAAAAAATTGTTGTTGTTCATATGTTCATTCCAAGAATTCTCAGCATCCTTCTGTAGAGCCACATTTTTGATTATTTATGACACTTTTTCATCTGGTAAGACAGTGTCCAGCATTCACTGCCATATAAGAGGAGTTCTATAACATAAGAGTACTCATTTCCTTGTCGCTATCGAAATACTCATGTATTTGCTCAGCTTTAGAAAAACAACTTTCGCTATCTAATTGCACCTTTGGAAATAAGTGCTACATTTTCCGCCTCCTTTTAAAATATTTGCTTACTAAGTAAAACATCGATCTGTTTTCAATAAAATATTTGTTCGTCAACATCATTTACAACCCTATGCAAATTAATGAAAAGAACTGCTTTACTTTCTTTTCTTTAACTATACGCTCAGCTTTAGACCCACTGGAGTCGTAGGGTGTAATCGATTTTTATATTTCCTCTAGATTAGGTCATTTGCAGTCTTTTGTTGTGCTGTGATATGAATCTGTTTTCCGGGTGTATGCTGAAATTTGCATGGCCTTCAATAAATATTGCGTCATCGGTGATTGCATCAGACTTTTACCACGCGCAGTCACTAATGCCTCGACTGTCGATTTGTTGTCCTACGGCCATTATCTGCAAAGGATGTTACTAGAAGAAAGCGTACGAAAATTCTAACGCAGCGCACACACACTGACAAGCCTTACAGAGAATTTGCCGATATTGTCGGTGTTAGCCTTTCAACTGTCAATCCTGTCATCAATGAGAATTGGGTTTAAGTTTTGTTTAACGGCATATCAACATCTGTGGGTTATTTGATGCCATAGAGGTGGTGTTTAAGGTATTTTTTTAATGTCCAGTGATAGTGAGAATGTTGATTTCGTCAGATTTTGATATTTTTAATTTTTTGTTTATTCTAGAAAACTGAAGATCTCTTTTGGTTTTCTATTCAAAAATGTATTGCTGGTAATAATTTTTTCCTTCAAAAATGTATTACGGCAATTATTTTTTCCCATTAAAAATGTGTCATGCAAATAATTTTTTACTTTCAAAATGTATATTTTTATACAACAGTCTCTTGACCGCATGTATATATTTCTATAAAAGTCTATTTTTATACTTTTAGAGTGTTTTAACCCCAGTTTGAGGGTTAAATAATTACCCATAGCTGGGACCCTAACAAGTACTACCAACCAGGAACATCTGGGAACAACAGCAATTAAGAGGTGGTTGCATGCTCCTCATAACCTCCCAATCAGAGGCCTTGCTGCCGGATGTAGTTTACTATCATAACTAATGCCATCAAGGCAAAAAAACAAACTGCATCCATCAGTTCAAAATGTAAAGAAAAATGCAGTCAAAACAACGCCAAGAGATGACGTATACGCAATCATTGAAAGTGTGAAAGATCCTAGGAAGACATTATTCGTTTTGTTTGATTTATTTTGCACAAGCATCTATCTATCTATCTATCTATCTATCTATCTATCTATCTATCTATCTCAGTTGAAAACGCAAAAAAAAAATGCGGTCGAAAGAGAAAAACAACTCCAAAAGACGACGTATACGTAATCAGGGAAAGTGTGAAAGATCCTAGGAAGACATTATTTCGTTTTGTTTCAGTTAATTTACACAAGGATGAAGTTGATAGAATTTTGTATTTGGAGTTATATATCTGATTTAATAAGAAAAAATTATGTCTAGATAAATATTTTTATTCTGTTCTGCGTTATGAAAGTTCAGTTTTTGAAATGTAAAAAAACGCTTAAATCCTATATTCAACAATCGATAAAAAATAAAAGTTTTTTTTTTTTTTAACGACATTTTTTCTTTGACAGGAAGAATACCTGTTAATAGTTCCCGTCTGTGAATGCATTTCTGTTGTCAGTGTATGGCATGGTGTTTTAAAAAGAACCTGCGCACGCGTCGTTGAAATGTACGTCCTTATTTCTTCCTCTTATCAAGACAATCATTTGGTCGTTTGAACTGACACCCAGCGATGATATTTCAAGTTGAGTGCAAAACGTTCAAAGGTCTTTAAAGGAAATGTATCGTTAATAATATTCTTCATATGACTAATTTTTGGTTTTTTGTTATTAACATTGCCATGTAAACATAAGAAATAGTTTGCTGTATGTCTTAACTTTTACACACTTTTCCCCCAGGGCAAGCGACCCTGTCAAAGGAGGTCAGCTGAATGGAACATACTAAGGAACTTGAACTCTTGATGAATTAATTTTTTTTTTTTAGACGAAAGTCGACAGGACAAAATGTTTGATTCACTAGCAGTCTAAACAAGAGTAGACCTTTCTCCCGGCACAGGAAAGAAGTCACCAACATTTAGACTGTTCACCCCTTACCTTCCGTCACTTTTCGTCTATTCGGAAGCACCGCAATTATAATTTCCTGCAGCTTCCTCTCTCGCAATTCCCGCCTGTGGAACTCGCTCTCGTATTCTTGCTTTCCTGACGGCTACAACCTCCAGAAATTTAAATGCAAAGTCAATACTCATCTACTAACCACTGGACTCTAGCTCTCTCCCCTCCTCTGTATAACCTTCCCTTTCTCTCCACCTATGTATCTGTCATCGCACCTGCTTTCTCAGCTTTCTATTGTTCCTTTCTAACTAGTTTGTACTCATTACTCTTTTCTAATTAATCTTTTTACATTTATGTAACCCCCTGCACATCAGTGGCGTTTCGGCCTTGCTCGGGGTGAAATGATTAAAAAAAAAAAAAATTAAAATTTTGTTTAAGCTTCAAGTAAACATTTTTGTTAATATAATACCTGAGAACCAGTTTATCTCCTTTTTCAGGTAATTTTATTCTTTTTACCACTTACTAGTTTGTTACCATTCTCTTCACTAAGGGCAAGATACTGAAAATTCGCGTCTCATTTGTTGGTCTTTTAAAATACCAGGTGCTGTAAGCGTTTAGTGAAGGATGTGCGTTGTGGTGCAGTGGATATAGGCTCGGAAAGAGCAATCGGTGAGCCAAGTTCGAATTCCAGTTGAATACCCTGCATTCACTTAAGCACTGGTACCCCTGGGGGTCCTGCCCTTAAAAACAAATCCCAATGAATCTTGATACTCGAAAAGAAAGAAGTATTACTAGACACAAAACTTATATAAAAAAAGCAACAATAAATTGTTGAAAGAAAAAGGTAATACCAGCAATAAATAAATATAATTTAGTTGGCAATAAATATAATTTAGTTGGCAATAAATGACCCGCTGAGGTTGATATGCCATAAAACAAAACAACCAACCAACCAAAAAGATCTACTGCTAAGAAGGTTGGGTTACTGGGACGAGTCAGGAAGTGTTTTCTCGTCAGAATTCATCTTTCACATTTGTAAATTTACCATTAGTTCGTGCTATTGCCATATTCTAGTTATGGGTTAAATAACAAAGGTAGGACTTGGCGACCCTGCCCTTAAAAACAAATCCTAATGAATTTTGATACTCGAAAAGAAAAAAGTATTACTAGACACAAAACTTATATAAAAAAAGCAACAATAAATTGTTGAAAGAAAAGGGTATTACCAGCAATAAATAAATAAAAATTAGTTGGCAATATATGACCCGCCGAGGTTGATATGCCATAAAACAAAACAACCAACCAACAACTTTTTAAAATACTACATTTATTTGAAAATATCTTCTATGGGCCGTGTTCTTTCAGGACGTGGACAATCATGCCCATCCACCTCTCCTTAGCTTTTGTAGCTCTTAACATGCTGTTATTTTCCTCAACTCCGGCTCCGCCATCCATTAGCTCAAGTCCATCAAGTATGTCACGCGTTGCTTTCCCTTGTCTTTCCGTCCCATGAGCATCAGATTCCCGCAAGAATCAGTTTAACCGACCGTAACAAAGATAGGCTGAGTGGAGCGGATACTCCAAAAAACCAGGTCAACCACCCAAACAAAGGTCAGTTGAGTAGGACTAATCGCCTAAGATCTAAGTCAACTGACCCTACCAAATCAGCTGAGTAGAGCAGACTTCACAAGAACTTCACTCTAACATGTGTCAACTGAGTGGTCGGAACCTCCCAAGAACCTGATCAACCGACGGTCAGCTGAGTAGAGGCGACCTTCCAAGAAGCAGGTTAATCGACCCCGTCAAAGGAGGTCAGTTTAATGAAGCATACTAAGGAAATTGAAATTTTTTTTTTAAACAAAAAGTTTGATTCACTAGCAGGCTAAACGAGAGTGGATCCTTCGCCCGCAACAGGGAAGAAGTCGCAAACCTGTTAGACTGGTTTACCCCTTACCTTACTTATTTTCGACGCTCACCTACAGCCGGTCCTTATGAGAAGGTGGCCATTGTATAAAATTTTCCAACATTTACGATTTCATCTCTTTTCCTCTTTTTTTGGTGGGGGGGGGGAGGGCAGGGTGGGCAACGATCCGGCCAAAAACTTTTTCTTGTACTAAGCAGCAAGGCTTTGCTGGAAGAAACTCACTCTGCGGATGAAAGTTGTGTCTTGGTGTGGAAGAATTAGGAACAGAAACATTTATGATGAGCGGGAACAGAAAATAGTAATAAATAGGACAGTAGACAGCCATTTATATTGCATTAAAATTTGTTTAATGAGTATCACCCCATGTAAGGTAGTAAAGCCACTAAGGTACAAGGGATTATAGGGTGTGGAAGAATTAGGAACAGAAATATTAATAATGAGCAGGAACAGGAAAGAGTAATAAGAAGGGCAGAAGATAACGATTAAAATTATATTTCATATTTTTCCAGATATAAATTGACTGGAAATTAAGGAGTTGGAATAGAGTTCCACAAGAGAGAAAAGAAACGTGTTACAATAATAGTTACGAAGTGCAATGTGATGCAGTGGTTACCGTCTCGAAACGTGAAATCGGAGAACTGAGTTCGAATTCCAGTTTAATTCCTTGCAATCAGTTAATCACAAATACCTTGGGGAAAAGTATTAATACGTATGTTCCCTCCAGTTATTGGTTAAATAACAGAACAGATTGTGTTCTATAGCCTTGTCTGACAACCAGTCTACGGCAGAAAGTAATGGCTTTCGAGACATGATCGCCCAAACGTATATCAAGTATGGCAGTCAACTGACTGATACTAGGAAGACTCCCGAGAAAATGCATCCCCGATCAAGACACTCTTAACATCTTCAAGTCAGTGATCAACCGTTATTTTTTCTATACAATATTATAATTTGACCTTCATGCTCCCCCTCTTATTTTCATAACGATATTATACCTAATTTGGGTGGCTCTTGGGTATTATATTGAATAAATATTTAGTAAAATTATTGTCTAACATTTTGTCACCGACATGGTTTTAGAGAAAAAAAGGCAAAAAATGACAGCTATACGTATCAATTATTAAAAGACAGTTGAAATTTCTGCACAAAATGAGAAAGTGGCTTTAAACATTTAACTCACAGAACCTAATGAAGGCAATTGTGATATGGGAAATCAGTACATTACATAAGTAAGACCTTGTGTAAATGGTTTCCCAGAACAAGGAAATGGTGGAGAGTCATGATTACCCACCAACTAGAGTGACAGGACAAATATGAGAAGAATGAGCTTGTGTAAATAAATGGTCAGTAGAGTCGGAAATAGAAGATGCAACAAAAGAAATTTACTAAGAGCTACAAAGGAAAAGAAATTGTGGAGAACCATGACCGTCCTCGTCTCGAAACGATATATGAAGAAAGGTTAGTAGAACAGAGAATAAGGAAGATAACAAAAATGCAAAATTTACTAAGAGCGAAACAAGGAGGACAGCTGTGGAGTTATGATCACAGACGACAGGAATGTTTACGGCCCATAATAGAAGCTGGAAAATGTCGAGACTTCATAGAGTTTTTGCTGATCCTGCTTCGACATTTACTGTGTGGGGTGAAGATATACCAGATGGGGCGAATGATTTTAATAATTAGACCAGTTAACAATATATTCAACAGTGATAATTTCATCTGTAGTAAATGTTTACTGGAAGTCGATTTCAATTATTTTTAATTCTTGGAAAGACAGGAAATTTGAGGTGAAAGATCAAAGTGTGCACGTCTTTCTTGAGATCTTCTTCTTCTTCTTTTTCTTCTTCTTCTTCTTTTTCTTCTTTTTCTTCTTCTTCTATGTGCCTTGTCTTTTCAGGACGTAGGCGATCATGACCTTCCACGTTTCCCTATCCCCGGTGGTTCTGAGCACACTTTTCGCAGCCCCCGTTCTGTCATCCACCTGCTCAAGCCCATAAAACTAGAATATAAATGTATCGAACCTAGCATGGCCACATAATGAGGGATCCGTTTATATATTGATTATAATATAGAACCGATCCCCCATTTTATATCCATATTTAAATTTCTTTTAAACAGTTGGCATATATCTTCTTCTTCTTCTATGTGCCTTGTTCTTTCAGGACGTAGGCGATCATGGCCTTCCACGTCTCCGTATCCCTGGTGGCTCTTAGCACGCTTTCTTCTGTAAAATCTCGCAGTTTTGTCATCCACCTTTTCAGGTCCTTCAAACATGTTATCCGCTGCTTTCTTCTGTCCCTTTTTCCCTCTATCCGACCTGTTAGTATCAGGTTCTGCAAGCCCTTCTTCCTCATTGCATGGCCCAGGAACTTGTTGGGACGCCTGCACCTATTCGGCTATAATGGACTATTCCTTTACTATGTAAAGTAATGGCGGCATCCACGTGAGAGAGTGTGCCGAGCAGCCGATCGACAAGTCAGTCGTAGACTTCCGGTGACGACCCGGAAGTACCCATTGCTCATACTACGTCTTACGACGGTTGAGACGATTAACCTTTATTCTTGTATTGGATACTAATAACCTTTGTAAATACTATTTTCACGGAATACAACAATTAACCTATTCCTGTTGTTGAGTTATTTATTCTTACTCACGACATAACAGAACTTTAGTTGCCTCTTCCTGATAGTCAATATTAATTTCCTTTTCGTTTCCATTCTTTTCAAAACCTCATCATTGCTCCCATGATATCCACGATATCCGCAGCATCCTTCTGTAGAACCACATTTCAGCCGCTTCAAGTTTTCCTCTTATCTTTGTTGATATTGTCCAACATTCACTGCCATATTGAAGAACTGACATCACATAGCAATCCAGTACTCTCTTACTTGTTTCTGTTGAAAGTTTCTTGAGTGTAAAACTTTACTCAGCTTCTAGAAAGCGTCATTCACCTGGCCCTTCCCATATTCCTGTCTCTTGTAGCTTTTAATAAGCTTCTTCATTTTGCTATTTCTCACAATCCCTGTTCTGTCATGGTTTAGTCTAGCTCATCAAGTATATAACGCATTGATTTTCCTCAATCTGTCCTATGAGTGTCAGATTTTCTAAACCGTCCATTTTTTGTGTGCTCCAGAATTTTTTCTGCCTATTACTAATATTAATTATAAATTTGTTTTTTGTTTTCATTTTCTAATGTTCGATCCATGGTATCCTCAGCATCCTTCTGTAGAACCACATTTTAAAAATAGCAACTGACGTTGACTTTAGATTTTTGGAGATTGTAACTATCAGCTGCGTTGTTGATCAGTAGATATCAGATCGGAACGAGAAATTGAGGAGCCGAGTTCAAATTCCAGTTAAATTCCTTGCGTTTACTTATGCGCAATTAATCCGTCTCTTCCCTCCAGTTATGGGTTAAATAACAGCACAGATTGGATTCTTTAGCCTTAGTTTGCATCTAGTCTACCGTAGAAAGTAATGGTAACCTACTATAGAATAATCTTCTGACCAGTCAGTCATGTCGCATTCGACACATGATCGCCCAAAGTGTGTATCACAAGAGTTCCACAGACCGGATGTTCGAGAAAAGAAACTGCTGGAGAAAAATTGGTAGTTATATTTAATTGTTTCAACATGAAAAGGGTGTGACCTTGGGGTCAATCTACTAGCACCCCTTAAAATCTCGTGGTGGGGTCCTCAGAAAAGATCTCCTAAAGTGGCTGTCATGAAAACTTTTGTAGAATATGCAGAACGGAGCCACGTTCCATAATTTTACAAACAAATTTTCTTCCATATTCCTCTATATTTCTGAGATGAGGTAGTATTTACAGTATTTGCATTATTCGGACTATTGTCCTCAGCTTTGTTGCCATTTGTACGACGTTTCGGTTGTTGTACGCTCCGTCCTTCTTCAGATGCTAGGAATTTTGTATGCCAGGCTTCAAAAATATCCTAAGCCGACCAAGCACAGAGATGAACACAATATGGGAACCAGTAATACGGAGTGCCAGAGAAAATCATTAGTGCCAAAAATTGCAATATGAGCTCTGGTAAAAAATCATAGAGAAAACCATTAACATCAAAAACTTGCAATATGAACTCTGGTAAAAAAAAAGGGTTACTGGACATGAAGTTTATAAGAGCAAAAAAATTAAGTTGTTCTTGCCCTTGAGGATTCATGGCTCAGTGGATATAAACGTTGGTTAGTTCCTGACTTGAATCTTAGAGCTGTGAGTTCAATACAGCTGAACAAGTAACTTGCAGGGTTAAAGGGAAATAACTCATAACTTCTAATCGAAGCTTAACGCAGTGATTGTAATAAAGGGTTCAGTCCGAATTTTCTAGCACCTAAAGAAGGCCGGAGCGTACAACGGCCGAAACGTCGTACAAATGGCAACAAAGAAGAGGCCAATAGTCTGAATAATCTAAATACTGTAAACATTTCTTCCCTTCCCTTGGGATCATGCGTCATCATTTAGCAACTAACTACGTGAAGCCTCCTTAATTTTTGAGGTTGACACGTTCACCCTGACCCTGGATATGAGCTCCTGTCATGGTTCTAGCTATGACCAAATAGTTAGCACCAACAAAAAAAAAAAAAAAAAAAGAAACCCAATGAAAATATAAATATACATTTTCATGGTAAAATTACTATCAATATATGTTTATAAAAAATTACCAGCAATACATGTTTATAACCAAATTAGCAACAATACAATTTTATATAAAAATGACTAATACATACATTTTATATTACGATATACCAACCATAGATTTTACAGTCAGTTATGTGCCCTACGTGATGCACGCTTAAGCGATCATCTCTTGAAAGAAAACATATTACCAACAATACATTTTTGAAGACAAAATTATTCTTCTTCTTCTATGAGCCCTGTCTCTTCGGGACGTAGGCTATCATGGCTTTCCACGTTTCTCTATCCCTGGTGGCTCTGAGCACGCATTCTCCTGTTACATCGTGCAATCCTCGTCTTTCATCCACTAACTCAAGCCCATAAATCTAGAATATAAATGTATAGAAATTAGCATGGCCACAAAATGAGGGATCAGTTTATATATTGATTATATTACAGAATTGATCCCCCATTTTATACCCGCATTATAATTTCTTATAAACCGTTGGCATATATATTCTTCTTCTATGTGCCCTGTCCCTTCAGGACGTAAGCGATCATGGCTTTCCACGTTTCCCTATCCCTGGTGGCTCTGAGCACGCCTTCTCCTGTCATACCATGCAACCCTCGTTCCATCATCCACCTGATTAGGTCCTTCAAATGTGTTATCCGTTGATTTCCCCTGTCTCTTTCCCTCTATCTGGCCTGTTAGTATCAGATTCTCTAAGCCCTCCTTCTTTATTGCGTGTCCCAGGAACTTCCGCTGTCTCTTCCTGATGCTCAGTATTAATTTCCCTTTTGTTTCCATCATTTCCAAGACCTCATCATTGCTCAAATACTCTATCCATGATATTCGCAGCATCCCCTCTGTAGAACCACATTTCAGATGCTTCAAGTTTTTCCTTCATCTTTGATGGTATTGTCCAGCATTCACTGCCATATTGAAGGACGGACAGCATTTTGAAGGGAAAAAAATATTCTTATCAAAACATTTTTAATACAAAACGAGAAGACATTTTCAGTTTTTTAAAATAAATAAAAATTCATTAAAACCTGACTAAATCAACCTTCCCACTATAACCGAAAATTTTAAAAAATACCGTAAAATCCTACCTTTTGGCATTAACTGACCCACAGAGGTTGATATCCTGTTAAGCAATACTTAAAACCCAAGACGTAAGAGAACATAGTCTTCCACATCTCCCTATCCCTAGTAGCTCTTAACACGCTTTCTCGCGTAACCACTCCCAAACCCCGCTCTGTCATCTATTTGCTCATGCTCTGGCGTTAAGTATTAGTTTTTTTTTAATCATTTCACCCCGAGCAAGGCGGAAACGCCACTGATGTGCAGGGGGTTACATAAATGTAAAAAGATTAATTATAAAAGAGTGAGGAGTACAAACTAGTTAGAAAGGAACAACAAAAAGCTGAGAAAGCAGGTGCGGTGACAGATACATAGGTAGAGAGAAAGGGAAGGTTATACAGGGGAAGGGGAGAGAGCTAGAGTCCAGTGGTTAGTAGATGAGTATTGACTTTGCATTTAAATTTCTGGAGGTTGTAGCCGTCAGGAAAGCAAGAATACGGGAGCGAGTTCCACAGGCGGGAAGTGCGAGAGAGAGGAAGCTGCAAGAGCAGAATTGCCGGCAGGAAGTGCGAGAGAGGAAGCTGCAGGAGTTTGCTTTTCGTTTCTATCTTCTCCTATGGTCCATGTTATCCTCAGCATCTTTCGGTAGAACTATATTTCACGCGCTTCAAGTCTTATCATCTTTGGTGGGTTGTCTAGGATTCGCTGCCATATTGAATCGCTTAACAGTCCAGTATTCTCTTCTTTGTTTTCAGCGAAATATTTTTGTCTCTTAATATTCTACACAGCTTTTGGAATGTTTCCTTGGCCATATCAATTCGTCTTCGGATCTCAATGTTAGATTGTTTATCTTCTGTTAAACACTTGCCTAGTACTCCATATTTAGTGGAAGCTTTAAAATTGTATTCCAAATATTTACATTTTGAAATTAAATAACCCTTTGAATGATTCTACTAAACAAAATCAACCAAGCTCAAGTAACTCTTTGTTCATGTATTTAATATGGTTAAAAGGATGAAAATACGTTGAAAGCCCTATGATCAAACAAGTCCCGTGCAATGATTTGATAAGGTCACCCAAGGTCAGGGCCACTGGTGAGTACATTTGGGTCCGTGCGAATCTAAAATAGAATCAAGCTCCGATGTGAGTTGGCAAAATCTAATTCGTTGAGCTAAAGACATCCGCAAATCGAGTGGGCGAAGACCGATTTTCATTGGGCAAAGACTGTGAGCCGGCCGGATCCCCAGAGAGGATCGAAATTGGTTATAAAAATAGATGCTCGACACGAAAAATTCAGTTGGAGAGCTAATTGTTCAGATTTTGGGCAGAGCTCCACCGCCGTCAGCACCCCCACACACTCCGCCAGCGGCCGCTCCGATTCGGCACATTCCGTCAGATTCCGTCAAGATCCCGAAAGAACTTTGCTGTTTCAGAAGTACATTTCAACGCTAACAAAACTTAGGGTAAACATTTCAATTAACGATTAGAAGCTTTGATTCTTTCGGCGAACTTTCTCTCTCCGTTGTAAAAATCATTTTCGGCGATTCTATATCATTTTCGACAACTGTATTCTTGGGGAAAGACAGACATTGTTTTTTCTTTATATAAAGACATTCTGCGTAGCTCTCCAGGCGTCTTCGACTTCGTTCATTTATTTTATTAATATTTTTTTTTTTTTTGGTGCCGTGTTTATTTTTTTTCAACCCACAAGTGTACACCAGTGTCCTGAGTGGCTAAGAGGGACGACTATTGAATTGCACGACGAGACTTCTGGGATCTAATCACAACGTGGGTCAGTGGTCCGTTGTTGCAAAAGACGTCCTGTAGTCCAGCTTTTGTGGCGACATCTTCGGACGGGATCGCCGCGACCGGGTGGCAGTGTCACAACTGGGATCGTCACGACCGTCATCTAGAACGTCACATAAGGGCTATCGTGCCCTGTGCGGTATCACAACTGGTTGCCGCCGGGCGAATCGTGGGCCAGCCTCACTGGAGTGTCACACTTTCTAGGGACACATATCTACAGGAAGCCAGGTCGACACATACTTTTTGAGTTTAAGTTCAGCAATTTTCCCTTTCACACATTTTGGCCAATGGACAGGATTGTTTACATTTGCTACGTAAAACATCTAAGATAGATGGTTGCTGAATTACGTCACAGAAATCAAATCACACGTGTCAAACGCAACTAAAATATTTTTTTATTAAAAAAAGATGAACCTTTATATTTAATTTTTATTTCGACGTTTTACATCACAGAAGTCAAATCACACGTGTCAAACGCGACTAAAGTGTTTTTTATTTAAAAAAAAAAACCTTTATATTTAATTTTTATTCCGACGTTTTAAAAATTCATTTGGTCAACAAAAAAATGTGAATATTTTTCCCCGAAATTTTGAAACAAAAGAAATATTTTTTTTAAAAAAGTATTTTTTCAGACAAAATCAAAAAATGTAAAATAAAAAGTGGCATCTTCTCCTAGTAAATTGTTCTGAGTTGCACGGGCAACGCCGGGTTATGATGCTAGTTAAATATTTAAAAGATAAATGGCAAGAATCATGGAAAAACCAAACCGGAAATAAACTATTTCAAATCATACCTGAAATAGGAAAATGAAGAAAAAATCTTGGAAATACTCGGAAAAAACAACTCATCATAGCTAAAATACATATAGGACACACATACTTAACTCACTCTTATATATTAAAAAAGATAAATCCATCAAAATGCAGTTGCGGAAGCCTAATTACAATAAAACATATCCTACTGGAATGTAAAACCATAACTAAAATAAGACAAAAGTATTTCAATGGAAAAAGCTTAAAAGAATTTTTTAAAAATACAGACACAGATGAAATATACAACTTTTTCAAAGAAATCAAGATCCTCAACAAAATATAATACTTTCAAATATTCTATATGTATGTAAATGTGTACATGTGGGTATGCAGATATACAATCAGAAGCAATCACAAGTAATTTATAAAGATAAAACAAAAAAAACTAATATCATCAGACCAAAAAAGGTCCCAGCTGTAAATCACACATATACCATAAACACACACACACACACACACACACACACACACACACACACACACGTGCGCGCATACATGCTCTAACACACTTACACACACAAACACACAGTAAAATTAATGACAGCAGCAGCAGCACCAGCACCAGCAGCAGTCAGGAATGGCCATTCCTTGAAAGGCACGGACTCACTCGGACAGACACACGCTCCTCTGCCATTCTGAAGATGAGATTTTGATCTCGAAATATTAATGTCTAATAAATAAGTAATACCCAAAAACTTCTTTACTTGCCTTTATTTTACTAAACGCATTGTGACAGCCTTCACGACCAAACCATATACCTAATATACACAATGCTTCAAGCAAATTACAAAACTTTACTAAAAAAATAGATCATAAACCCCAACAACCTCGCAACCTTTATACAAAATAATTACCCTGTAAATATAAATAAACAAGGCTTCAGCATAAAATGACCCAAATAGGAGTTGACATGCCGTAAAATCCAATAACCAACTTAAACAAGGAAACCATGCAAATGGGTTTCAGAAGATTACGAAGTCATCTTAAAGATATCGATGAAGTCAATGGCGATTTTAATGAATAAATTTACTCTATAGTATTTCAAGATATTTTTGTGTAATTTATGGTAAATATATCTGTTAAAATGTGATGTCAGCATTATTTTCATTTTTGCGTCATTTAAACGACAATTTATCCATCTCACACTGGATCGCAATTAACTCGAGGTAAAAATGAAGAGGGGTTCTTTTGTTCTCAATTTAAGCTTCTTGATATTGTATATAATCCAGTCAGTTTAATCCGGTCGCTTTAACCTGTTATCAGAAATAGTCGTCTTCTTCGAAACAGCAATTGACAAGACACGTCTATCATCACCTCAAACCAGAATAATATTAAGACCAAGACTAATGTCTACTTTAATAATGCCTTGCAGGATTTATTAATTACATGCTGGGTAAACAGTAAGTATCAGCCTCGTTTGTGTTAATTAAAACTTGATCTCTTACCAACCCTGCTTAATCAGTGTTATCAGATTTACGCCTGTGTAAATTAGGGACACCGGGTGATTCAAATGAGCGATGCAATATTTTAATGGGTAGGCAGCGATGCGAAATCGTTATTCGCGTGGAAGGAGTTTAAATTCCGGCGATCTCTATAAAGCTCACATTCGCACTAATAACTTTGGAAAAGGTAAAAATCAAATTCTTTTTCTCTGTTCGCCTCTACAGCATCTATAACATGACAGCCTATACTTTCTAAAACAGGAAACACGCGTAAACCCGCACATGGCCATCCGCATATCCCTATCTCCGCAGCTCTTTATACGTTTTCTCCTGTTACCCCACCAAACCCCGTTCTGGCATTTATTTGCTCAAGTCTATCAAGTATGTTAAGCGTTGTTTTCTCTGTCCCACTTTCTCTCTATCTGATCTGTGAGGATCAGATTTTGCTGAGGATGTGTATAGGCATCTTTTTTTGTTTCCTTTTAGTAAATATAAGACCTGAGAGACACCAAAAGGTAGTGTTGTTGTCGTTTTATGAAATAACATGAGGAGGCATGGAGGTTATATTATGAATTTGTGTAGGAAAGATATCGGTTGACCAGTGATTTGAAGAGGTTAAGATTGTATTGATCGGGGAAGCATCCTTTCGGGAGCCTTCCTAATATTGGTCGTTAAAAATTTATCGTGGAAATATCGAGAGATTTCATTAAGAAAGATGTTCTTTTATGTGCTGAGAAATGAGACAGCTGACCAATGTGAAAAGTTTCTCCATATGAATTGTCTCTCGCTTTATATATATATATATATAAATATATATATATATATATATATATATATATATATATATATATATATATGCAAAGGAATAAGGAACGAAGAAAATAATTTCAACGCTCATGAAAATACTTTGAAACAGTGCTCAATATGAATAGAAATAGAGCAATAAACATTTATTATTGCTTTGGAACATCTACAAACTTTTTTTTTTTTTTCATAAGCGTTTCACCCCGAGCAAGGCATGTCACTGCCACTACTGTGCAGGGGGCTACGTAGAGTGGAGAAAGGCTGATTAAATATAGGAAATAACAGAGGGTGGGTGATAGGCGGGTGAGGATACCGAGAATGAGGGTTGGGTAGATGAGAGTGTTGTGAGAATAGTTCGGAGTTAGTGTGATAGGAGGTGTCTATTGACCCTACATTTAAACACCTGGAGATTGTAACTGTCGGGAAAGCAGACTTGTGGGAGGGGGTTCCACAGGCGGGAAGCGCGAGAAAAGAAGCTGTTGGAGTAGAATTTACGGTTACATCTTATTTGTTTAACTGTAAAAGGGTGGGACCTAGTTGCTAATCTAGTATCTCGTGGCAATTCGTGCTTAGGCGGCACCAGTGATCTAAGCTCATCGGAGCAGAAGCCATGAAAGTACTTGTAGAAGAGGCACAGGGAAGCTACATCACGCCGGTGTGAGAGCGGCTGTAGCCGGTCTGCCAAGTCAGTATCAACCACGTTACAGATCCTCCTTTGTATTTTGTGAAGAAGCCCAAGGAGAGCAGCAGGGGCACCCTACCAGATATGGCAGCAATATTCAATACACGGGCGGATGGTAGATTTGTATATGTGCAGAATAGTTTCAGGTGGGAAAAATTTCCGGGCCCTGCACAGGGAGCCCACTTTCATAGCAGCAGATTTGGCAATGGATTCAATATAGTCATTCCATTTGAGGTCCGCCGAGAGTGTAAGGCCAAGGAGGCGTAGTATTTTACTCTCTGGGAGACTAGCCTGTCCCATGCTAATGGGAGGTAGATGCGATTGTCTATGGTGGTTAGTTGATAACAGCTTTGTTTTGGAGGCATTGAAATTTTGCAACCATTTCCTACCCCAGGTTACTACGGATTGGAGGTCCCTTTCAAGTGCGGCAGCGAGGTTCACTTTGTCCTCCAGACCTGGTTTCTAATCGATGCGGGAGTAGATTGTTGTGTCGTCGGCATACATGCCAACTTGGGAACTAATGGTGTCGGGGAGATCATTAATGTAGATCAGAAATAGCGTGGGACCTAGGATAGAACCTTGAGGGACGTCCGCGTTCGTCTGGTAGTTTTGGGAGGCATGCCCATTTAATACCACCTTTAATGTGCGGTTAGAGAGGAAGGACTGGATGAGGTCAAACAGATGTCCAGTTATCCCATAGCTCCGCAGTTTGCACAAGAGGCCAGCATGCCAGACCCTGTCGAATGCTTTGGAGATATCCAAGGCAACGGTTCGGGCTTCACCATTCTTGTCGAGTGCCTGGTATATGCACTCGGTAATGGTCGTTAGCATATCAGCAGTAGACCTGGTGAAGCGAAACCCATACTGTTTGTCAGAGAGAAGCCCGTTGGTCATGAGGTGCTGAATCACCTCGGCGTTGATAATGGCCTCGAAAACTTTGCAAAAGATTGGAAGGAGACTAATAGGACGGTAATTGGCGGGGTCTGAGGGTTCGCCAGAATTCTTAAATATAGGTACTACGCAGGAGGACTTCCAACAGGCAGGAAAGCAGGAAGTAGATAGGCAGAGGTTATAGAGTTTAGAGAGGACAGAGGAGAGTTCTGGGGCACATTTCTTCAGTACTATGACTGGGATTCCGTCACCACCGCTCGCTTTGTGTGGGTCAAGTTGCGCAATTATCTTGGCAACCAGCGAGGGTGAAATGTGGACGTTATTTAGTTGAGCCTTAGTTCTGGGTGGGAAGTCTGGTGTAGGTATTCCTAACGAGTCCAGTGTCGAATTGGTTGAGAATTTACGGGCAAAGCATTCAGCCTTGTCGGCTGGGGAGGTGAGAACTTCAAATTCATTGATTAGTGGGGGTATTGAAGTCTTGTTCCTGCTGAGCACGCTTTTGCAGAGACGCCAGTAATCTTTGGAGCCAAACTTAGAGGATGCTATGCGTTGCCTAATTCTGGTAGCAAACGCCCTCTTGGCTTCGTTCAGTACTTTTTTTACACTTGTTTCGTGCTGAGGTGAAAAGGCGCCTGTTTTGGTTCGACGAGCAGCTTCGATAGAGCCGGAAGAAATGGTTCCGGTGGGCAATAGCGGCCGAGCAAGCGGGTGACAACCAGGGGGACGAATTAGGTTTTAGTTGGAATTTTCTGGCAGGGATAAAAGCATCGATGCCAGCCTTAACCCAAGAGGAGACTTCGGAGGCACAGTCTTCGACAGGAAGATCAAAGACGTTGTTCCAGGGGACGTCGCAGAGGAAGTCCCTGAACGAGTCCCAGTCGGCTCTTTGGTAGCAGTATGATATTCTGCTGGTCTGGTTTTCTTGGGTAGAGATAGTGCGGATTGATATGTTTACGGAGACTACGGCGTGGTCAGAGTTTCCAAGGGGGCAGAGTTGCCTGGTAGTGCAGGAGTCTGGGATGGAGGTAAAACAAAGGTCGAGTAAAGAGTCCCTTCCGTTAGGGTTTTTAGAGAAACGCGTGGGGAAGTCCACCACTTGCGTTAGAGCTTGGGCTATTGAAAAGTGCATGGTGCGGATCCCAGCAAGGTCGGTGGCTGAGTTTTCAAGCAACTTGGTGTGGTGGGCGTTAAAATCGCCAAACACAAATATATGGGCAGATTGGTGAGAAGAAATGGCCCTGTCGATGTTAGTCGAGATGTAGTCAAGTAACGTACAGTCAGAGGAGGAGGGGGAGCGGTAGAGGAAGAAGAGATAGCTAACCGAGCTTAGAAGTGAGAGACGGAAGCACATGAAAGAATGATCAAGGGATTCAAGAGATGTGACCCTGGCTAGGGGGAGTTGTTCGCTGACATATACACCAAGCCCATGCATATGGACATTGGAGTCCTTCCTGAAGAGAGGAAGGTAACCAGGAACGAACAGCTCTGAAGAGGGGATAGAAGGGTCAAGGTTACTCACATATAGCTAAGATATCGGGTGAGTTAGTTAGAAGGAAAAAACTCTACACTATTAAAGTTAGTGCGAATACCTCGTATATTTGTGAAGGTAACGCAGATAAGTTTGGGCGATTTACGACTAGCTGGTTTAGGCTTGCTATTTTGTTTGTTAAATTTCATGCTGGTTATAGTTGTGGATAGAGAGAGGTCTAGAGTAGGGTCAGATGGTCGTTAATTGCAGCAGGTGAAGGATGGAGAATGGCGCCGCCTGCAGCATAATGTGGCCTCGGGGTTGCCCATCGGAAATTCATGCAGGGACGCCCGTCCATGCGCGAAATGGCACTACAGGAACCCCGATATTATTCAACTGTTGATCAGAGCAGCCTCTCGAGACGCTACGCAAGAGTTCGGGCTCCTAACTACCAGTCGGAAGCAGCAACAAGGAAACTGCCAACCCGGTACCCTCAGAATGAAGAGACATTGCCACCATACTCACCAACTGCAAAAGCTTCTAGTCGAACCGACATAAAGACCGAAAAAGAGAGAGATGAACCGGGAACCCCTTCCTAGACAAGAAACAAGGCGATCACCTCTACTCCTGTCCAAAAGAAGTGGGTGGAGTGTGAGACAGGGCGATAGAAGGTACTATCTACTCCAATTAAAAAAAAAGAAAAAAAGAAAAAATGTGTGACTGAAGTTAATTAAGTTTTAACTTAGTATAAGTCAAACCTAAATTTGATAATTAACAACAATTTACACAAAAAAAAAGAAAAGATAAGAACCGAAATAAAATAAAATAAAAAATACAAATAAAAATACAAACAAATTTTACATTTTTGTTGTAGTTTTTAGTTTGTACATGTTTTAAAAGTAATAGTTTATATTTATATATATATATATATATATATATATATATATATATGAGTCATCTACATACAAGCCTGTTTCGCTATATCACAGCTCATCAGCTTGGCTAGACACATCCATTTGTTTCTGGCCTCGATCGAAACTCGACTAAATTGATATCAGTCGGAGTCGCTACTCCCTAAGACATAGCACATGGAATCCGAGACGAGAAATTTGAACGTGTTGTATATAAGCAGTGTATACACACGCCAGTCACCGAAAGAACATTTTTGAAGAGTCACGCTTATATAGCAGAAGTGGAAACTGTTTTTAAAATTTTCTTCTCTAGAGAGCTCAAATCGTAATGAGAGCATTATATATAAACTTTTTATAATATGCACCTGATGATTACGTAATGCATTAAACTCCGAGTCATGCCTTAAACGTAGGATAATATGTATATTTAATAATATGTATTTAATAGCTATGGTTGAAGTGCGTTGTGGTCCAGTGGATATCGGCTCAGTTGAATCCATTGTATTCACTTACGCGCAAATACCCTTGGGAAAGGTATTAATCCGTCTCTTCCTTCCAGTTATGGGTTAAATAGCAGGACAGATTGGGTGCTATAGCCTTGGTCGGCAACCAGTCTACTACAGAAAGAAATGGCAACCTATTGCGGGATAATCTTCTGCCCAGTCAGTCATGTCTCTTTCGAGACATGATCGCCCAATCGTGTATCACGTATGGCACTTTAACTGACTGATATTACATTGATCACTTTTCTATTCACACTAGATTAATAATTATATATTGGTGTGTACCTGCGTGTATACATATGTTTACGCATTTACTTTCAGATTTTTCTGTTATCATCTAATTTGCATTTTGGTTGTGTCCTTATTCTATGCAATTTCTGTCTTTTTATCGGTAATATTTTGGAAAGGGTGGTACGAGTCTTTTCAGCAACCCCTTGCGAAATTCAATTAGTGAATATCAAATCAATTGTGGTATTCGAGAACGAATTGCTACTCAATAAATCCGCTTTGTCGATTTTGAACATACTTGTTTCGATATGATACTTCGACTCCGTCTTCACTAAACTATCGTTGCATTTGTCTTCCAGCGTTCGTCTAACCCAAAAGCAAGCAACCTTTGACACGGGCGGCGGTTCAAGAAACGATTGAAAATTCAGTCATAATCTTTGCATCAAGTTCACACTTCTGTCGGTGCTTAGAGCCAGGGTTCAACACCATTTTGGCCTCGGGGTAGCAGACGTATGACTTACAGGCGTTCTTCTTCGTATCCTCAATCTTGATGAGCTTTGAACATGGCGGACTTGGACGTTTGTCAGACGAGCCGAAAAAGAAAAGCCGTCAAAATATGCGAGAAATATTATCTGCTTTGGGGTATGATGCCGCGATATGGTTACGTTGGGTGTGCACGAGGAGATTGCTTTCTGACTTGTTTAGCGTATCCTATATGTAGACATGATTCTTCTTCTATGTGCCCTATCCTTTCAAGACGTAGGCGATCATGGCTTTCCACGTGTCCCTATACATGTTGGCTCTTAGCACGCTTTCTGTTGTTACACCATGCAACCCCCTTTCTGTCATCCACTATCTCAAGCCCATAAATTTAGAATATAAATGTAAAGAAACTAGCGTGGCTACAAAATGAGGGATCAGTTTATATATTAATTATAATATAGGATTGATCCCTCACTTTATACCCACATTACAATTTCTTCTCAACCGTTGGCATATATATTCCTTCTTCTATGTGCCCTATCCTTTCAGGACATAGGCGATCATGGCTTTCCACATCTCCCTATACCTGTTGGCTCTTAGCACGCTTTCTCTTGTTACACCATGCAACCCCCTTTATGTCATCCACTAGCCCAAGCCTATAAATCTAGAATATAACGGTATAGAAACAAGCATGGCTACAAAATGAGGGATCAGTTTTTATATTGATTATAATATAGGATTGATCCCTTCACTTTATACCCACATTGCAATTTCTTCTCAACCATTGACAAATATATTCTTCTTCTATGTGCCCTATCCTTTCAGGACATAGGCGATCATGCCTTTCCTCGTCTCCCTATCTCTAGTGGCCCTCTTCTGTTATTCCACGCAACCTCCATTCCGTCATCCACCTGATCAGGCCCTTTAAAATATATTATCTGCTGCCTTCCTCTGTTTTTTTCCTTCTATCTAGCCTGTCAGTATCAGGTTCTCAAAGCCCTCCTTTCCTCATTGCATATCCCAGGACCTTCCAGTTGTCTCTTCCTTAGTTTTCTTTTAATGCCATTCTTTCCAAAACCTCATCATTGCTCAAATGTTCGGCTCATGATATCCGCAGCATCCATTTGTAAAACTACCTTTCCGCTGCTTCCAGTTTTTTTTCCTTATCTCCGATGATGCTGTCCAGCATTCGCTGCCGTATTGACGAACTAACATCACATAGCAATCTAGCACTCGCTTCTTTGTTGCTAGGGAAATTTTCCTATGTCTTAACACTTAACTCAGCTTCTGGAACGCGTCCTTCGCCATGTCAATTCGCCTTCGGATCTCTGTGTCGCACTTTCCATCTCCTGTTAGAAGACTTTCTAGGTATTTAAATTTTTGTACCTGCTTGATTCTAGTAAACCCCACCTGGATTTGGCATTGTGGGTTGTTCTTTTTTGCTGATGACAATGAATTCGGGTAACTGATAAAAAAGAAAAGTAGACAAGAAATGGAAAATTATCGTTGTCTGGCGAGATCTAATTCACTCAACGTTAAAGATATACTTTTCCTCTGTTTTAATTATAATTCTTGACAAGCACAGTTGGAAACTTCGACGTGGCGCAATGGTTAGAAAGGTTATGTCGCTAGAATCTTTTGCAACTGAGTAGTGATTTCGATCATCTTTGGGTACCCCATACTTTCGGCCTTGTGCCACATTTAAGCTGCGCTTAGAAGATCACTATGAACACCCGACGTGGTGCAATGGTTATCAAGCTTATCTGGTTAGAATCTGTTACTTATTATGAGATGTGAGTTCGATATTCATTGGCTACCCAATACTCTCATGGTTAGGCCATATCTAAGCGGCGCTTAGAAAATAGACTATATATATATATATATATATATATATATATAACATAGTGATGATCCACGTATACTGTCTTAATATGTATAGGAGAAAACTATTAAAAAGTTGTAAGTTTAATAAGGTATTTTTTGACAGTATTTGTTTATTTCTATTATTATATTTTATATTTCAGACCGTCCTCGGTCCTTCATCAGAAACAAATGATTTTAAAATTTAAATTAGAAACGTATTTCGCGAGAGCGTACGTGGAGAGAGATTGTTTACATCACGTGACACAGAAAGCGACAGACTTTTTAAAAAAATATTTGTAAGCGTAAACCTATTTCTAATAATACTTATACATTTTGTTTTAGAGAAAAATTTTTTTAATTGTATCAAACAAAGTTTAGCTATTGAAATATTTATAAAATTCAAAACCCCTAAGTCCTTATTTAACCTTAGCTTGTGTGTATTTAATTTTAAAATCCAAGTACAATCTCTTTCCACCGACGCTCTCGCGAAATACGTTTCTAATTTAAATTTTAAAATCATTTGTTTCTGATGAAGGACCGAGGACGCTCTGAAATATAAAATATAATAATAGAAATAAACAAATACTGTCAAAAAAATACATTTTTAAACTTACAACTTTTTAATAGTTTTTCCTATATATATATATACTCACTGCTCAGTTGTAATAGATTATAAAACAGGGATGCGTATTGTCACCGGATCTATTTAACTTGTACAGTGAGAATATTTTGAGGACCCTAGATGTTATGCCAGGATTTGTTATCGGAGGCCACAATCTGAACAACATTAAACACGCAGACGACACAGTGCTGATTACAGACACGGAATGGAAACTGCAGAAGCTCCTGCAGAAAACAGCTGAAGAGAGTGACCAAAAGGGGCTACAAATAAATTGCAAGAAAACCTAATGCATGATCATCAGCCGAATGTGCCAAATACAGGTGGGGTATGTTAAACTTCAGCAGGTAGGAAAATGTATATATCTAGGAAGTGTTCTAATTCGAAGACGGAAAGTGCGACACAAAGATCCAAAGGCGAATTGGCATGGCGAAAGACGCGTTCCAGAAGCTGAGTAAAGTATTAAGACGCAGGAAAATTTCACTAGAAACAAAGAAGAGCGTACTGGATTGCTATGTGATGTCAGTTCTTCAATAGGGCAGTGAATGTTGGACAATAGCAACAAAGATGAAAGGAAAACTTGAAGCAACTGAAATGTGATTCTACAGAAGTATGCTGCGAATATCATAGACCGAGCAATGATGACGTGTTGGAAAGAATGACAACGAAAAGGAAATTAATATCGTGCATCAGGAAGAGACAAATGGAGTTTCTGGGACATGCAATAAGGAAGGAGGGCTTGGAGATCCTGATACTAACAGGCCAGATAGAAGGAAAAATTGACAGAGGAAAGCAGCGGATAACATATTAAAAAGGCCTGAGCAGGTGGATGAAAGAACGGGGGCTGCGAGACGTTACAGGAGAAAGCGTGCTAAGAGCAACCAGAGATAGGGAGACGTGGAAGGCCATGGTCGCCTAAGTCCTGAAAAGACAAGGCACATAGAAGAAGAAGAAGAAGAAGAAGAAGAAGAAGAAGAAGAAGACAAGCTTGATAACCATTACACCACCACGAGGTCCCTTAGATAGATAGATAGATAGATAGATAGATATGAATAAAATACGTTCAATATAGATTTGAATAGAATACGTTCAATATATATTAGTAGACAGTGATAGATAGATTTGAATAGAATACGTTCAATATAGATAGATTTGAATAGATTATGTTCAATATATATTAGAAGACAGTGATAGATAGATAGATAGATACATACATACATACATACATATATACATACATACATAGATTTTAATAGACTGCGAGATATATATTTTAATAGGCAGTGATAGATAGATAGATAGATAGATTTGAATAGAATACGTTCAATAGTAGACAGTGATAGATAGATAGATTTGAATAGAATACGTTCAATATATATTAGTAGACTGTGATAGATAGATAGATAGATAGATTTGAATAGAATACGTTCAATATATTATAGTAGACAGTGATAGATAGATAGATAGATTGATAGATAGATAGATTTGAATAGAATACGTTCAATATATATTAGTAGACAGTGATAGATAGATAGATAGATAGATACATACATACATACATACATTTTAATAGACTGCGATATATATATTTTAATAGGCAGTGATAGATAGATAGATAGATAGATAGATAGATAGATAGATATGAACAGAATGAGGATAGATAGATAGATAGATAGATAGATAGAAAGAAAGAAAGAAAATATAGACAGAAAGGAACAAATACAGAGTGATATATATGAACGGATAGATAGATAGATAGATAGATAGATAGATAGATAGATAGATAGATAGATAGATAGATAGATGGGCAGACAGATAGACAGCGAGACGGATTAACGGAAATGAAACTATATTACAGGAATAAAAAATACAACGGCAAATTCATTATTATTTTATTCTCATTGGCTTTCTATTGTGGGATTTTTTTTTGTTTCGGGATTTTTCAAGCAGGCTATTCAGCATGCCATACTTTCTTTAATATCGGAAGTAGTTCTGCTAGAATTTCCTTTCTTTTTCTTTGTGTAGTATATCTCCAAATGTATTGGCTGATATTCCAATTCACCAGTTCACGAAATATTATTTTTTTACAATATTATTTCCTCAGAATAAACTAGCCGAACTTAATGAAATTTCTACTGAATTTGACACGCCTCTCCTTAGAAAACCTATGACTTTAAAAGACAAGTCAATGAACGATAAACAACTGAATTAAATCTACGTATATGCAAATAAAAATCCACACACACACACACATATATATATATATATATATATATATATATATATATATATATATATATATATAGTCAACCACATACAAGCCTGTTTTGCTCATCAATGTGGTTAGACATCAGCTTGCTTCCACCCAGGATCGAAACTCGACCGATTTGTTATCAGTTGGAGAGTATAATTTAGGTTATCGTCAGACTTTAGCTGTCTTTTCCTGATGCACAGTATTAAGTTCTTTTTCATTTTCATCATTTCCAAAACCTCATCATTGCTCACATGATTGCTCACATAATATCCGCAGCATCCTTCTGTAAAACCACATTTCAGTTGCTTCAAGTCATTCCTTCACCTTTGATGATATTGTCCAGCATTCACTGCCATATTGAAGAATTGACATCACATAACAATCCAGTACTCTCTTCTTTGTTTCTAGCAAAATTTTCCTGTCTCTTAATACTTTACTCAGCTTCTCGGAACGCGTCCTTCGCCATGCCAATTCGCCTTCGGTCTCTGTGTTTTGCTTTGGGTCTTCTGTTAGAAGACTTCCCAGCGATTTAACTTTTTGTCCCTGCTTGATTTTAGTATTCCCCGCCTAAATGTTGAATTCAGTCAGTCAATTAAGTCATAAACGCTTGGGCGACCACGTCTCGAAAGGGACATGACTGACGGGATGCCATTTCTTTCTGCGGCAGACTGATTGCCAACCGAAGCAACAGAACCCAGTCTGATCTACTATTTAACCCATAACCGGAGGAAAGAAACGGAATAATATCTTTCCCAAGGGTATATGTGCGTAAGTGAATGCAAAAATTCTACTGGAATTCGAACTCGGCTCTCCGGCTTCTTGTACCGAGCTGACATCTAAACCATAACGCTCATCGAAACTTGGATTATTACACCGAAAATATTTTTGTCCACGGTAAAAATATATTACAAACTGACCTTTCTGCACAAAATCGAGAACTTCCTCAATAAGATGAGATGGAAACTCTTCGTCTCCGAGCACAAAAACGAACCCTACAACCGGAATTAAATTGAATATTATGGAATTAAATTCTCAAAAACACCACCATTTGATAAAGAGCGATTGGGCTTGAAAAAAGACACATTCTAAGTGATTAACAAAATCAAATTCATGTACAAAACTAACGAGTAACAACAAGTTATGCGAACAGACATGTCTACGATAAAAAATCTGATTATCAAATCTAAGACAAAAAACCATTAAGTGGTCGATGCGGATGTGTAGCATGAAGCGATCTACAAAGAAATGAATAAAACTTACAAAAAGGCGCCCAACAACTTGGAAAATTCCATGAACGGGGAAACCAAAAAATCCGTACGAAAATTAAGATCAATCAGTTAAGCGTGTACGTGATACACGCTTGGACGATCATGTCTCGGAAAGACACATGACTGACTAAGCAGAAGATTTCCCCGTGTTAAATTGTCAGTACTTTCTGCTGTAGATTGGTTGCCAACTAAGGCTATAAAACAAAATCTGACCAATTATTTAACACATAGCTGGAGGGAAAAGCGACTGATTAATACCTTTCTCAAGGGTATTTGCGCATAATAGAATGCAACAAATTCGACTAAAAATCGAACTCGGCTCACCGATTTTGCAGTCCGAGACGATATCGACTGCACCACAACACATAACCGAACGTAAGATAGATGTCAGAATTCAAATACAACCCAATCAACAGTCATTCATGGCAGTCAAATCTCTAAAGATTATTAAATCAGTAACCCACAGTACAGACTTCTTCTTCTTCTTCTCCTTCTTCTTCTCCTATGTGCAGTGTCCTGTCAGGACGTAGGCAATCAAAGGCCCTCCACATCTCCCTATACTATGTAGCTCTTAACAACCCTTCTCCGCTTAAACCCCGCTCAGCTATCCATCTACTCAAGTATGTCATGCGTTGCTTTGCCTTGTCTCTCCTTCCCTTTATCCGTCCTGTGAGCATCAGATTCTCCAAACCCTCATTTCTCACTACATGTCCCAGAAACTTCAGCTGTCTTTTCCTGATATTAATTATAAGTTTCATTTTCCTTTCCATCCTTTCCAGAACCTGTCGTTGCTCCAAATTTCTGTCCATGCTATCCTCAGCATCCTTCTGTAGAACCACATTTCGACAGTTTCAAGTCTTTCCTTCATCTCTGAGGTGACTGTCCAGCATTCGCTGCCATAATGAAGAACAGGCATAACATATCAATCGAGTAACCAGCTCTTTGTTTCCAGCGAAATTTTCCTCTCTCTGTCAATACTATATTGAGTTACTGGAATGCAACCTTGGACTTACCAATACGAACTTTCCGTCCTCTTTTAGGAACAATAGTGTTATGGCTAAACACATCTATTCCTCAGATAATGGACTCTTCCTCCTATAATAATAATAATAATAATAATAATAATAATAATTAATAAGAGTTAACAGGAAGTTAACTCGAGAAGTTCTTGGGAAGTTCTTAGGAGTTCTTAGAAGTTCTAGAGTGTTCTTGAAAGTTCTACTGGAGTTCAGTAGAGCTACTAGGCAGTTGATATTAATCAGCAGTCAGACGAATACTAAAGAGTCAGCTTTTCAGTAGAATATTACCAAGTTTCTAACATTTTGGGTGCGTTAAATCAATTAGCAACCGACATTGCACGATTATAACTTTCAGTGCGAAAACTACTCCACAACATACCGACTACTCAATCCATCTAAAAACAATATCGGTAAAATTAGCAAAATCGTTCGTGGACAGACTGTGCAGATACACGAAAAATACTTTAGGTTTGAACCAATTAAGAAACTAGGCAATCTATTGAATGGTTCACGAAACTAATAAAGAAAAAGTAATATGCCTTCATACAGTTTGATATTTCCGACATTTATAAAATGACAACTCTTAAAAAACAATTATTTGATGCATTAAACTTAGCTAAAAATTACTGTTTAATTAGCGACCAAGACTTAATATCATCAAAAAGGCACAATTTTTTTTAAGTTTAAAAAAAAGTGCCATATTTATGATTAGGATGCTCTCCGAAAGGGCAAACAAATGAAGAAAGACTTATACCTGTGCTTTATTGATTATGCGAAGGCATTTGACAAAATACGCCACAAAGAAATGATGAAGATACTCGGCAGCCTAGACATATTTTGAAAAGACTTGAGAGTAGTTAAGAATCTTTACTGGCAGCAAACCGCTTGCATATGGACAGGTAATGAATTGAGTAGATATACAAAGATAGAAAGGGGCGTAAGACAGGGATGTGTCTTTTCACCGGATCTTTTCAACTTGAACAGCGAGAATATTTTGAGGACCCTATATGCTATGCCTGGATTTATAATCGGAGGCCAGAATTTAAACAACCTAAGGTACGCAGTTGATACAGCGCTGATAGCAAACACAGAAAGGAAACTACTAGACTCCCTACAGAAGGTAGCAGAAGAAAGTAACAAGAAAGGACTAGAGAAAAACTGCACGAAAACCAAATGCATGGTCATCAGTAAAAATGAACAGCCCAAAATGCCAAATACAATTCGGGGATACTAGAATCAAACAGGTACAATAATTTAAATACCTGGGAAGCGTTATAACAGAAGACGGAAGGTGCGACACAGAGATCCGAAGGCGAATTGGCATGGCGAAGGAAGCATTCCAGAAGTTGAGTAAGCTATTAAGAAACAGGACAATTTCGCTAGAAACTAGGAAAAGAGTGCTGGGTTGCTACGTGCTGTCCGTCCTTCAATATGGCAGTGAATGCTGGACAATACCATCATAGATGGAGAAAAAATTTGAAGCAACTAAAATTTGGTTCTACAGAAGGATGCTGCGAATATCATGGATCGAGCATGTGAGCAATGATGAGGTCTTAGAAATGATGGAAACAAAAAGGAAATTAATACTGAGCATCAGGCAGAGACAACTGAAGTTTCTAGGACACGCAACGAGGAAAGAGGGCTTGGAGAATCTGATACTAACAGGCCAGATAGAGGGAAAAAGAGACAGGGGAAAGCAATGGATAACATGTTTGAAGGACCTAATCAGGTGGATAACGGAACGAGGATTGCATGGTGTAACAGGAGAAGGCGTGTTCAGAGCCACCAGGGACAGGGAAAAGTGGAAAGCCATGATCGCTTACCTCCTGAAGAGACAGGGCACATAGAAGAAGAAGAGATTAAAAAAAAATACTTGTCTACAATGAAGAAATCTAATCAATTTACTATAAAATCTAATCAGATAGGAAAACCATTATTTCTTCGATGTGCATGTATGCAATAAAACCATTCACTGAGAAATTAATAAAGATTATAAATAAGCAGCAGCCAACTGGATAAGTCTATCAACAAGGAAGCCAAGAAGATTTCTCTACAGAGCTTAAAATTAATGACAAAATCCAAACACTAAGCAAGCAACGAAAAATAGTTTAGATTTGAAGCAGTATAAAAACACAGCAGAAGCTATAGAATGGTTCACAAATAAAAATAAAAAATGAAAGGAATTCATACAATTTGATGTTTGCAATATAATCCCTTTACTCGTCCTGGGCATGTCGGTAAACTACATCTGGCAGCAAGGCCTCCGATTGAGAGATTGTGAGAAGCATAGAGCCACCTCTAAATTCCTTGTTGTTCCCAGGTCCACCCTGACCCGGAGTGGTAGCACCTGTTAGGGTCCCAGCTATGGGCAAATAGTTTATTCCCCCAAACTGGGTCAAAACCCTATGAAAGTATAAAAATACTTTTATAGAAATATATATATAAGGATGGACTTTTGGAGAAAGATATGCGTTTTTGAGGGAAGGATATTACAAACAATACATTTTTACCAAAATAAATTTTTGAAAGAAAAAATATGATTCTCAGCAAAACATCTTTGAATACAAAACTAGAAGACATCTTCACTTTTCCAAAAAAAAAAAAAGAATAAAAACAAAAAAATTCATTTAAAACTGACTAAACCAACCTTCTCATTATAACCGAACATTAAAAAAATATCTTAAAATACCACTTTTTTAAAAATTAAATAACCGAAAGATGTTGATATGCCGTTAAATAAAAAATTAAGCTCAAACTCAAACTCCCTTTATTACTGAAAAACTATTAACTGCTTCCCTAAAATTTAGCAAAGAATTACTACCCATTTATCGACAAAGACATCAATATTATCAAACAAGCACACAATCTATTTTATTTCATGTCGGCTGTGTGTGGCCCTTTATAAAACAACCTAGATTCCGGCATTGGTGTGTATCATTCAGCAGAGGCCTGTTAATTAATTGGCACGTTATTACTCTTGAAACTAGGGTGCATCTTCTAGATAAAAAAAAACAACAACACCGGTCTTTACGGAGACGACGGATTAATTGTCCTCCGAAAAACAGGTTCACGACAAAGAGACCGACTAAGAAAGAACCTGATTAAATTCTTTCAAGAATCACAAACTAAACACCACTACCACTTCTTGTTTTTCCTCGGACATGGAATCCAATTTAAATAATGAAGCTAGCTTACTTTTCGGGAAAGTTTAAACTTTTCAATAGAGTTGAAAAATTGGGCCCTGAAGGATAGCTTTATAACAGTCAAAGACCATAAAAAGAATTCGTTCCCCCTTAATCCCGATTTACGATTACTAAACCCAACAAAAACTGAATTAGGTAGAATAAGTAAAATAACTTTACAAAGATCGCCCGGTTCACACTCCACCCACGTCTATTGGAACAGGTAAAGAGGTTCATCTCTTGTTTCCTGTTTAGGATGCGGTTTCCGGTTTTCTTTTCTTTTCCAATCTTTTCACTCCTATGTAGCCCCCTGCACATCAGTGCGTTACCGCCTTGCTCGTGGTGATATGATTAAAAAAAAATATGTGTTAATTTACGTTTATTCTTAAATATTAATCAGTGGCAATCTACCTTAGACTGCATAAAGTGGTTTAATAAATTTCATAATTTTGCCAGATCAGCTTTCGTTAAGTATGACATTAAGGACTTTTACTCATCCAGCTGAATCCATTGTATACACTTACGCGCAGATACCCTTGGGAAAGGTATTAATCCGTCTCTTCCTTCCAGTTATGGGTTAAATGGCAGGACAGATTGGGTTCTATAGCCTTGGTCGGCAACCAGTCTACCGCCCCAGAAAGCAATGGCAACCTACTGCGGGATAATATTCTGCCCAGTCAGTCATGTCTCTTTCGAGATATGATCGCCCAAGCGTGTATCACGTATGGCACTTAACTGACTGACCCATCCATTACTTCTAATACTTTGCTAGAAGCTACTAAGTTAGCCAAAGAATTTAATGAAATCTCTGATAATGAAATAGACATAATTAAACACTGCCGTAAGACGCTCTTATACCATGATGATAACTTATGGATTAAAAAACCTGATGCCGGGGGATTTGATAATCCTATGGGGACACATGATGGTGCGTGGGTGGCGGAGTTGGTGGGTTGCCTCCTCCTGTATAAACTTAATAACCTCATTGATTTCCATAATCACGGATTATACCGTGATGACGGTCTGATCATAGTCGACTCTCGTACCCCCCAAATTTGTGATAAATTGCGGAAAAAATATATAATTTTTTAAAAACTAATGGAGTTAATATTGAAATAGAGTGTAACTTATTACTTGGATATTACATTAGATTTAAATACTGGATACATTGCACCGTACACTAAAACCAATCATACCCCAAATTACGTTAACAAAGATTCTAACCATCCCCAACATATCTTAAAAGCCATCCCCAAAAATATAGGATATAGGCTGTCTTATAACTCGTCCAATAGGAATATATTTGATAAACACAAGAAAATTTATCAATCTGCTTCATTGAAAAGTGGATATAAAGATATATTAAAATTTACTTCACCTAGCAACCGTAATACTAAAAATAGAGCCAAGAAAATAATCTGGTTTAACCCCACTTTTAATAAGGAAATTAAAACTAAAATTGGAACTACATTTTTTAAATTAATAAACAGGCATTTTGGTAGTGATAATTGTCTGCATAAAATTTTCAATGGAAATACTATCAAGTTAAGTTATTCTTCTTTACCTAATGTAGGTATAATTATTCATGGTATGAACAAGAGTAAGTTAAAAAAAACATGAGACACGTACTTCCAAACCTAAATGTAATTGTAGAAGAAAGAAAGAATGCCTCATTAATGGCAATTGCCAACAATCTAGTGTCGTGTAGGGTGTTAGGGTTTATAAATATGAAAACGATATCAATCCTAAGTCCTACATTGGAGAGACTCATAACATATTAAAAAGAAGATTTTACAACCATAACAGTTCATTTAAACACATAAAATATAGCCACAACACTGCCTTAGCTACATATGTATGGCATCTAAAAAATACTCCTAATTCTCAAATGGGAAATAATAAAAAAAATGGGAAATAATAAAAAAAATGCCCTAAATATAAAGTAGGTAGTAAGTTTTGCCAACTTTGTGGTGAAGAAAAATTAGCAATAGCTTTATTTGAGCCATCCCATAATTTACTCAATTCTAAAACGGAAATTCTAAATAAGTGCATTCATTTAAAAAATCACTTACTTTTAATTTTTTTTTTTTTGTTGTTGTTATCAATAAAGATTGTTTTACCCTTTGTTTTTGGTTTGGTATCTTCTCATCAGTGCTATTTCAATTTGCGGTTTTTGTCGAATTTGTTAGCCCAGTTCCTGACGATCCGGCGAGTGAAACCGCAGTCGACTTTTGGCTCACTTTTAGATTTAGTTCGTGTTTTTGCTCTATTTTCGTACTTTCATACTTTCGTATCGAGCTCTTTTTTGTTAAGGTTTTCGTCTTGGGCTTTTTTTTTCTTTCGAAAACTGCTTATGCTTTGTTTGTTTCTTTTTTTTTAATTCCCCTTTCTACCCATTTGGTAGTATCTTTTGGGTTTGACGACTAACTTTACCGATTTGTTAGCAGTAGTTTTTTTCTGATTTCGGTCGTGATTAGTGCTACTTTTTTTGGTACGTTTTACAATATATATATATATATATATATATTACGGAAATTAAAGAAGATTAACGAAATGGTCTTAAAACAAGAGACAATTTTTAATGATTTGTTTGAACATTATTTTTTATCAATACCCGTATTTAAGTAGATATTCTGTTTATAATCAATCAGTATTATATATTTATTTTTACCAACCTGATTATTTACGTTAAGATGTGTGTAATTAGGTAGGATTCGAACCAGCAACCTCTATAGGAGAAACTACGAATAGATCTGGCGCGTATTTGACCTTTCGACCACAAATACCAACAGTCCAAACGAATTCAAAGCAAGCCTATATAGCACAATTTCAGATTCATCGTAATAACCATATAGCCATATAACATAACATATAACCATTTACAGAAAATAAAATTTGAAAAAGTTAATAAAACGTTCTCCTTGGTTTTCGATTGCTTCCCGCTGTTTTCTCTGATTGATTTTCTCTTTTTTTTCTTTTTTTTTTTGTTTCGGAATTTCTAATCCAGGATATTCAGCACTATCTCACCTTCTAAATTTCGGAAGTTTTTCCGGCAGATAACTTGCTTTTTTTTATCACTCGCTTCGTTTAAATTTATATTTTATGTTTATTTTGTAATCTATATACAAATGTTTCTTCTTTTTGACTTTTATAAATAGATAGATAGATATTAATACACAGCACTAGATAGATATAAATACACTGCAATAGATAGATAGATAGATAGATATGAATACACTTCGATAGATAGATAGATAGATAGATAGATATAAATACACTGCAATAGATAGATAGATAGATAGAATAATAGATAGATACAAATACACTGCAATAGATAGATATAAATACACTGCAATAGATAGATAGATAGATAGATAGATATAAATACACTGCAATAGATAGATAGATAGATAGATATAAATACACTGCAATAGATAGATACATAGATAGATAGATATAAATACACTGCAATAGATAGATAGATACAAATACACTGCAATAGATAGATATAAATACACTGCAATAGATAGATACATAGATAGATATAAATACACTGCAATAGATAGATACATAGATAGATAGATATAAATACACTGCAATAGATAGATACATAGATAGATATAAATACACTGCAATAGATAGATTCATAGATAGATAGATATAAATACACTGCAATAGATAGATACATAGATAGATATAAATACACTGCAATAGATAGATACATAGATAGATAGATATAAATACACTGCAATAGATAGATAGATAGATAGATAGATAGATATAAATACACTGCAATAGATAGATACATAGATAGATAGATATAAATACACTGCAATAGATAGATACATAGATAGATATAAATACACTGCAATAGATAGATAGATAGATAGATAGATATAAATACACTGCAATAGATAGATACATAGATAGATAGATATAAATACACTGCAATAGATAGATATATAGATAGATAGATATAAATACACTGCAATAGATAGATACATAGATAGATAGATATAAATACACTGCAATAGATAGATAGATACATAGATAGATAGATATAAATACACTGCAATAGATAGATACATAGATAGATAGATATAAATACACTGCAATAGATAGATACATAGATAGATAGATATAAATACACTGCAATAGATAGATAGATACATAGATAGATAGATATAAATACACTGCAATAGATAGATACATAGATAGATAGATATAAATACACTGCAATAGATAGATACATAGATAGATATAAATACACTGCAATAGATAGATACATAGATAGATAGATATAAATACACTGCAATAGATAGATACATAGATAGATATAAATACACTGCAATAGATAGATACATAGATAGATATAAATACACTGCAATAAATAGATAGATAAATACATAGATAGATAGATACAAATACACAGCACAAGATAGATAGATATAAACACACTGCAATAGATAGATAGATAGATCTATCGCCCGGTTCACACTCCACCCACGTCTATTGAACAGGTTAAGAGGCTCATCCCTTGTTCCCCGTTTAGGATGTGGTTTCTGGTTTTCTCTTTTCCAATCTTTTCACTATTACGTAGCCCCCTGCACATCAGTGGCGTTACCGCCTTGCTCGGGGTGATACGATTAAAAAAAATAGATAGATAGATAGATAGAAATACACAGCACTAGATAGATGACCCGTTCGGAAAGCCTATCGCTGTGAGCATGAGAGAGAGGAAATATCCTCTCTACTATCACGAAGACCGCTGCGTATATATATATATATATATATATATATATATATATATAGTCATCGTCAGACAGATCTATTTCGCTGTATCACATCTACTCAGTACTTCTGAGCTATGGGCACTCGGTCGAAGGAGGCAGACTTTTAGCATATATATATATATATATATATATATATATATATATATATATATATATTATATCGATATAGCAGATAATTTTCTAAACAAACTACGGTCTTCCGTAGATTTCTGATCGTAGTTCAATTAATACCCATGTTGGTAATATTACACAGGTTGTAGTCGATAACACAATAATACTCACACATACACACTGTAAAAACAACCTTCAGATATTGGAGGCCATCTACCTTAAATAAAAACACAACCCACATTTAATAAAATTACATTTCAATCTGGACAAAACACATTACATTGCAATTTAAACCTATGGTTCTGTTAACATTTCGGTCTTTCACGCGGTGTGACATCATAAAACCGCATTACAAATTTGCGACCTACGTCTGCTATTCGTTGTCTGTTGTCGCAAGCAATGTTTTATATCAACACAAGATAATATCATCTTTAATGGAGGATGTCTTTATGTTAACGTCCCCGTAACCTCTTTGAAGATGGCTCATGTGAGCTGAAAGCTCAGAACCAGCGTAATAAAAAATATCCAAATGTTGGACAAATTTCGCCTGTATTTTCACTTGAAATTAAAGCCAAAATACGATGTTTAGAACAGCTCATGATAAGACATAATAAGCGTGACAAAAAGTGATAACATTAATATAAAATCCAACCTCTTCCATATTCTTGTAAGATAAAAAGATTAGAAGCTGAGGGTCTGATTATTCTTTAAAACATGAAATTACCAATAGTCATACTATACTGATATGCCAACCATGGCTATATCACCAAACGAGCACACTTCTTTAATGGCAGATTAACAAATTCAATAGTTATATGTACATGTGTATCGGTGAGTGTTGTACGTTGTAATATGACCAAATACCTGGCATTTGAGCTCTCCGCGGGACTTGCTCGTTCATCCTCATAACTAGTCCAGAATGTTGCAGATAAAACCCGCCAAAAATCCTAGATATGACGGTAAACTGCATCCAGCAGCAAAGCCAGTGATTCCAAGGTTGTGAGGAGCATTAAACCACCTCTTAATTAGTTAAGTTATTCCCAGGTCCACCCTGACCCGGAGTGGTAGCACTAGTTAGGGTCTCAACTGTGGGCAAATAGTTACCCCACCAAACTGTGGTCAAAACACTTTGAAAGTATAAAAACAGACTTATATAGAAATATATACGTAAAAATAGACTTTTATAGAAAAATATACATTTTTGAAGGAAACATATTACCAACAAAAATTTTTGAAGGAAAATATTTCCAACAAATCATTTTTAAAGGAACTATCGCTATGAAATTATTTCAACATTTTGATGGCATTAAATGACTCACTGAAGTTGATATGCCATAAAACAAAACAACCAACCAACAAAACCTCGCCACGAACCGTCGGCTTCATCTCGTTTCCTTCCTTTTCCATTGGCGAAGAGAAAGTTTCAATCAGACAGTCTCTTCCCCATAACTATTGAATCGTGGAACGATCTTCTGTGTTGATGTTTCCCCGATAGCAGCAACAGCTAACCACCTCAAGAGCCGATTTTTCATCATAGCAGATACTTCTTTGTCATTTCAATCGTTACAATCTTAGCCACCCTTAAGTACGAGTCAAATGTTACCTATCCTACATATCATGGAGGAACGGGTAGTGGATCGGATTTAGAAATCGGAGAGCCAAGTTCAAATTTATTACATTCAGTTACGTACTTATACACTCGGGAAAGGCATGAATTCACCTATTCTCCCTAGCTATTGATAAACATAATGAATTCTAAAGCCTTGCATGGTAACCAGTCTACCTCAGTAGGAATTGTTAACAAGAAAGGTTTGTAGAGTTTGTGGAGCCATTTCTTAGGTGCTGTTGTTTCCAGGTTTACCCTGACTCGGGGCTAGGGTCCCAACTATGGGCAAATAGTTAACCCCCAAACTGGGATCAAAACTCAATGAAAGTATAAAAATGGAATTTTACAATGGAAATTCAAGCTATATAATTTTGGAGAAGAAAATATTAATTGCGAAATAAAGAAATACTACCAGCAATACATTTTTGAAGGTGTAAATATGACGATATATTTCTGGGAAAAAAATAACATTAACCGCAATACATTTTAAAAGGAAAAAATAACATCAATAAATTATTTGAAAAAAAAATATTATCTAACAGCATTACATCTGACTTTTGAGAAAACCGTCTTTACAAAAAGACGTCAATGAAACTCGATCCACAAACTGACTTCTTACAAAGAATACATAGTCTATTCATACGGATCTACTGTAAAATATTGTCGACATTAATTAACCCATTCAAGTTGATATGCCTTAAAGCAAACCAATCCAAACCGTCCGAAAAAATCTAAATAAATCTAAAAGACATGTCTGTGCAGATAATCAGTATTTCACTGGTTCATCCATTCGTTTTCTGTACCTTATGAAAAGAAGAAACTGTAATGCGATACGAAATGGGGGTCTATTCTATATTATGATCAATATGCAAACTGATCCATCACTTTGTAACCGCACGATTTTCAGTACATTTATATTCCAGAGAATATAAATTAAATCTAAAAGTGTAGCTAATCAGTATCTCATTGATTGATTCATTCGTTTTCTATGGCTTATCAAAAGAACAAATTATAATGAGGATATGAAATGGGGGGAGATTCTGTATTATAATCAATATACAAACTGATCCCTCACTTTTTGTCCGCCGTAGTTTCTAATAATTTTTATATTCCAGAGAATGTAAATAAATCTAAAAGCATGCCTGTGTAGCGAATCAGTATTTCATTGATTCATTCAATCATTTTCTATGGTTTATCAAAAAGACAACCAATTATAACGTAGATCTAAATCGGGTTTGGTTCTATATTACAATCAATATACAAACTAAACCCTCTTTTTGTGGTCGCACTATTTTCCATACATTTAAAATTTAAAAAATTCCAGATTTAAAATTTAAAAAATCTAACAGACATGCCTGTGTAGCGAATCAGTATTTCATTGATTCATTCATTCATTTTCTTTGGCTTATCAAAAGAAGGAAATATTATGTGGATATGAAGTGGGGGTCGATTCTTTATTACAAGCAATATACAAACTGATCTCTCACTTTTGGGCCACACTATTTTGGATACATTTATATTCCGGTGAATGCAAATAAATCTAAAAGAGATACCTGTGAAATTAATTAGTATTTCATTGGTTGATTCTTTCGCTTTCTATGACTTATCAAAAGATGAAATTATAAAGTGGACATGAAGTGGGGGGTCGATACTATATTATAATCAATATACAAACTAAACCCGCTTTCTGTGGTCGAACTATTTTCTATACATTTATTTACCAGATAAAATAAATAAATCTAAAAGGCATGCTCGTTTAGCGAATCAGTATTAAATTGATAGATTTTTTCTACGACTGATCAAATCTTTGCAGGTTATTTATAGGCAAAAAGTATTTTTAGAATTTAAGAATTTATTATGAAGATGATAATAACAAACAAGAAATTATAATGTGTATTAAAATGGGGTATCAACGCTATATTACAATCAATATATAAACAGATCCCTTAGTTTGTGACCAACTATACATTTATGTTCCCTTAGAGTAGATAGACTAAACTATCGCCTGGTTCACACTCCACCCACATCTAGTGAACAGGTGAAGAGGCTCATCCCTTGTTTCCTGTTTAGGATGTGATTTCCGGCTTTTCTCTTTTTTCCTATCATTCTACTCTTAAGTAGCCCCATGCGCATCAGTGGAGTCACCGCCTTGCTTGGGGTGATATGATTAAAAAAAAGAATATAAAGCAGTCTAATGCCCATGTGCGTTGTGGCTCGGAACGAGAAATCGGAGAACCGAGTTCGAATTCCAGTTGAATTCCTTGAATTCACTTACGCGCAAATGCCCTTGGGAAAGGTATTAATCCGTCTCTTCCCTCCAGTTATGGGTTAAATAACAGGACAGATTGGGTTCTATAGCCTTGGTCCTCAACCAGTCTACCGCAGAAAGCAATGGCCACCTACTGCGGGATAATTTTCTGCCCAGTCAGTCATGTCTCTTTAGAGACATGATCGCCCAAGCGTATATCACATATGGCACTTAACTGGCTGAATGCACGTGTGGTTAATCAGTATTTGATTGATTGATTGATTGATTGATTGATTGATCTTCTACGGCTTATCAAGCATTAGCATGTTATGTAAAGCCAGACAAAATCCCATATCGTAAGAATAATTTATGCTTGATATAATGTTGATTCAAAGACACTAGACTTATTAATTAACTCATAGCTCGGTGTTGAAGTTGTTGGTTCTTACCTTTTCCCATGTGTTTGCGCTTATGTGAATATAACAAACCCAATGGGAATTCGACCAAGGCACTCTGATTAAAATTTTCGAGACATTATTCATTACACCGATCGTGCACCCAAGCTTACAGCACTAAATATTCCCGAGCGGTCGCCCCTCTAGGGACTTACAAGGTTCGACATTGCTTAAATCGTACGGGACCCAGTGTTTCATCGTAATATTGCTTTCGTAAGAACTTCATGAATATAAGAAATTTTGCATAATATAATTTTATATTCGTAAGATGTGCGTGTGATTCGTATATACGAAGTTTGGATTTCTGTGATTGAACAGCAAGTTATTCTTATGAGAATCCACTTTGAACATTTACAAATCTACCATTCACCCGTAACACTTGTTGGAATCCTAAAAGTTTATTGTTTGAATAATCACCAAAACGGACGTTGGGAATAATAGTATATCAACAAGTACAAGACTCGCACGTTGCCTGAATTAGATACTATGAATTGCTTGTCAGTATAATCACTCTGTATTTATTTACCTCCTTACATAGATGGATACGGCACAAGGCTATTTTTAAAGTGAATTCTTCGAGCCCTTTTTTTTTCTTCTATGTGCCTTGATTTTTCAGGATTAGAGGTCTCCCTATCGCTGGCGGCTCTTAGCACGCATTCTCCTGTTACACCAGGTAAACCCCGTTCTGCCATCCACCTGCTCAGACTAGTCAAGTACGTTACACGCTGTTTCTCCCTGTCTCACATTCCCACTATCTGGCCTGTTAGTATCAGGTTCTCAAAGCCCTCTTTCCTCATTGCATGTCCCAGGAATTTTAGCTGTCTCTTCCTGGTGCTCAGTATTAATTTCCTTTTCCTTTCCATTCTTTCTAAAATCTCTTTTTTGATCCATGATATCCGCAGCATCCTTCTGTAGAACCGCATTTCAGTTGCTTCAAGTTTTTCCTTCATTTTCGATGATATTGTCCAGGATTCACTGCCATATTGAAGAACTGACATCACATAGCAATCCAGTACTCTTTTCTTTGTTTCTAGCAAAATTTTCCAGTATCTTAATACTCTACTCAGCTTCTGGAATAAGTCCTTCACCATGCCAAATCGTCTTCGGATCGCGCTTTCAGTATTCTGTTATAACATTTCCCAGATATTTAAATTTTTGTACCTGCTTGATTTTAGTATCCCCCATCAGTATTTGGAATTTTGGGCTGCTCTTTTTGCTGATGACCATGCATTCGGTTTTCTTGCAGTTTATTTGTAGTCCTTTCTTGTCACTGTCATCAGTTACCTTCTGTAGGAGATCTTGTTTCTTTTCCATGTCTGCTCTCAGCATTCTCGTCCAAAAATATCCCGTTGACCCTGCACAAGGCCGAGTCAGGGTTTCTGTCGATTATTCCTAGACGAGGTTTTACCCTCCGGCGGAGAACCAGTTGGGTTTATCCTGACCGTATGCAGTGAGGAAGACAGAGAGCGATAACTGTTCGTAAACCCCTGCGTACCAGTGGTGATCAAGCCATTATAAACAAAAAGAAATTTTAAAATAAAAATACTCTATTGACTTTCAGTCATTTCGGGTAGACGATGATCGCATATGTCGGCTAGAAAAAAAAATCTCATCATATCAAATCCCACATTGATTAGACGTGTGATTAAAATACAAACTATGCAGAGCTTTGTCTAAAAAAATCCAAAACATTATTTATTCCTGAACATCTGCAGTCAGCTTCATTCTTTGGGAATTGTTTTAGAATTAAAAAATACAAAATAAAATAAACATATTCTTTGGCTAGATCCATTGCCTTTACGTACGCCAAACGCCTGGGAAACTCGTACGTGACAGGCTTTCTAAAAAGACACCCGGACTGCTTCGATGTGAGACTTGGGTTTTGATGAGAGATTTAGCATTTTCTATTGCGCTTAACATGTTTTTTTTTTTGGGGGGGGGGAAAGCGATAATTATTATTCGCTTGAGCAACCTCGGACTTTCATGATCCTATCATGTCACCTAGCACGGTCCTTTATCAAGGTCGGATGTCGTTACAGTGGCATTTTATTTCATAACATATCTTCTCAATATAAGTAGTTGCTAGGAAAACAATACTAGGTGTCTAGAGAAGTAGATTATTTTCAGGTTTTTGTTTTGTTCGTGTCCGGCAAACGGCATTCTACATTGGAGTAAGATTGTAGCAATATCAAAGATGGTATCATATAACTGCGATTTTGTGTCTAAGAGAAGTTAAGAGTAGCTCTCAGCACTCAAGTGCAGGTTTCTTCAAGGTTAGACTTAAGTTTTTGGTTAATGTTTCAAAACGTTTCACCAGACATTAAAACTGCCTCTGCAGTAGCTAAAAAGAATATTCGTTTGAGGTTGTCTGATATATTAAATCTCCACATTACATCCATTTTCGGTCCTGGGTATGACGGTAAACTGCATCTGGCAGCAAGTCTTTTGATTAGGACGTTGTGAGGAGCATGGAACTAACTCTCTTCCAAGGTCCACCCTGACCCTGATTGGAAGCATTTGTTAGGGTCCCAGCTATGGGCAAATAGTTAACCCCCAAACTGGGGTTAGAACACTACGAAAGTATAAAACAACACATTTTTATAAAAACATATATATAAAAAATAGACTTTTATAGAAAAAATATATTTTGAAGGAAAGATATTAACAACAATATATATTTGAAGAAAAAATTGTTACCATAAAACATTTTTGAAGGAAAAAATTATTCTCCGCAAATCATTTTTGAATACAAAACTAGAAGAGGTTTTCAGTTTTCTAACATAAAAAAATAAAGACAAAATTTTCATTAAAATCTGACTAAATCAGCTTTCTCACTGTAAACGAACATTTTAAAAAATATTCTAAAACCCCAACTATTTGGCATTAAACAACCCAAAGAGGTTGATATGCCGTTAAACAAAACTCAAACTGAAAGATTGGCCCCATCTATAGTCAGTGTTAGTAACATTATTATAACCGAACATTAAAAATACCTTAAAACCCCACCTATTTGGCATTAAATAACCCACAGAGGTTGATATGCCGTTAAACAAAATTCAGACTGAAAGATTGACCCCATCTATAGTCAGTGTCAATAACATTACTATAACCGAACATTAAAACATACCTTAAAACCCCACCTATTTGGCATTAAATAACCCACAGAGGTTGATATGCCGTTAAACAAATTCAAACTCAAACAAACAAGCAATAATTCCAAGAAAAGATACTATTTGCATAGAACTTACATCTAGCCAATTCCATTGAAAGATGATGAGACGTTGTTGCCAATCTAAATCATTTACCATTCAATTTAAAGGCACTAAAATTAAATAAGTTAAATAAAAGTTATTCAATTTAAAACTATCGTATTCTATTTAAAGATTACATTCACTAATTGTAATTTTGTTAAGTAATTATTACGTTAGTACCCCATAGTTGGATAGTACATGTTTGCCTATCTTGATGCTCATCTTAACTCCTCTTTTCTTTGACAATTGCGAATTTAATTTAGACAATAAAGTTGATGCCATTTAATATCGATAACAAAGAATATTGCAGTGTTCTAAATTGAATGGCTCATAATTTAATTACATCCGTTTTTTTTCAATGTTGCCCCGGCTTCAGCTATGCAAAATTTCACATCCTTTTCAGTAGAATATATTTCGCTTCCCAGTTATGTAAAAAATTCCAAAGATCCTATTAATTCACCTGAAACGGTTTGTATTGAGATTTTGCTGGTTGAAGCTCATGAATTCCTTTTTAAAGGCATTGACATAGAGTCCAATGTTGTAAGCAGCATTTTCTAGACGATGTATGAGAACTATGTCCTCGGTAATGATGTCTGTTTTATTTGTTTGATTTTTGTTTAATGGTATATCAACACCTTATGGGTCATTTTTGCCGCATTTTTTCGGGGATGGGAAACATTAGTAATATTTTTTCAAACAATTACAGGGAATTATTTTATCAAAACTTTATTGCTAGTAAATTTCTTTTTCTTTACAGAAATATTTCGGTAGCAATATATATTTTTTCTTACAAAGAACGTATGGCTAGTTAATCATACACAAATTAGTGAGTTTCTTGTCAGTCGGGCGGTTAATATTTTGTCATTCTGTGCCCATATATAAATCTAATATCCGCCCGAGTATTGAATACTGCTGCCACATCTGGTCGGATGCCCCTGCTATTCACCTCGGGGTTCTTAACAAAATTCAACAGAGAATCTGTAATATGATAGATCCCCACTTGGCAGCTCAGATGCAGTCACTCTCTCACCGGCGTTATGTTGCTTCCCTGCGTCTCTTCTATAAATAATTTCACGGCTTCTGCACCAGCTAACTTAACTCACTGGTGCCCCCTATATATGAATTTACTCGAGCTACTAGACTAGCAAGTAAGTCCTACCCTTTTACAGTGAAACCGATAAAATGTAACTAAAACTTCTACTCCAACTGCTTCTTTTATCGCACCTCCTACCTGTGGAATTCCTTTCCATATACTTGCTTCCCCGACAGCTATAATCTCCAAGAACTGAAATGTAAGTCAATAGTCATCTCCTATTTTACTGACACGAATTCTTTCTCCAATGCTCTTTTCTCCATCCACTCCACTCTCATCACACCAGTAATCTCATCCATCTATTACCCTCTTCCTGACACCCCTATAACCTGTCCCTCTTTTATTCATCACTTTCCTTCTATTATTTAACACTCTGCGCACCAATGGCAGAAAAACTGGTTTCTTGGGATGAAAGGATTAAACAATATGTATATATATATATATATGTATATGTTTCGCGAGTAACCAGCCCGTCTAGAACCATGTCTTGATACTCAGAACAGTAGATAACTCGAAGTTTCTTGTTTTGCTCGCCAGCGGGTTTGGGCAGAGCGCATTCGGCATTCGCGTAAGATTGTAGAAAAATCAGGGATGGGTCTATAGAGCTGTGATTTAATTGGATGCTGTAAAACTTCGACACAAAGACTTTTATTTAATGTCAAATTAATGGCACCATACATTAACACCGCCTCTTAAGTGACACGAACGTATCTCCGTATGAGGTTGTGTGGTACATCAAATCTCAACATTACATCCATTTTATTTATTTATTTATTTTAATTGTTTAACCCCAAGCAAGGCGGTACCGCCACTAATGCGTGGATGGTTACATGAGCGGTTTAAATTTTAGTCAGGAGAAGAGTGAGGAAAAAGACTAACCAGCAACAGGGGGTGTCAGAGAAAAGGCAAGAGAAGGATGTGAACACAGGTGTGAAGACCTTTGCGAAGGCCGAGAGAAAGAAAAAGTTATGGTGAAACACACCATCCTCAGATAATGAACTCCCCCTCCTATATTAATAAGAGTTCTTGGAAAGTTCTTGGGAGTTCTTTCGACTTCTTTAGTCCTGCCTAGTCATTTTGGCGTGTGTTATTTTACGACTTACTTGACCCTTATTTTGGCGAGTGGTGGACTTTTTGTTGGAAAAAAAACCCCCAAAAACTTAATCTCTTATTTAGACGTTATTTTAAAAAAAAGAAAGACCTTTTTTTGGATAGATAAGTTTATTTTTTATTTATTTCTTTTCGTTTATTTACTTTGTTCTTTTCGTTTTTTTTTTCTAGCTTTTTGTTTTTTAGTTTCGCATTTTTGGCGGCCATATTTGTTTTTGTTTAGGTCGGCCGTTTTAAATTAACTTTTATTTTCTTTTTTTTCTCTGTTTTTCATTTTCTTTTTTTTTTTTTATTCTTATTTTTCAGTTACAACTCGGTTTCATATTTGTTATTGTTTTTGTTTTGACAAGACAAGTTCGTTCCTTTTTTTATTTAATTTTTTCTTTTTCAGTGACCAGTTCTTGGCTGTTTTTGAACTTTTTATTTTTTGTGCATTTTGTTCAGCCCCTCCCAGACTTTTTGTTTACCGAAAGTAATCTTTTAGTTTATTTCGCATTTTATTTACAACTTAGTGTTTTTATTAGTTTTCCCTCCGTGTCTTTTTTTCTCTGCCTATTTAGTTTAATTCTTTTCCCCCTTTTTATTTATTAGTTAAAAAGTTTCTTGTACTGCTTTTTATTTTTATTTTTGTAAAGTTCAATTTGTTATTATGTAAGCCGTTCTTGGCCTTTTTTTTCTATATTTGAAAACTTTTCTTTCGTATACATATTGTTGTTTTTCCAGTCGCTTTAGGTAATTTCTTTATATATATAAAAAAAAAAAAACTTTTTCTACTGCCCCCCTCTTTTTGTAGGAAGGATTGTTGTATTTCTCCCCAACAAGTTGTTTTTTGTATTTTAACCCCTCCTCTTTTGTAGGTGGGATTATTTATTTTTGCCTTTAAGTTTATTTCCCATTGAAAAAGTTTGTTTACACACGCACTCATTTTTATTTTTTTTGAAAGTTTATTATTTGATATTTTCAACCCATCTCTTACGTAGGTGGGACATTATGTGATTCTTTGTATTTTCATTGACATTTTCCTTTTATTTTTCTCCTTTATCCAGCCCCTGCAATTTTTCAAATTATCCCGATCTCCACCCCCGCTTTCGTGTCATATTTCCCCCTTCCCTCCCGATCCTTTGAAATAATTTCACAAAAAATAGAAAGAGAGCTGATTAAAAAAAAAAGCAAGTCTTCCTTTAATGATGGCCGCCGCTGATCGGCCAGTGAGGAGGGAAATGAAATCAAAATAATTTTGAACTGCAGAAAATCAGTTCTCATCCACAACAACGAACAGTGGACAAAATTTGAACAGATAATTTTGATTTATCTATGGGAGCTCTGGATTCTGCAGAATCTTCGGATCTAGACGGATTATTCATCTTGTACAACCTCACGGCATATAAAGAAATTAACATTAACAATATAGGACTATATAGAGATGATGGACTCATGATAGAAACTAAATCTACTGAAGGTAAGGTTGATAGAATTAGAAAATTAATTCATAAAGTTCTTAAATCTGTTGTTCTTAGTGTAGTAATTAACCCTAATGTAAAACAAATTGACTTCCTAGACATAACATTAGACTTACTCTCTAACACTTTTCAACATTACATGAAAAATAATGCTAACCCAATCTATATAAACCCCAACTCTAATCCCCCACCAACCATTTTCAAACATATTCTATCATCAGTTGAACGCTGCATCAACACACACTCCTCAAATACAGAAATATTCGGAAAGCGCAAAGCAATTTACAATAAAATTCTTAAAGACAGCGGTTATCAATCCTCAAAAATTAACTTTGCTGAAAAAATTCAGGAGCCCCCCACCCCACCCCCCCAAAAAAATTGAAACAGGAAAATAATATGGTACAATCCTCCATTTAATCAGTTAGTTAATTTTAAACGGGAACATGAGTTTCTTAAACTAATAGATAACAATTTCCCCAAAATAACCCTCTAAGCAAAATTTTCAAGAGGAATACAATAAAACTCATTTATATCTGCTCCAACAATTTAGAAAAAATAATTAAATTATATAACAATAAAATATTAAAAGCATACAACAAGAATAAGTGCTACACTCATATCCGTCTACCCCATAATAATAACTTTTGTAACTGTAGAAACCCAAGCCAATGCCCAATACCTAATAAATGCTTAACAAAATCCTTGGTATATATGTGTTCGATTTCATCCATGGAGAATCCTAAGGATGTTAAAATTTATATCGTAAACACAATGAACACATTTAAAAAGCGCTTTTACAATCACCTCTCATCCTTCAATAACAAGGACAAACAAAATATGAGATCATTTTCTAAATATTTTTGAAATTAGTAAACGAAAATAAGACACTTAAAGTTAAATGGAAAATTCTCAAACAGGCCAGAAATCTAAAGCCATTAAAGAACCGTGTTTCCTCTGTCTTAAAAAAAAATGGAAATCATTAAATAAATGAACAGCAAAAGAGGCATGAAACCACAGTAAATTGCAAACACATTAAAGAACTAACCTTTCAATCATGCTAAGAACAACAAAATCAAAAGTTAGGATCCCTAAAAACGATAAAACTTTATAATATTGACAACACTCTTACCTAAAATTTTACCTTACTTCATAGCACAAAGTCTGATCTAATTTAAAGTTTTATATAAAAAGTGATTTCTTAAATTTTAAATTTTAAATTAAGGTTAAATATAGTAAAATAGATTAACGATAAAAACTAAGTTTAAATACAAGGGACCTCCAATCCGTAGTGACCTGGGGTAGGAAATGGTTGGTAAATTTCAATGCCTCCAAAACAAAGCTGTTATCAACTAACCACCATAGACAATCGCATCTACCTCCCATTATGGGACACGCTAGCCTCCCAGAGAGTAAAATATTACGCCTCCTTGGCCTTACACTCTCGGCGGACCTCAAATGGAATGACTATATTGAATCCATTGCCAAATCTGCTGCTATGAAAGTGGGCTCCCTGTGCAGGGCCCGGAAATTTTTCCCACCTGAAACTATTCTGTACATATACAAATCTACCATCCGCCCGTGTATTGAATATTGCTGCCATATCTGGTCGGGTGCCCCTGCTGCTCTCCTTGGGCTTCTTGACAAAATACAAAGGAGGATCTGTAACGTGGTTGATACTGACTTGGCAGACCGGCTGCAGCCGCTCTCACACCGGCGTGATGTAGCTTCCCTGTGCCTCTTCTACAAGTACTTTCATGGCTTCTGCTCCGATGAGCTTAGATCACTGGTGCTGCCTAAGCACGAATTTACACGAGATACTAGATTAGCAACTAGGTCCCACCCTTTTACAGTTAAACAAATAAGATGTAACCGTAAATTCTACTCCAACAGCTTCTTTTCTCGCGCTTCCCACCTGTGGAACTCCCTTCCACAAGTCTGCTTTCCCGACAGTTACAATCTCCAGGTGTGTAAATGTAGGGTCAATAGACACCTCCTATCACACTAACTCCCAACTATTCTCACAACACTCTCATCTACCCAACCCTCATTCTCGGTATCCTCACCCGCCTATCACCCACCCTCTGTTATTTCCTATATTTAATCAGCCGTTCTCCACTCTACGTAGCCCCCTGCACAGTAGTGGCAGTGACATGCCTTGCTCGGGGTGAAACGCTTATAAAAAAAAAAAAAATATTGCGTAGTCATGTAATTCAATAATGAAGATAGGTTCAAAAAAATATTATTTCTATTTCCACCTCTTCGCATCTACTCCTACTCCTCCCCATCCTATATACATGTCCTTATTTACTCCTTTTATTAAACCCGAAGAAAACTGGCCATTAAGCTATAAATTACTATTCCTTATCTTTTAATGTTAATTCAGTCTACAACATTTTTGACACGTTCATTAATAAACTCTATCCCCTACCTATTCCCTCTTTTCACTCAAAATTCTAACGGAGAATTTACAAGACTTATTCCCGTATCCATCACCTCACCTACATCTCACACACAACTCGCCAAATATAAGAAAAGAGGCTTTCCATTCCTTTCTTCACCACCTGATGAGAGATTGTCATTTCAATGTCGAAACAAAATGTAACACTTTGTAGTGGATAATAATGTTTACATGTTCATCACTATATTGAGCACTCTGGAAGAATGGTAGACTTTGAAGAAACAGTAGCTATTCTAGCATCTACGCATCGCTCATTCCGTAATGAAATAAAACACTCAAACTACTGGCGTATGATACATCATAGTCTAAAAGTCTACCTCCTCCTACCGAGTGCCCATGGCTCAGAGGTAGAATCAAAAGATTCAACACAAAATCAAGTTAAATTTGCAACTAAATTAGAGAGGGGTAAACCAAAATCCTATTTAACACGTAATTTCCATTTCTTTTTTGAATGTTTTGATGAAAGTAAACAAGTTAAATTTTCGCTCTGAAGAAATGGGCATCCAAACCTTACTTTATACAAATTTAAACTATAGTTACTAACCACCTTATAGATCTGTTGATTTTTCCTTCACACACACACACACACACACACACACACACACACACACATATATATATATATATATATATATATTGTAATCCGCAGACAGATCTGTTTCGCCGTATCACAGCTCATCAGTACGGTTAGACTCCGATTGCTTTTTTACCCAGGATTGAAAGCCGACCGAAATGGCGTCAGTCGGTGACTCTACCCCTGGGCTAAGAAGAAAGATGAATAAAGCAAGATGAAGGAGAGTGCAAGAATATGAATGAAGAAGAAAGCAAAAAGAAGAATGCAAGAAAAAGAAAGATGAATAAAGCAAAATGAAGGAGAGTGCAAGAAGATGAATGAAGAAGAAAACAACAAAAAGAATGGAAGAAGAAGAAGAAGAAAGCAAGATGAAGAAGAGTGCAAAAATAAGAAAGTAGAATAATTAAAGAAGAAGAAAAAGGAATAAAGCAAAATGAAGGAAACTGCAAGAAGAGGAATGAGAAGATAGCAAGAAGAAGAACGCTAGATGAAAGATGAATAAAGCAAAATGAAGGAGATTGCACAAATATGAACGAAGAAAAAAGCAGGAAAAAGAAGAATGGCAGAAAAAGAAAGATTAATAAAGAAAGATAAAGGAGAGTGTAAGGAGATGAATGACGAAGAAAGCAAGAAAAAGAATGAAAGAAGAAGTACGATGAATAAAGCAAGAGGCTGGCAAAAGAATGCGAGAAGTAAAGTTCATGTAGTATATTGAATATGTAGTAAGAAGATTAATGGCAGAAGTTAAATCATGAAGAAAACAAGAAGAAAAATGCCAGAAGATGAAAGAAGAAGAAAGCAAGAATTTCTACTCTAACAGCTTCTTTTCTCGCACTTTCCGCCTGTGAAATTCCCTTCCACTTCCCCGACGGCTACAACCTCCAGGAGTTTAAATGTAAGGTCAATAGACACCTCCTAACACACTAACTCGCACCCATTCTCTCAATCACTCTTTCTATGTACCTCTTTACTCGTCTATCACCCTCCTTCTGACATTTCCTATACCCAACCCCTCTATGTAACCCCCTGCGCTATAGTGGCAGTAGAATGTCTTGCTTGGGGTGATATGATTAAAAATAAAAGTAGGAGATAAATGAATAAGTATGCAAGATGAATAAAGAAAAACGTAAGACGAACAATGCAATTAAAATGGACGAAGTAGAAAGACCGAAGTGTCCCAGAAGATGGTTGAAGAAAAAATCAAGAATAAGAATATAAGAAGATGAATGATGAAGAAAGGATGATGAAGAATTTAAGAAAACGAATAAAGAAGAAAGCAAAAAGAAGAATTCCAGAAGATGAACGAAGAAAAAAAAACAGGAAGTATAATAATACAAAAATATAGACGAATACAAGAAAAATGAAGCGAGAGAAGGAAGAATTAAGTGGAAGAATGAAGAATAAACAACCATCCAATCTGTCTGTGATTCTTTCGACAACAGCCAGACATTGTCTTCTGACAATTGATGGTTTGCTCTCGATTTCCTTTTCTCCCTTCGGCAGGAATATCTGTAGTTTTTTTTTTTCCGTGTCTGATATTAACACTATGTCATATGGAATAGCTTATCTTGTTCTGATTGTAGCCTCCAATAATGAATCCTGATACGGTTTCTAATTGTCTCACACTGGAATCGCTGGAAAGGTTGACTAATTTGACAGAGACGTCACATCCTTGCCTCCTGCCTCTTTCTATTTTTGTGTATTTACTGGATTCATCCGTTTACAATTGGTATGTTTGCGCTAATAATTAATTTCTGAATGTTCTAATATCCTCAAAAATCTTAAGCCTACCTATCATTTTCAAACAGTTAATTGTGCCGTAATTAATGAATCGATTCGGCATAATCTATAAAACGTGTTTACGTGATCTGATAAAAATGTATTGGCACTTGCTATTACACTTTATCTAGCAACGTTTGAGAATATTCTTGGAAGCACTTTTGTTTTGTTTTGTTTTAGCAAGCAGCTGCCTTGTCGTATTGTCTTGGATGTCTCTTGGGATCTTGCATCTTTCATGTAGGATTTGATTTTTCAAGAGCAAAGAGGCGATTAGTTTAATATTTCGGGAATATAGTGATTGTGGGGCGTTGTAGACGAATGAAGTGTTTTATAAAATTGTGCAAAAAATGGAATCTATATGGTGTGATGAGAAGGACACACGCTACACACTTTCCTACCAAATACTGCTATAAACAACAGAAACGAACCAGAACATTCTAATTTAGTATGTACAACAATGTTCAAGGTCAATCTGTGCAAAGCGGCTTCCCTATGTGTACTTTAGGTCTGTTAACAAAGTCTCCGTCCCGATAAATGTTTTTTTTTCATAAAACATCGTAAACTGCGTCGAATCCATTGCTAAATCCGCTGCTATGAAAGTCGGCTCTCTGTGCAGGGCCCGGAAATTCTTTCCGTCTGAATCTATCCTGCACATATATAAATCTAACATCCGCCCGTGTATTGAATACTACTGCCACATCTGGTCAGGTGCCCCTGCTATTCAACTCAACCTTCTTGACAAAATACAGCGGAGAATCTGTAATGTGATCGGTACCGACTTAGCTGACCGCCTGCAGTCACTCTTTCATCGGCGTGACGTGGCTTCCCTGTGCCTCTTCTATAAGTACTTTCACCGCTTCTGCTCGGATGAACTTAAATCACTGGTGCCCCCTAGGTGTGAATTTGCACGAGATACTAGATTGGCAACTGGGTCCCACCCCTTTACAATGAAACCGACGAAATGTAACCGCAATTTCTACTCAAACAGCTTCTTTTCTCGCACTTTCCGCCTGTGGAATTCCTTTCCGCATGATTGCTTTCGCGACGGCTACAACCTCCAGGAGTTTAAATGTGAGGTCATTAGACATCTCATAACACACTAACTCGCACCCATTCCCTCCATCACTCTCCATATGTACCTCCTAACTCGTCTATCACCTTCCCTCTGACATTTACTATACCCAATCGCTCTATGTAACCCCCTGCGCTATAGTGGCAGTGGACTGCCTTGCTTGGTGTGATATGATTAAAAAAAAAACAACTCTTTTGTATTTCTCTGCTATAATTCCCGAGCATAAATATATCATTCCTTCTTCCAATGTCTTTTCCATTTGCATATATACTAGAATATATTTTCGCTGATAACATTACGATTATTATCAAAGTTCAAATCCCGGCCTAATCTGATATACTCACTTCGCGCAAATGCTCGAAACTATTTTGATACCTTTATCTATGGATTAAATAACAGGATAAACTTATCTTTGTCTAAGTGTCTAAGAGAATGAGAATACTGATTTCAAACCTGGAAAAAAATATTTATCTTTCCCAACATACCATGGCACTGCGTAGATAATAAATGAAACGAATGTATTGAAAGCCATGATCGCTAAAAGCTATTTAGTATAAGTATCACGTATCATCCTGTTTGGATAAACCGCCAGCGACAAAAGGCTACGCGGAGACCTAAAACGAAGACCTAAAACGAAGCTTCAAGGATCAGCTGAAGACATCCCTGACACAGGCCAACATCTATCCTGAAACCTGGAAAACCGGTTCTTCAAATCGGGCTTCCTGGGGTAGGACTATCCTAGTATGGAATTTTTTTTTTTTTTTTTTTTAATCATCTCACCCCAAGCAAGGCATTCCACTGCCACTATTGCGCATGGGGCTACATAGGGGAAGGTAAAGAGAAGGAGTGGATAGACATAGGGAATGTCAGGAGAAAGGTGACAGATGAGTAAGGATAGCGAGGATGAGGGTCGGGCAGATGGGAAGAGTGCTTGATAGAATGGGAGCAGGTTAGTGTGTTAGGAGGTGTGTATTGACCTTACATTTAAACTCCTGGAGATTGTAGCCGTCGGGGAAGCAATCGTTTGGAAGAGAATTCCACAGTCGGTAAGTGCGAGGAAAGAAACTGTTGGAGTAGAAGTTACGGCTGCATTTTATCGGTTTCACTGTAAAAGGGTGGGATGAAACTTCCGAGTCCTTCCTTAAAGATGAAGAGTATTTGCGACGGGCTGTCATGAGAGCCAGACTCGGCTAGTTGCGTCCATCAGTCACAAGGCACTGTTACTACTGCTTATGACTCTTAATTAGTAGGCTGGACTTTCATAGTCATCTCAGCCACCAGAGGCGATAAATGTAATACAGAGAGGGGATGACAATTTTTGTCTAGAATGCATCCCACTCAATTCTCACATATCATATAGTTTGGAGAACTCGCCAGCGGCAAGAGACCACGAGGAGACCCAAAACGATGCTTCAATCTAACATAGGCCAATATCGACCCTGAGACCTGGGAAAAAGTTGCTGCAAATCGGCCTTCCAGACGTAAGACAATCCGAGATTTTCGAGTCCAACAGTGAACAGGATGATAATCCGCAATTTTCAGGAGAAACAGACTCCCACAGCCGCATCAACTACGCACACTCCCCCTGTGACACTTACTCAGGACTCTTCAGGAGGTTTGACGTTCAAAGCCATTGTCAGAGAGGAGAAAGGGAATAAGGATAGAGGATGACGATTTAGATGAGAGCGAAGCAAAGAAGCAAATTGTCATATATCAGTTATTAATGAGAAACTTTTAATATGGGTCTAATTCCTTTCATGTAAAATAATGTAAAATAAAATGTTAGGGCTAAGTGTAATCATACTATAAAATACCTATTAGGGTCACACATCAATGGATGAAAACGTTACAACTTCTAAGTTTTAAAAATTGCGCGTTCATAAAAAATTCTCGTTACGTTAGCGTTCTTAAAAAAACAAAAAAAAAACCCAGTAAAATCAATTATTGCAAATCGCCAGAAGACACCCAGGGTATAAACCTCGGTCGCATTATAATTCATTTAAAAATGAAGAAAATATTCAAAAGTTTTACAAAATAATTGTATTGAACAATTTTTAATACAACTGTGTACTGGTCTAATTGAATTATAACCAAAAACTAAGTTATTAAATAACTGTATATATATATATATATATATATATATATATATATATATATATATATATATATATATATAAACATTTCGTTAAATTTCAACCAGTAGTTTTTAAACCAAAATCTCAAGTTATTAAATAATAATATATTTTAAAAACATTTCGTTAAATTTCAACCAGTAGTTTTTAAAAATGATAGAAAAGTGTCACCTCGTTAATAATGTGAAACGCAATACACACGCATATATATATATATATATATATATATATATATATATATATTCTAAACATATTTTGTTAAATATAAGAGACAATGAATGTGTATGAACATTGTATTTTGGCTTTAATTTCAGGTGAAAACAAAGACAAAATTTCACAAACATTTAGATAATTTTTATTAAGAGTACAATTAAACAACATTTCTTAGAAAAACATAGCCATTTAGGTAATATCAGATAGATTTTAGTCAACAATACAATAACCCTCACTCATACACACAGTAAAAAGAAGCGTCAGATATTAGAGGCCATCTACATTAAATCCAAAAACAAACCACACTTAATAAAATCACGTTTAAATCTAGTCATAACACATTACATTGCATTTAAATATATGGTTCTGTTGTCATTTCGAACTCTCACGCGGTGTGACGTCATAGAAGCGCATTACAAATTTACAAACTGCGTTTGCTATTTTTGGTAACTGTTATCGTTGCTTAGCAAAGTTTTATGTCAACACAAGATAAAATCGTCACTGATGGTGGATGTTTTTATGTTAATGTCCTTGTAATCTCTGAAAATTAAAGCCAAAATACGGTGTTTAGAACGGCTCATGATTAAACATAATAGACATTCATTGTCTCATATATTTAACAGCATGTTAAGAAAATTATCTTTTGCCTCGATACACTAAATATATATATATATATGTGTGTGTGTGTGAGTCTGTGTGTTTGTGTCTCTCTCTCTGTGTATTTCTGTGTGTGTGTGTGTGTGTGTGTGTGTGTGTGTGTGTGTGTTACTACACATTTATTTACTCAATTATTATAATAATGGCACTTAACAAAAATCTTTGAATTTCGCTAAAAACTATATACCGCTTTTAAAACTGCATTAGCGAAAATCCCTTTTCGGAAAGAAGTGCAAATATTTTGGTGGAATTATTGGTTTTGGTTTTGGTCATAATAAACTTTGATGTTAAGAAGCTTCTAGAAAACCGCTTGCTGCAACTGTAACTTCTCTGCCCTATACTAAATCAAATAGTAGGAAGAATGTGCAAAAATCGATTATAAAAAAGAAAGAATTTGGTGTATACAAACGTAATGGCCACAGTTTACCTGCTCATTCGACCTTATCGAACCAAACTTAATTCACTTATTTAAATCAATCTTTAGCAAAAAGACATTTTTGGAATCTGAATAGAAGATGACGAATTCGATTTTTATCAAAGCTTTTTCACCGTCAATTTCATTAAGTGTCTTTCTTTTTGCACCTAAGGAAAAAAATAGTGTTTTATTTTCTTAAATGCCCATTAGGTCAGGATAAACTAACAATGATAAATTCGCAATAAAGAAGAAGAAGAAGAAGAAGGAGAAGAAGAAGAAGAAGAAGAAGAAACTATGGCTGTAACATCATATATCATCCCTTACCCACAGTCAGTCAGTCACTTAGGTGCCAGGCGCGATACACGCTTGGGCGATCATGTCTCGAAAGAGACATGACTGACTGGGCAGAAGCTTATCCCGCAGTAGGTTGCCATTGCTTTCTGCGGTAGATTGGTTGCCGACCAAGGCTATAGAACCCAATCTGTCCTATTATTTAACCCATAACTGGAAGGAAGAGACGGATTAATACCTTTCCCAGTAACAGTCCTTAAACCTGGGTGAGGCTAATATGATGTTGTAAAACAAATACGACGAATGTGATTTGTATTGTTTTGTTTTTGTTTCTTACTTGTAATATTTTTATAGTTTTCATTTCATGGATACCAAGAGAAGTGTAGAATCTGTCTATAAGGACTATTGTCCCGAGTCCTTTCGATCATTTAATTTATGCAAATTGAGACGCTAATATCTATGGGCAGTTTCTACACATTAATAAGAAAGCTATAAGTGTTGTGGCCATGTTGGGGCCAAAAATAAAGACACACAAAGGAATAGCTTAAAAAATATATATCTAACAAATACAGTAGTACAAATATACACCAATGAGAGATTATTGACATGACTGTTAGTCCAGCTGTCTGAGTTATCTGATGGAATAGATTCTTTTCCTACTCTCAAAATTTATTGTATGAAAAATATAATTGTGGTACAAGGCCGATTTAGGAGGGGGACAAAAAACTCAGGGTGGTCTTCAGTACCTATCCTATACCTAGCTAATCCGACTCACGACCCAAACATACTTTACAATTTTCTCATCTACCACAAGAATATGTCCATCATCATTCAATCCTTCCTACACCAAAATACCTCAAACGTACCAGGGACCTAAAAAAACAAAACAAAAGAGTATAAAAATTTAATTGTGAATAATAGATATAAAAATATATTTAAAAATATATCATGAAATGATATGTGGGGAGGGGCATGACATATATTCCCCCCAAAAAGTTTTTTTTTTTAAACAAAAGATACAAACAGAATTCAACAACCAACCCACAAAATAAAAAGGCCGCTGTATTCTGCCCATAGGACAAAATCAAGAGGAACTCTTTCTACAGGGAGTCGAGGGGAGAATATAATCTTAACCCAGACAAGATAAAACGGAAAAAAAAAAAACTGCTTAAATTGGGAATCTCGACCAGGAACATAAGAAAAGACAATATCGGGAACAGGCTAGGACCACATTAATTCCCATTAACTAGGTACACAAAAAGAAACTACCTTAACCTTTTCTCTTACTCTCTGCTCTTTACAAAGCAGAACTGCTGCTTATATATAGTTTGGAAGAGTTCATGTGTCATATGGGTAAGTCACCATAGCAATAACATTATTCGAAAAACTGATAAAAATTATCCTTGTTTCTTTCATTCAATGAAACTGGTATGCAATAATATTGCATACTATATATATATATATATATATATATATATATATATTCATTCAAAACAACGACGAAGCAATAAAAGCAACCAACTGACAGAGGAAAGAGATGTAAATAAACAAAGGCGCCTAGAAGATAATTTTTAAGTACTAAAGAGGGACCCCAGACCAAAATCATTTCAAATTGGGATAAGCACTTGATTCATTCATTTATTTATTTGTTTATACATTTATGCACGTGCTGATGTGAGAAAACACAGACTATTCAACACACCAACATTTGATTTATTTCATTTATTGGATTTACTTTATTTTTTATTTTTTCTTTCACTGATTTGATTTATTTCTTTAGTTTTTACTCTTAAATATTTACTTTTATTTTAATTTTCTTCTTACCTATATGTAAACAAGAATATGGCCCTCAGAAACAAAATGAAACTCGATATGTAAAGCCACAATTTATTCGCCTGAAGAGAGTCCATCTTAGACTCGAAACACGTGTAGCGTCACAAATACCATTATGGACACTTAAAATATCATAATATGTATAATATCAATAAATATACATTTTAAACTAAACGTTCACGGCCTCTCACACTTTTTATTATATATATATATATATATATATATATATATATATATATATATATATATAAATGTAAATGTAAAGTTATACTCGTTTCAAAATACCCTCCGAGTACATACGCTGAAGGAAAAAATGGTAATAAAAACGAACGAGCTAAGCACTTGAACATCAGTCAAAGTACGTAGCCCCGAGAAAAACCCCGATACGAGTAACCTAAAACCCCTCCCCGATACGAGTAACCTAAAACCCCGAGACGAGTAACCTAAAACCCCGAGACGAGTAACCTAAAACCCCGAGACGAGTAACCTAAAACCCCGAGACGAGTAACCTAAAAACCCCGAGACGAGTAACCTAAAAACCCCGAGACGAGTAACCTAAAAACCCCGAGACGAGTAACCTAAAAACCCTGATACGAGTAACCTAAAAACCCCGAGACGAGTAACCTAAAAACCCCGATACGAGTAACGTAAAAACCCCGATACGAGTAACCTAAAAACCCCGAGACGAGTAACCTAAAACAAAGCGCTCAATACGCAAGTAAAGCAAACAAAGTAAATAGCTAAGCTAACCTACAGAGCCAACGGACCTACCATAGTTTCACCAATTTGGACCTTCAGGGAAAGTTGGCTCTGATGATCCAAATTTGTGAAAGTAGGTCCTTTGCTTCTCTAAGTTATATATATATATATATATATATATATATATATATATTGAAGTTACTGTTCACCATTTACTTGGTAACCTATCGGTTTCATCAGGGAGTAAGGATATGCAATTTTAAAAAGAGAGTGTACAACCTTACGACATCATTCCAATTAGAAAACATAAGAATTGTACCAGTCTCACCAGCCACGTGTAGATGTATAAAAAATAATAGAAGTTCTAATGTGAACTGGCGTATATTAAAGCAAGTCCGGTCTTAAAGCATTGGAGATAAAATTTTACAGATTGTATAAGAAAGAGAAACTGGCTATTGTACCATACATGGACCAGGATAATTTATACAATGAGACGGGTGAGGTAATGACGGGATGCAGGCACGTAAATAAGTACGTCTTGGGCCTGTACTAACCCGGTAGACGGTGTATGTGGTTGCCTCTCCTTCACGTCCGATTAATTGCACTTTTGCTCGTCTTCATAACTTCGATATTAATTGAAGTAGTCGTGTGTATAAAGAAGCGTCAAGAAATGCAGCTTGCTCTTACTGCCTAACTTTTTTTTATCATATCACCCCGATCAAGGAGGTAACGGCACTGATCTGCAGGGGGCAACATAATAGAAAAGGATTAGAGGAGAGCGAAGAGAAGGACGAACCAGTTAGAAAGGGGCAAAGAGAAGGATGGGAATACAGTTGTGATGACAGTTGCTAAGGTGAGAGAAAGAAAAGGGATCTACAGGACAGTGTGGAAAGAAGTAGGGTCAAGTAGTTAAGAGATGAGTATTGACTTTGCATTTAAATTTCTGGAGGTTGTAGCCGTCAGGAAAGCAAGAATACGGGAGCGAGTTCCACAGGTGGGAAGTGCGAGAGAAGAAGCTGCAGGAGTAGAATTGTCGTCTGCATTTGGTTGATCTAACTGTGAAAGGGTGGGACCCAGATGCCAGTCGGTTGCACGAATAAACACCTGTTGAGGAGGCACCAGTAGCATAAGGTTGTTGGAGCAGAAGTCATGGAAGTATTTATAAAACAAAGGGAAGACACATTTCGTCGGTGGGAAAGTGGCTGTAGTCAGCAGCCAAGTCGGTGTCTATCACATTATTGATTCTCCTTTGGAGCCTGTCAAGAACACGGAGATGAACAGCGGGGGCACCAGACCATATATTGCAGCAGTACTCCATGCACGGACGAATGGTTGATTTGTATGTATGCAGGATGGTTTCAGGTGGGAAAAACATCCTGGCCCGACACAGTGACCGAAACTTCCTAGCAGTTGATTTAGCTATTGACTCAATGTAGTGATTCCACTTGAGTTCAGAAGTGAGGGTAAGGCCGAGGAGACGCAGAGTATTACTCTTGGGGAGACTCGCTTGGTCAATGCTAATGGGAGGCAAGAGAGGTTTCCTGTGATGATTGATAGACAGCAGCTTGGTCTTAGACGCATTGAAATTTACAAGCCACTTCTTACCAAAATTGTTTTAAGATTCTTAAGTACTTCTTTAATTTTGAAAATTCGGTTGTTTAAAAATTTGAGTTGATCCTGAAAAATCCCTGATTGTGATTTTAAAAAAGTTATTATAAATCGACTGAAGATACTGAAAGTTTAATACCTATTTAGCATAAAAAACTCATTTCCAAATTATATATATAGGGTATACATAAAGTTCGTGTACGATTTTGCAGTATACAGAAAACATTTGGCAACTGATTTACAGTAATGCCTGAAATCACATTAGTTATTTCAGTTTTCAAATCATCTAATGAACTAGATATGGTTGCACACACAATTGTTTTTACATGTCAGTTGAAGCAATGGATTAAACAGATTCTGAAAAAAAGAAAATCATTTTTACTTATCATTAAAATAACTATAATGAAAACTAGGTACTTTAAATTTTAAAATATTTTAAAAAATTCTTTCTGTTACAAATACAAATACACTTAAAAAAATTTTAAAGAGCACACGAACTTTATGGACACATCACACACACACGCACACACACACAAATATATATATATATATATATATATATATATATATACATGTGTGTGTATATATATATATATATATATATATATATATATATATATAAGAAAGAATATTAAAAGGTTTTGAGGTTAAAAATGTTTTTTTTTTTACAGTATTTGTTTATTTCTACTATTATAATATTCAGACCGCCCTCGGTCCTTCATCAGAAACAATTTTAAAATTTGAATTAGTAACGCATTTCGTATTACATATATATATATATATATATATATATATATATAAACCTTCATTTTATATATATATATATATATATATATATATATAAGTTAAGGGTAGGTATGGATGGAATAATATTCCGTATCCAAAGAAACACTATTTTAAAAATGTTGAAACAAAATGTACACTTTTGTAGTAGATTGTAGTTTGTCCATGTTCTAAAGTATAATTTATAATAAGCACTAGCAATATAGTCCGGCGTTGTTCGGGTGTAATGAAAGCTTTAAAACTAATACATGGCCCTGGAGCTCACACTCTTTGGACGTTGGCACGAAAGACTAAAAAGCAATAGTTGTTTCGAGTTAAAGCAAAACCGTAAACTGAAAAAAAAATCAATGGATGTAAGTCAAATTTTTATTTCCTGGTATAGATATCAAATAAGTTTTTTTCGTCGTAAATTGAATTTTGAAGGCTAAAAAGTCCACTGAGTAAATGGTATTATGGTTGCGACTAAGAACTACAATTATAGCTACTTAGAGCCAAACCCAAAACAAAAAGTAAAATAAAAGGGCTGAAAAAAATACAGACATACAGGCAGATAAACAGACACACACACAAACATCTTGCCTTATATATATATATTATCGATTTTCTGCACTATTGTAAGAACTGCAACCTTGAAACTTCTGAATATCATTTCTTATGTCTTTGTCTATGAGTGTATCAAATTTGATTAAAATCGGACCACTCCTTCTATAACCCGATTTTTTTGATTATCGATTTTCGATTTTCATCGGGATTACCTCGACGCAAACCCTAGCTAAGAACACTCGCAGACGCTTATAGTACAACTGTGTAAATTTTCAAGAAATTCGGTTCAGCCATTTCGGAGTTTATAGGTAACGGACACACACACACACACACACACACACACAGGCACATACACATACAGGGACAAAGTTCCATTTATAAACATGTTTAGATATCAAAGTTGGTTGATTTTTCTTGATCATGCAGAAACCGGTGTTTCAACGTGATATGGCCGTATGCATATATTATTGGAAATATTAATTGATTTCCTTTAATATTACGTAAAAATTTACATGGATAATTTTTAGATAGGACATTTTAAAAATAATAATGAATTGCGGTTAGAACTGAGGAACCAGAAGACCGAGTTTAAATTTCAGTAGAGTTTATTGCATTCACTTATGTGCTAAAAATACTTGTATCCTACTCTCCTGTCCAACTTTGTTCAGTTATGATAAATAGCCGAAGAGTAATGAAACAATTGTGGAGTTTACAGTGATTCTGACTGTGGTCAACCTTGTAAATATTTCATATGAAGCTACTTGAGAAAGGTATGTCCAATTCCAGCTATGAATAAATAGCAGGACACACCAGGCTCTTGCCTTGGTTAGCAGCCGGTCTATTAGAAGGAAAACTCTGAATTCAAAATTATATGTAGCCCTGGCGAATCAGATGCTATGCAACTCAGGAAATGATTGTTTGCTTTGCCTTGATGATCCCGACGAGAGTTGACACTCTTTTGTAAAATTGATTTTTTGTTATCCCTGTAATATTGCAATTATTTACACTAATTTGATTGTTTGGAATCTTCTTCTCATCTTCATTACCATATTGTTCTTCAATATCTGCCTGTACATTCTGATTTCTGATATGAGGGTCTGATTGGATGGGTTGTGAGGGGCATGAAACCACCTATTAATTACTGTTGTTCCCAGGTTCACCCTGACCCGGAGTGGTAGCACCTGTTAGGGTCACGGCAACCTCATACTGGAGCTTTTTGAATAAGCACTTGACCATATCATTTCAACATAACCATTAAATAAACCTATCAACGGTGGGCTATACACCTAGCATCCAGTAAAATTGGGTTCAACCCTAACCCTAACCCTTCAGACAAATTTGGAATCTCTTGCAAATTTTCTGAATAATCTCCTTGTCACAATCCTTGCCTTAAATTCTTCTTTGGTCTCTCTTTAAAATGCGCCCCAAACATAATCTGGTTGAGTTAGGTGGCAAGATGTCGCAGAAATTATCTGACAGCGATGGTTGGGTCCTCCTGCTTGCGTTGCATGATATTGAAATCTTCCGGTAGCGTGTATGTTTGTGCTAAGCAGGGTGTGTGGGATGAACGTAGAAAAAGCAACATGCTTGAATAACTGTTAAAACAGGTCTTATTCGTTTGAAAATGAAGTAAAATATACTAGTAATCTGCGAGGTGAATATGGGTTTCCCCAACTAACAATGTTCTAGCTTATAGTAACTGTCTTTTTGGAGAGAGTTTCTGCAGGAGAAACGAGCAATCCAAGTGAGAAACTGTTAGGACAACCGCGTCTTTAGAGCTAGGGATGAGTGAAGTTTATTTGGTGACTTTTTTGAAGAGAGATTTCTCCACCGATTCATGATGGAGGAACGAGATATCTAATGTCACGATGACAATACAGACATCGTCTTCTGTAGCGAGTATTCTGTGTAGCCCACCGGTATGTGCCTTGAGAGGAAGAGCCGCAGCATCTGAGGAATGCAAAAGCGGACAAAAAGGGCTGGGTCAATGCTTTTATGACCTTAGCGAGTCCGGCTGTATCTTGTTGATTATTTTGAGCAATGTAAAGAACCCCCTACATGCCACAATGGCTAGGAAGTGAAATAGATTTTATCTCGCCGCAGAGTCTTGTTGCCAGAGATAGGGTCTTCCAGTAGTCACCGCCTCATCTCAAGGCAGCCAGTGCATCCTCAGTACACTTGATGTAAACCTTCGTGTTGAGTTTGAGGTCCACATGAACAAATTCAGAAGTTAGTTTTCTTATTTGAACGATCAGAGTGAGTTAACCGCGCCACCACAGCTTCGTAATCACCGTTAAACTCAGACAACTTTTTTTCTGAATCTTCTGCACTCTCCTCAGAGTGACACTCTAACACTCTGAAATTTTTTATATTCGGACTTTCGGCGTGAATGCCATTTTGAGATTTGGGGGGGAGTGAATTGTGTCATGGCTGGTTTTTGTTAAAGAAGTTGTCCAACTGACCCTACTATACTGTAGAGTCGACAAAATCAAAAACAAGCAATGCGCGAAAGTAACAATATGAAATAGCGACAATGTATCAATTTGACCATGAAGATTGAATGCCCAATATATATTCTAAGATGAGTCAAGTAAACGCCGATCTAATTTAAGCAAAATACGAATTTTAATCTGACATTTTCTCGATGAAATTTTGAGAAAGAAACATTTATTATCAAAGATTATTTACACATATATAAAAATAAATTATCTTATGGGCGAAAGATAATATGGTGTGAAATATTAATTTTCTTAATGTAAATGATAGTTCAAATAGTTTTTCTGATACACACCGGTACCCATTTATTCAAACACACACACACACACACACACACATACATATATATATATATATATATATATATATATATATATATGTGTGTGTGTATGTATGTATTTGTTTGATAGTTGATAATCCTCGCATCTCATACAACATTAATTGGAAACCGAGACATCAAATTCTCAAAGCACTTAGAATAAAATAAACACAAAACACCATTAAATGTGATATCGCTTCGTCTAGGAAATACTGTTTTGAATATTTTCAATAATTAATTAAAAAAATTCGAAGAGAAAAAAAAACTTTCAAAATACATCTTGCATGGCTAAAATTTCTGTCGCTCTTTGAAACAATAGCCTTCTTCGATGTTTGAAACGGCGTCTCCTGACGGCAAGCCAGTAATTTTATTTGTCATCTCACATTTCACTTGAGAAATAACACCTATTGATTTATTTATTTATTTTTTGCTCCGGCTGACCTGAAAATCACCGAAAAAGCTGAAATCGGTGTTGAGAAATGTGGAGATCCTTTATTTATTTTGAATCACCATTTTTAGAAAGCCGAGTGACGAATTATATTTTTTCTAATACTTTTTTATAATGATTTCACTTTAAGTAAAGAAGGACCGCCATTAGTGAGCAGTGAGCTTAAAGTGAGATAAAAAAGATCAATGTCAGGGAATTTTGAAGAAAGTAAAAGAGATGGATGGGTACTAAGTAGACAGAGGATGGCGAATCGACGTTGCATGTAAAATTTTGGAGACTGTAACTATCAAAAAAAAATAGGAAGAAAGAAGCGCTACAAACGGGAAATGAGAGAAAAAAATTGATAAAGTAGAATAGGCGGTTACATTTAACTATTTGAAGGTAAAGAAGGTGGGACCTAAATGCCAATCTAGTAGCACCCATAAATAGAAGTGATCGGGGCACCAGGAAAAGAAGTTCGTCAAAGCAGTTGCCATGAAAATACTTGTGGAAAACACGTCACGACGGCGAGAAAGGGACTGAACCTGGGCTTCCAAGTTAGGATCGATTTGCAGATCCTATTTTAGATTTATTGATATCTAGATGAATAGCAGGAGCCCTCGACCAGATATGGCAAAAGAATTCAATGCAAGGACGAATAGTAGATTTATAAATGTTCAAAATGGGTTCTAACTAGAAAACAAAACTTCCTGGTACGGCACAGTGAACCAATCTTAGTGTATTACAAATCACACGTACCTGTTACGAATATAAAATTATATTATGTAATATCTCTCTTAGTATTTTGCTCTATTTCTGAGTTGGCGTAGCATTTACAGCATTTACATTATTCGAACTAATGCCCTCATATTTGTTGCCTTGATGATACATGGCCCAGTGGATATAGACGTTGGTTAGTTCCTGACTTGACTCTTAGTGTTATGAGTTCAATACCAGACTACAGCAGTGGTGAACAAGTAACTTAAAGGGTTAGAGGGAGATTACTTCCTATCGGAGCATTACGCAAGGAATGAGAATGATATATTCCAGTTCAAAATTTCCTGTACCTGAAGAAGGCCGAAATGCCGTATAAATGGCAACAAAGATGAGAACAGTAGTCTGAATAATGTAAATGCTGTAATATCTATTATATTCATGAAGTTCTTACGAAATAAATATTACGATTAAAAACTGTTTCCCGTACGATTTAAGTAACTTCGAGTCTGGTAACGAGTACTGGGGACCGCTTGAGATTACTTGATGCTATAAGCTTGAATGTACGGTTGGTGTAAGGAATAAAGACCATATAAAGCAACGGTATTCAATACACGGACAAATGCTAGCTTTATAAATGAGGAAAATTGGTTTTGGCGTGAAAATCTTCCTGGCCGGGTAAAATGACCCAACCTTTCCAGCAGTAGACGAAGCCATGAATTCGATGCAATCAGTTCATTTGAGGACAATTTAGAGACCGAGACCAAGGAGGTGCAATGTGTTGCGCTATAGCAGACTAACGTCATGCATTCTGATGGTAGGCAGGAAAACATTATATATATATATATATATATATATATATATATATATTAGTTGTAATATAAACATCACAGCTCATCAGTGTGGCTAGACTTCCAGATGCAGCAAAAATAGCTTCCACATTTTAAATTGGTACCTATTTAGGTGTTCGTGAACTTAGGTAAAGCACAATAATGTATTTATGTGGCTAATATATTTTTAATTCATTTCACGCCAAGCAAGGCGGGACCACCTTTAGTTCGCAGGGGTTTACAAAGAGAAAAGACGGGTACAGTAGGTACTGAAGAAGGGATAAAAGATGAACGGGATTTATGAATAAAGTAGATGCCAATTGAGGTTGGAGTTAATTTTTGGAGATTTTATTTATCAAGGAAGGGAGTAAACGAAAGAGAGCTCTACAAACGGGAAGTGCGAGAAAAGAAACTGTTGGAGCAGATGTGTGGTTACATTTAACTATTTCAACGGTAAACGAGTGAGACCTAGACCCAAATTCATGTGGTCTGGACATCTACTTCTTCTATGTGCCTTGTCCTTTCAGGACGTAGGCGATCATGGCCTTCTATGTTTCCCTATCCCTGTTGGCTCTTAGCACGCTTTCTCCTGTTATACTACGCAACCTCTATTTTGCCATCAGGCCAGTCAAGTATGTTACATGCTGTTTTCAACTGTCTCTCCTTCTCTCTGTCTGACCTGTTAGTATTAGGTTCTCCAAGCATTCCTTTCTCCTTGCATGTCCCAGGAAATTTAGCTGTCTCTTTCTGATGCTCAGTTTTAATTTCTTTTTCGTTTTCATCCATTCGAAAACCTCACATGATCGATCCATTATATTCGCGGCAATTCAGTTGCTTCAAGTTTTTACTTCATCTTCGATGATATTGTCCAGCATTAACTGCCTTATTGAAGCACTGACATCACAAAGCAAACCAGTACTCTTTTTTATTTGTTTCTAGCGAAATCTTCTTGTCTCTTAATATTCTACTCAGCTTCTGGAATGCGTCTTCGCCTCCGGATTTCTGTGTCGCACATTCCGTCTTCTGTTAGAACACTTCCCAGGTATTTAAATTTTTGTACTCGCTTCATTTTAGTATCCCCAAACTGTATTTGGCATTTTGAGCTGCTTTTTCTGTTGTTGATCATGCATTCGTTTTTCTTGCAGTTTATTTGTAGTCCTTTACACCAGGACTAATTTCTTTCAGAGACAATCTGTTACAAACATGGCTTGTGCCAGTGCACACCGTCCGCTTGCCGTTGAAACTTAAAAAAAAAATACGGGTAAATCTATAATCACAATACAGAAATTTACGTTCTCATGTTACACCGGAATGATTTTCTCGCGGAAAAAAAAGATCGATACTGCTGTCGGCTGAACGTTTCAAGGTCGCACATTCAGCGCTTAAAACATAGCCATCTGGAGAGCCTCGAAGCCATTGAAACTTGAAAAATCATCTCCAAAAGTTCATGGCCACCATTTGAATGTCCTTTTTAACACAAAATAAATAAAGATTATAGACCTTTGATTACAAAACGGAGAAATACTTTCTTTTAATAGCATCTAGCTTGGTCTTTTTGACAACCAGTGAAATATTTTCTGATGCAGTATTAGCATGAAACAGAATACTGCACCTGGTATTAATGAAACAAGCTGTTGTCACTCACCATTTTTTTTTAATCATGTCACCCCAAGCAAGGCATTCTACTGCCACTATAGCGCAGAGGGTTACACAGGGCGATAGACGAGTTAGGATGTACATAGGGGGAGATTTGGAGAGAATGGGAGGGTTAGTGTGTTAGGGGGTGTCTATTGACCTTACATTTAAACTCCTGGGGGTTATAGCCGTAGGAGAAGCAAGCAAGCAGAAGAGAATTCCACAGGCGGGAAGTTCGGAAAAAGAAGCTATTGGAGTAGAAATTGCGGTTACATTTCGTCTGTTTCACTGTAAAAGGGTGGGAACTAGTTGCCAATCTAGTATCTCGTGCAAACTCCCACCTAGGGGAGCACCAGTGATTTAAGTTCATCACTGCAGAAGCCATGAAAGTATTTATAGAAGAGACACAGAAAAGCCACATCACGCCGGTGAGAGTGACTGCAGGCGGTCAGCTAAGTCGGTATCAGTCACGTTACAGATTCTTCGCTGTGTTTTGTCAAGAAGACCGAGGAGAATAGCAGGGTCAACCGACCAGATGTGGCAAGAGTATTCAAAACACGGGCGGATTGTAGATCTGTATTGATCTCAGTGTCCCTTCTTACATGTTGCATACGTTCTAAACTTGATATTGGGCACTTTTAGTCATTCATGTAGCATAACATTAAAACATTTTTTATTATACACATATAAGAATGAGTTGAATATATGGATCGAAATCCGACAAGATGAATAGAATAAGTAAAGAACAAGTAGGAAAAAAGTGTCTTTAATCTAAAATGTTTTACTTTAACAAGCTTCTTCAGAGATTTATTAAAGAAGAATGATTTAATAATCTAATAGACAGTATGTTGATTGAGATATGTTTTCATTGGTCAGATACGTGTCACGTGTGATAAAGCAATGGATGAATATTAAATGTAGAAGTGAAAAAGCTTGTGTCTGTTTAAGTGTGTGTGCTAACGCGTAATAAAAATATTAAGTGTTTTTTTTTATGAATGTAAGTATATGTAAGCGAAAATAATGTGTGTTAAGCGCATTTAAACTATACACAAATTATGTGTGTGTTTATGTCGGTAACGTTAGTGTGAGTGAATGACAGTTACAAGATATATTTCAGTTCAAAATACGTCACAAGTATTATACACACGTGTCAAACGTTGGAAGGAATTTTCTTTTTAAATAAAATGAGAGAATCAGTTACGAATGTATGTGCTGAGAGAACTCATGTGTCAATGTGTGCGTTTATGAGTCAGTAACGTTAATATGTGAAATGAGAAATCAAAAAACGAAAACGTCATCTAGGTAAAATCCCCCAAATTATCCTATTAATATTAATTTCATATATATATATATATTCAAAATAATACCTAAACTGACTCTGTAAGTATCTAAATCCTAAAATTCTACAAAGGTAAACTTTAAGAAAAACTTTAAGAAAAACGAATAACCGACAGAATCTAATTCCGTTAACATCCGTCGCACTAAGGCGTTGGATAAGAGTGGGGAAAAAAAAGAAATCCGCAGAATAAAGACAAGACATACAATACTACGCAGTAAAGAAAAAAAACCCAAACGGAACCAACCACAAAAAAAGAAGAAAAAGTGCTCGATACAAATACAAACAAATGCAAAAGTACAAATGAAAAGCAGAAGTAGAGCGAAGACACATAAAGAATCACAAGATAGCCAAAACCTACCGCGGTTTCACACAACGGCTCGTCAGGTTTTGGCTATCTTGTGATTCTTTATATATATATATATATATATATATATATTAGGAACAAGTGTCTTTAATCTTTAACCAACGTAATTGTTTACGAATTTGGATAGTTGAGGGACACAGTTCTTCAAAGGTCAGATAAAGATGATGAGGATGATAGTTTTGAATTTTTTCTAGTAGATAATTAATTTAATTTTCTTATTTGAGTTGGTCGGTATTGCGTGATTTCTGATGTATTGCGAAGTGAATATTCGTCCTGTGTGTAGTTATTTTGCATTTGTTTTTTGTAAAATAATTTAATGTTATTGTTTTTGTCCACTTGTTTGTAGTTGCCATTGGTTACATTGCGAAAAAAAAATATATATATTCTGTTTTTGTGGGATTAGTAACTTCTAAATTTTTTAAAAACTCAGTTCAGCCATTTTTATAGACATTTTCAAGTGGTTTGTTGTTAAATGTTGATTAATTCTTTTCACGTTCATCTTTTATGATGTAATTGTTCTGGTGACCTATCTATAGCAATGGACACTTCTTCTTTTAATAAATACTAAGCTGAGCGACTTTCAGGGAGGCAACCAAGTGACAGTCGTGAGGCAATCTAGAAACAGTCAAGATGCAGCGTTAGGACTTACACATCTATTTGACGATTACTAACACTCTATTTGCATATATGTTCTGTTATTATAATAATCTACTTTCTTGTTTCCGTGTCTTACTTCCTCGTTCAAAAAGGCCACAACAACGGTATTTACCCACCTAAGGCGAGATGACACAATGTCTTTTTAATGTGGGTCTTCCGGGTCATATAGCCAGGCCAAAACTATCTGTTTATCTTTTGCCAGTCGTGATTCTACCCTTCGGCGGAACCACGACTGGGTTAGTGCTCTCTGCCCGAAGGCAGAGAGCGCTCTCTGCCCGAAGGCAGAGAATTGACAGTGTCATAGTAGCAGAGGCAAATTCCACAACATAACGACGAAGATTCGCCTCAACAGTAATTGTGTGATGCATATATCACGAGAGTAGCTTTTATTCTAAGACCCGCGAAAGGAAGGTGGGAGAGATTCAAGTTGGCGTACTTCTAATTGAAAAAAAATCTTTTAATGCATTGTTTCTGTTTTTAAATAAAACAAGATTAATACTGGCTGCCTGATGTTTTATATAGAGAGCTTCTCTCACAGCGAGATGTTTTCGGTTATGGGATTTATTCTTTAACACGAATTTTCCTTGTAGATTTTTGTTAGCTACATTTTTTTTATGGCAATTGATCAGATAAATGAAACTTGAGGCGTCTACACAAGGAGCTAGTGGCGTGACCGATATAGCTTACTGATTTATGACAAGAAACGGTCTTGTACTGGACATTTAAATTGATACACTATGTTGGTCATCCCTACTTTAGATTTTATAGGGTCATTTTCTTCAGTGACGACGACGTTGGCGGTTTTTTATTTTCTGTAATATATATATATATATATATATATATATATATATATATATATATAGAAAGATAGATAGATAGATAGATATACATGCGAAATATCTATCTATTAATATATATATATATGATTGTGAAATATCTATCTATCTATCTATCTATATATATATATATATATATAGAGAGAGAGAGAGAGAGATATGCGAAATATCTATCTATTTATATGTATATATATATATGCGAAATATCTATCTATATATATATTTATATGCGAAATATCTATATCTATATCTATATATATATATATATAAATGCGAAATATCTATCTATCTATCTATATATATATATATATATATATATATATATATATATATTGGATACATGTTATGTTCTGTTATAATTGTAGTTTATGTTCGGCATTTTGCCTGATATTTGGTAAGTATTATCTCTTAAATTTATTTTAGTTGTAAGTGGAATGAAAATTAAAAGCACATTTTTTTTATCAAAGTTCAAAATAACCCTATGCAAAAGTATTGCATACATCAATTTAATATTTTGTTGTGTAGCCTCTGTTTTGTTTCACTGGTTCCAGTCGCTTTCTATAGTTGGCCACAAGTTTTCCACGCTGATCCACAGTTACTTTACCCGATTCATCCTTGCATAATTCTTTTAACTGCTTTATATTCTGTGGATTCCGCTTATGAACTTTAACCTTCAAAGTATTCCACAAATTCTCAATTGGATGCAAGTCAAGAGACTGACTTGGCCAATCGAGATTATTAATACCATTATTTTCAAACCATTCCTTTGTAAGTTTTGCGGTATGTTTGGGATCATTGTCGTCTTGAAGCAAGAAATTCCGAACATATCCTAAAGAAGTTGCAGATTTCTGAAGATTCTTCTCTAGAATCTTCCTGTAAATGCTACAATTCATTCTACCATGGATAACTTGTAACTCACCAGTGCCCTTAGATGAAAAGCATCCTCATATCATAATGGAATCACTCCAATACTTAACTGCGGGGACGGTATTGTGCTTGTTGAAGGTAGTGCCATTTTTTTTTTTTTTTGCCAAACACTTGTCGCTGTGTTCCTTCCGAATAGTTCAACTTTCGTTTTATCCGACAAGATTACCTTTTGTAAAAACTGCATACCTTTCTTTTCATAAGTGTCGACACACTTTAATCGTTCTTTGACACGTTTGGTTTTCAGTAAAGGCACTTTTCTTGGTGATCTTGAATGAAAGCCTGTTCGACATAGAGCTCTGCTAATGGTATTCTTACTTAACATTCATTCCAGCACCCACAAGATCAGTTTTAATTTCATAACGACTAATGAAGGTTTTTTTTTTTGCACATTGATGCTGATCCACCTTGAAGTCCTCTCATTTATTTTTCCCGGTCTTCCATTTCTTGTAAGGTTTACTGTACCGTTGCCAGACTTCTTATACTTTCTGATGATATTTCCTACTGTACTTAATGCTAGATCCATTTATTGCTAATTTGTCGGTAATCTTGTCCTCCTTTGTGAGGTTCAATGATTCTATCTTGCAGATCTCTGGGTAATTCTTTAGTTTTTGCCATTTTTAATCGTTGAATTGCAGAATGCACATCAAAGAGTCAGATGATGAGTAGCACTATCTTGTAAGCAATTGTATGCTTCTCTGATTGGGGAGAGCTAACATTCAAATAGTATCAAAAATTTGAACATTTAAAATCTTTCAAAATACAAAGATTCGATTGGAAATTTGAAAAAAGTGTCATGTATACAATACTTTTGCATAGGATAATTTTGAACTTTGATAGAAAAAAAAGGAATTCAACCATGAGTTTTAAATTTTTCTTCTGCGTTCAACTAAAACAACTTTACGACATATTACTTACCAAATATCAGGCAAAATGGCGAACATAAATTAAAGTTATAACAGATATATCCAATAATTATGCGTGTCACTGTGTGTATATATATATATATATATATATATATATATATATATACATGCGAACCCGAACTCTTGCGTAGCGTCTTGAGAGGCTGCTCTGATCAACAGTTGAATAATATCGAGGGCAACACCAAGGCCACATTATGCTGCAGGCAGCGCCAGTCTCCATCCTTCACCTGCTGCAATTAATGACCGTCTGATCCTACTCTAGGCCTCTCTCTCTCCCCAACTAAACCACTATGAAATCAAACAAACGAAACATCAAGACTAAACTAGCTAGGCATAAAACGCCCAAACCTATCTGCATTTCCTTCGCATACGAGGTATCCGCAGTAACTTTAACAGCGTAGAATCATTCCTCCAAACTACCTCACCCGATATCTTAGCTATATTGGAGACTAAACTTGATCCTTCTATCCCCACCTCTGAGTTTTTCCTTCCTGGTTATCTTCCCCTCTTCAGGAGGGACTCCAATGTCTATATGCATGGGCTTGGTGTTTATGTCAGCGAACACATCTCTCTAGCCAGGTTTACATCTCTTGAATCCCTGGATCATTCTTTCATGTGCTTCTGTCTCTCACTTCTAAGCTCGGTTAGCTATCTCTTCTTCTTCTACTACTCCCTCTCCTCCTCTGAGTGTTCGGTACTTGATAGCATCTCTATCAATATCGATAAGGCCATTTCTTCTCATCGATCTGCCCATATATTTGTGTTTGGTGATTTTAACGCCCACTACACCAAGTGGCTTGAAAACTCTGTCACCGACCTTGCTAGGGTCCACACCATGAATTTTTCAATAACCCAAGCTCTTATACAAGTGGTGGACTTCCCCACGCGTTTCTCTAATAACCCTAACGGAAGGGACTCTTTACTAGACCTCTGCTTAACTTCCATCCCAGACTCTTGCATTACCAGGCAGTTCTGCCATCTCGGAAACTCTGACCACGCCGTAGTTTCCGTCAACATCTCAATACACTCTTCTTCTACCCAAGAAACCCAGAGCAGTAGAATATCCTACTGCTACCAGAGAGCAGACTAGGATTCGTTCCGAGTCTTCCTCTGTGACGTCCCCTAGAACAACGTCTTCGGTCTTCCTGTTGAAGACTGCGTCGAGGTCTCCTCTTGGGTTAAGGCCGGCATCGATGCTTTCATCCCGTCCAGGAAATTCCAGCTAAAATCAAATTCATCTCCCTGGTTCTCGCCCGCTTGCTCGGCCGCCATTGCCCACCGGAACCATTTCTTCCGGTTCTATCGAAGTTACTCGTCGAACCAAAACAGGCGCCTTTTCGGCTCAGGTCGTAATAAGTGTAAAAAGTACTGAACGAAGCTAAGATGGTGTTTGCTGCCAGAATGAAGCAACGCATAGCATCCTCTAAGTTCGGCGCCAAAGGTTACTGGCGATACTGCAAAAGCGTGCTCAACAACAGTAAGACTTCAATACCCCCACTAATAAATGAATTTGAGGTTCTCACCTCCCCAGCGGACAAGGCTAAAAGCTTTGCTCGTAGTTTCTCCAATTCGACACTGGACTCGTCAGGAGTAGCTACACCCGACTTCCTACCAAGAACTAAGGCTCAAATGAATAACGTCCACATTACACCCTCACTGGTTTCTAAGATAATCTCAAAACTTGACCCTCACAAAGCGAGCGGTAGTGACGGAATCCCAATCATAATCCTGAAGAAACGTGCCCCAGAACTCTCCTCTGTCCTCTCTAAACTCTATAATTTCTGCCTATCTACTTCCTGCTTTCCTGCCTGTTGGAAGTCCTACTCTGTAGTTCCTATATTTAAGAATACTGGCGAACCCTCAGACCCCGCTAATTACCGCCCTATCAGTCACCTTCCGATCTTCGGCAAAGTTTTCGAAGACATTATCAACGCCGAGGTGATTCAGAATCTCACGGCCCACAGGCTTCTCTCGGACAAACAGTACGGTTTTCGCTTCACCAGGTCTACTGCTGATATGCTAACGACCATTACCGAGTACATATACCAGGCTCTTGACAAGAATGGCGAAGCCCGAACCGTTGCCTTGGGTATCTCCAAAGCGTTCGATAGATTCTGGCATGCTGGCATTTTATGCAAACTGCGGAGCTACGGTATAATTGGACATTTGTTTGACCTCATCCAGTCATTCCTCTCTAACCGCACATTGAAGGTAGTAGTAAATGGGCATACCTCCCAAAACTACCATACGAACGCGGGCGTCCCTCAAGCCTCTTTCTGATCTATATTAATGATCTCCCCGATGCTATTAAATCCCAAGTAGGCATGTACGCCGATGACACCACAATTTACTCTCTCCTCGATCAAAAACCCGGTGTGGGCGACGGAGCGAACCTAGTTGTCGAGCTTGAAAAGGACCTCCAATCTGTAGTGGACTGGGGTAGGAAATGGCTCATAAATTTCAATGCTTCTAAAACGAAGCTGCTATCAACTAACCACCATAGACAATCGCATTTACCTCCCATTAGCATAGTACAGGCTTGCCTCCCAGAGAGTAAAACACTACGCCTCCTTGGCCTTACACTCTCGGCGGACCTCAAATGGAATAACTATATTGAATCCATTGCCAAATCCGCTGCTATGAAAGTCGGTTCTCTGTGGAGGGCCCGGAAGTTTTTCCTGTCTGAATCTATCCTGCACATATATAAATCTACCATCGTCCCGGATATTGAATACTGCTGCCACATCTGGTCGGGTGCCCCTTCTACTCTCCCCGGGCTTCTTGACAAAATACAGCGGAGAATTTATAACGTGATCGATACTGACTTGGCAGACCGGCTGCAACCACTCTCTCACTGGCGTGACGAGGCTTACCTGTGCCTCTTCTATAAATACTTTCACGGCTTCTGCTCCGATGACCTTAGATCATTGGTGCCGCTTAGGTACGAATTTAAACGAGATACTAGATTAGCAACTTCCCGCCTGTGGAATTCCCTTCCATATGTCTGCTTTCCCGACAGCTACAATCTCCAGGAGTTTAAATGTAAGGTCAATAGACACCTCCTATCACACGAACTTGCATCTATTCTCCCAACACTCTCACCATCTACCCAACCCTCATTCTCGGTATTCTTACCCGTCTATCACCCTCCTTCTGACATTTCCTATATCTAACCATCCTTTCTCACCACTCCCCCCTCTATATAATCCCCTGCGCAATAGTGGCAGTGAAATGCCTTGCTCGGGTGAAACGATTATAAAAAAATATATATAACTATGTATGTGTATATATATATATATATATATATATATGCGAAATATTTATCTCTATATATATATATATATGTATATTTATGCGAAATATCTATCTATCTATCTAGCTAGCTCTCTCTCTCTCTCTCTCTATATATATATATATATATATATATATATATATATATATACACTTCGTAACTTAATGTAAGTAAACTGTTTTTTCCGTTTTTTGGTTACTTTGCATACATAATTCTTAATTTTTTTATATCACTTCTTGGCCGGTATTTATATTCATGCTAATAATAATAATAATAATAATAATAATAATAATATATATATATATATATATATATATATATATATGTATGTGTGTGTGTGTGTGTGTGTGTGTGTGTGTGGAAAAATATACTCAGTTATGAAATGAGATTAAGGACCGGATGTTTAAATAAAAAGAAGACAAGTGCAAAACTGTATTTAAATCGCATACGCGTTTAGTCCTGTGATGGACTTTATCAAGGCAAAATACGAAATGAGCATTATTCTAAACTTGCATCATAGCCCGGCGTTGCCTGTGCAACTCGGAACATTTTAATTTCTTCAGCGGATGAAACAAATACGTTTAAATCCGCTGCAGACACTTAAAATATAATCTATATATATAAAAGAAAATCTGTGAGTCTGTGTGTGATTGTTCCCTATACACGCCTACTTCTTTTTAATATCTCTTTTGTTTGAAAATTATGGGAAAAATATTCACATTTTTTGTTGACCTAATGAATTTTTAAAACGTCCAAAAAAATATTTAAATATAAAGGCTCATTTTTTTTTTTTTTTTTTTTCACTAAAATATATTTTAGTCGCGTCTAACACGTTCTGTGGCGTAATCTAGCAACCATCTTAGATCATAGTATTTTTCCGGAGCAAATGTAAACAATCTGCACCATTGGCCAAAAAATGCGAAAGGGGAAATTGTTGAACTTAAACTCAAAAAGTATGTGTCCACCTAGCTTCCCTGTAGATATGTGTCCCTAGAATGTTTGAATGGCGTAGGTGAAAAAATGTAGGTGTGCATAGAGAACAGTCACACACAGACTCAGATTGGCTTTTATATATATAGATTACGTATCTATAAACAAATAGTGTTGGTAACTAAATCATTCAAAAAGATTAACAGAATATTTTAGTTTTAAAATTCATTCATGTGCAGTGCAAAGTCACGAGATGTTAAAATGAAGGGAAATTCAGCCGTTTTCCATGGATTTTTTATTATGTATGTCAGACTGTTTGTTTATATATACGTAATTTAGAATAAAGTTCATTTTGTCTTTTTGCCTTGAGAAAGTTCATCACAGGACGAAACGCGTAGGGGATTTAAATACAGTTTTTCTCTTGTCTTCTTTTTATTTAACAATATATATATATATATATATATATATATATATATATATATGATACCTCCGTTGCAGTCACTTTCTGTTATGGTGTTCTATCTATAAGAATTGACATTTATTCCGTTAATAAATACTTACCTGCATAACTTCCGGGGACGAAGCGGTAAAGCAGTCGTGAGAGAGTCAAGACGCAGCATAACTATACCTTTTGGATTTACACTTCTATTTCTCTGACGACTAACACTCGGATTTGTATATATTCTCGTTATTCTAATACACGGGTTAAACCCACCTCCCTTATTCCGGGTCTTGTATCCTGGCCAAAACAGGCCGCAACAGCTTGATGACGAAGATTCGCCACAACACTTTCTCACCGCCTAAAGTCGTTTCCCTTTGCTTTTTCTATAAATGATTTCATGAAAATTGTTAGCTTAAGCTCTTCTGTTTTGTTCCACTTGGTTAGGACACGTGTGTCCTGTGGATAAATACATTGGTTGGATTCAATGACTTGATTCAAAAAGTTATGACTTCAGTACCTACCTGCCTACAGAAGTGGCGAATAAATAAACTTAGAGAGTTGATTTAACTATTGAATACAGCTGCCACATATGGTCGAGTGCCCCTGCAATTCTCCTCGGGTTTCTTGACAAAATACAACGGAGAATATGTATAGTGATCGATAACGACTTGGCAGCCCGGCTGCAGTCACTCTCTCACCGGTGTGATGTGGTTTCCCTGAGGCTCTTCTATAAATACTTTAACGGCTTCTGCTCGGATGAACCTAGATCACTGGTGCTCCGTAAGTATGAATTTGCACGAGATACTAGACTAGCAACAAGGTTCCACCCTTTTACAGTGAAACCGATAAAATGTAACCGCAATTTCTACTCTAACAGTTTCTTTTCACGCATTTCCCCCCTGTGGAATTCCCTTCCACATATTTGCTTCCCCAACAGCTACAATCTCCAGGAGTTTAAATTTAAGGTCAGTAGACACCTCCTAACACACTAACTCGCATCCATTCTTTCAAACACTCTTCCCATCCTCCCAACTACCTATCACACCCCTTCTGACATTTCCTATATCTAAACGCTATTTCTATTTACCTTCCCCTATGTAGCCCCTTGCGTAATAGTGGCAGTGTAATACCTTGCTTGGGGTGAAATGATTAAAAAAAAAAACAGTAACTCGCATCCATTCTCTCAAACACTCTTCCCATCTACCCAATCCTCAGCCTAGGTACCCTTACCCATCTATCACCCTCCTTCTGACATTTAATAGACACCTCCTAACACACTAACACGCATCCATTCTCCCAAACCCATCCTCGGTACCCTCATCCGACATTTCCTATAACTAACCACTCCTTCTCTTTACCTTCCCCTATGTAGCCCCATGCGCAATAGTGGCAGTGAAATGCCTTGCTTGGGGTAAAATGATTAAAAAATAGTCTAAAATATCCAGAAGTGGCATGACTCATGAAATGAGAACAATTAATCCCAGGAAATACAGTAAAGGGAGGGTTCAGTTCAAAATTCTAATCGCCTGAAGTTCGGTGCAGACAACGACCGAAACGTTGTGAATATTGCAACAAAGATGACGACAACAGTCCGAACGACGTAAATAATCTGATCTCAAACTCATCTGTCTGTGTTATCAAACTATACAATTTTATGTTTTGGAAACGTCTCCGGTATGGAAGAATTAGCAAACAGCAACAGAAGGAAGGAACAGTAAAAATATGTATATAATAATCAGCTGAAGGATAGTGAAAAACGATTTACAAAGCATTTAAATTTTTGATGATTAAAGTTAACTGGAAAGCGTGAAGCCGGAAGGGAGTTCCACAAGCAAGAAATGCGAGAAGAGAAAGTGATAGCATAGAAATTACGGTTACAGCGAGCCAGCTCAAATGTAAATTGATGAGACCTAATTGCGTGTCTAGTACTGCGCTTAAATTATAACTCTAATTACCGGGGCGAAGATAATAACTCTAATTACCATCCGAACAATTAGCACAAAAGTATTTATAGAAAAGACACAGGGAGTTAAACGTACGGCGGTGAGAAAATGTCAAGCCGAAAAGCCAGATCAAGACCAATATTATTGCGGATTCTTTTTTGGATTTTATTAAGGATTTCTAGATATAAAGCGTAAATACCAGACCATATGTAGCAGTAATATTCTGAGCGCCGAGTAAATAATTTGTTTAACACGACTCAATTAAACATTTTTTTTTTTTAGTAACAGACCTGGATTCAATATAGTCTTTCCCCTTCATGCCATCAGAGAATGTTATGCATATTCAAAAATATATCGGATTTAATTTATTACCTAAAAAAATGTCTTTGTTACAGTAGGATATGAAACAGAGCAAATATGCATGTTTCGAGAACGATAAGAATGTGTGTTCAAATGAAAAATGCAGGCCTCATTCGATGAGGAGTCCTTACTTGGCTGAGTAAGTTTTAATGTTAGTTTCCATTAGGAGAAGTAGGTTCGAATCTTGTCGGAGGACATACATATTTCTAACAATAAATATCGTATATTCAGGCCGATAAATGTAAATAAATGTAAATATACTGTGTAATATTAAAACAGAACGTCTACTCAAATATGAGTATCCATTAAAAATAACGCTCGAAGCAATTTTAAAATACGTTGTATTGAATATATATTTTTTTTTCCATTTTAAACGAGTTATTTCGCCATGGTAGAAACCTGGGTAGCGAAATATCTTGTTTAAAAATAAAAATATTCAAAAGGTCTACAATATAATTATATAAAACACTTTTTAATGTGTACTAGTCTAAATCCTATTACTATTAGGACCAAAAACTAAGTATTAAACAATCGATATATATATATATATATCTAAGCATCTTTCGTTGAATATGACGTTAAGGAATATTTTATTATTTCTTTATTTAATTTTTCTAGTTTTTTTTTTTTTTTTTTTTTTTTTTTACATTTTCCCGCTTTTCTGGGAGTGAGCGAGTACAAAACTGTCCATATTATCAATTGCTCCAAGCGCTTTCGATCACATCATAAGATTTGATGGGGGTTATTTTTTTTATTTTCTGTAAAATAAGTTTTACATATTTTTTTCAGAAACACACCGGAAAAAATGTTTAATGCTTTTTCGTATGACGGATTCGTCCTGCTTATAATTATTGTACATCTGGTAGACACATCTGGACATCTGCAGTAAAATATGTTGATGTTTGTATTTTTACTACTGGTGCTGCGTATTTTTTTTTATAATTTTATATTTTTATTTGTTTATCAATGACGTAGTTGTGAAAATTATTTTTGACTAATGCATTTTTTATGTCTTCTAGTTTCTTCTTCTTCTTCTTCTTCTTCTTCTTCTTCTATGTGCCCTGTCCCTTTAGGACCTAGGCGATCATAGCTTGATACTTCTCCTTATCCCTGGTGGCCCTTAGCACAACTTCTCCTGTTACACCATGCAACCCCCATTCTGTCATCCACTAGCTCAAGCCCATAAATCTACAATATAAATATATAGAAACTAACATGGCCATAAAATGAGGGATCAGTCTATATATTGATTATAATATAGAATTGATTACCCATATTATGCCCACATTATAATTTCTTATATAACGTTGGCATATATATTCTTCTTCTATGTGCCCTGTCCCTTCAGGACGTAGTTGATCATGGCTTTCCACGTTTCCCTATCCCTGGTGGCTCCTGTTACACTATGCAATCCTCGTTCCATCATCCACCTGATTAGGTTCTTCAAATATATTATCCGTTGCTTTCCCCTGTCTCTTTTTCCCTCTATCTGGCCTGTTAGTATCAGGTTCTCCAAACCGTCCTTCCTCATGGCATGTCCCAGGAACTTCAGCTTTCTTTTCCTGATGCTCATTATTAATTTCCTTTTTGTTTCCATCATTTCTAAGACCTCATCGTTGCTCACATGCTCGATCCGTGATATTCGCATTATCCTTCTGTAGAACCACATTTCAGTTGCTTCAAGTTTTTCCTTCGTCTCTGATGATATTGTCCAGCATTCACTGCCATATTGAAGAACTGACAACACATAGCAATCCCGTACTCTCTTCTTTGTTTCTAGCAAAATTGTCCTGTTTCTTAATACTTTACTCAACTTCTGGATTGCTTCTTTCGCCATGCCAATTCGTCTTCGGATCACTGTGCCTTACTATCCGTCTTCTGTTACAACATTTCCCAGGTATTTAAATTTTTGTACCTGCTTGATTCTAGTATCCCCCAACTGTATTTGGCATATTGGGCTGCCATTTTTACTGATGACCATGCATTCGGTTTTCTTTCAGTTTATTTGTAATCCTTTCTTGTCACTCTCTTCAGCTACCTTCTGTAGGAGGTCTTGTAGTTTCCTTTCTGTGTCTGCTATCAGCATTGTATCATCTGCGTACCTTAGGTTGTTTAAATTGTGGCCCCCGATGACAAAACTGGGAATATGAATTTTGGTGTGTTCGATGTGTTTTTTTATGACTCCTGTTTTAGATTTTTCTGGGCAATGGCTATCTTTCGTTAGAAGACAAGAGATGGTACTGGTAGCTTATTTTTATATGAGAAAGTGGGAAATTCTATGGATCTTAATTCTACAGGGTACCCCACAAAAAATTATGTTTTAGTTTAAACACCACATCTAACATGTGTGCCTTTGTTCTGTTTTAAGGTATTAAATTTCTGTCCTTTGCTTTTGCTTCAAATAACTATAGAAACATTCCATCAATTAAATAAACTGAATCAAGTTTCCTGTTTGATGTGGGTTCCATCAACCACGAGGAAGGGTATTTTGTTATATAGCATATATTTTGGCATTGTTCGTTTTTTCAAAATTTCATTTTAAAATGACGATTTCGTCCTCATTTTTTGTCCTTACTGCGGTTTGCACAGTAAGAATTTTATTTCTTCTGGGTGTCGGTGAGTTACTATCCACACACCAAACAGAGTTAGCATTGCCCTTTTCCTAGGTTGGTTGAGTGCTTAGCCTGCCTTACCATAATTCAATCGCGGGTAATTGCGGAGAAAATATGGATTCATCATATCTTTCCTAGGATTAGTTATGTGAAAAATATCGCAGCACTAACCCCCGACTTTCTGCGCTACGGTACACACACCCACACACACACACACACACACACACACACACACACACACAAACATATATATATATATAAGCATGCGGTGTAGATATAGAAGAATCCAAAGGAGTATCCTGTACATACAGTGGTAGGATAACTCTGCAAGTGAGCAAATATATATAGTCATCACTAGACAGATCTGTTCCCTGTATCACAGCTCATCAGTACGGTTAGACAGCCGATTGCTTTTTACCCAGGATTGAAACCCGACCGAATTGGCGTCAATCGGCGATTTTACATTTGAGCTACGGGCGCTCGGTAGAAGGAGGCAGACTTTTTAGCGTGTATACTATCATTATACACGTCCAATAACTGAGAATGTTCTAATTCATTGTTGATATATATATATATATATATATATATATATATATATATATATATATATGCTCATTTAGTCAAATGAATTAGATCGCTCTAGCTATTGGACACGTATAATGATATGCGCTAAAATGGCTGCCTACTTCCACCGAACGCCCATAGCCCATGGGTAGAGTCACCGTCTGACGCCATTTCGGTCTGGTTTCAATCCTGGGTAAAAAAGCAATCGGAGTCTAACCGTACTGATGAGCTGTGATACGGCGAAACAGATCGGTCTGCGGATGACAATATATATATATATATATATATAAGGTGCAAACTAAACAAAAATGTCCTCAACGTATATTTTGTAGATTTATTGTTTGTCACATTATTTCAAGCACTTTGCTTTCAATATATATATATATAACGCTCGCACACCCTGACTGAGCACTCTGGAAGAATAGTAGACTTTGAAAGAGCACTAGCTACTCTAGCATCTACGCATCGTTCATTCAGTAATGAATTAGAACACTCTAAGTACTGGCGTATGTATACAAGATATATCACACTTGGCTCTGTCTCTTGTCGCTCTCAATATTTTTTCTCCATTTGCTCAGACCTAACAAGTACGTCCCGCTTTGCTTTCTCCTGTCTTTCCTTCCATTTATCCGACCTGTGAGTATTAACTTCTCCAGGTCTTCCTTCCTCATTACATGTCCCAGGAACGTCATTTGTCTCTTTCTGATATTTAGTATAAGTTGTTTTCTCGTTTGCATCCTTTCCAACACCTCATCGTTGCAGATGTGCTCTGTCATCAGAATCTATCTGTAAAACCACATTTCTGCTGCCTCAAGCCTCTCCTTCATCTTTGATGAGATCGTCCAGCATTCACTTCCATCCGTCTATGGTATCCTTAGCATCCATCTGTAAAACCACATTTCTGCTGCCTCTAGCCTCTCCTTCATCTTTGATGAGATCGTCCAGCATTCGCTTCCATACAAAAGGACAGATATCACATAGCAATCCAGCAACGTTTTCTTTGTTTCTAATGAGATTCTTCTGTCTTTCAGTGTTCTGGTTCGTTTCTGAAATGCGTCTTTGGTCATGCCAATGCATCTTTGGATTTCCATGTCGCACTTCTCAAGCATTTGAATTTTTTTACCTGTTTTATTTTAGATTCTCTGATTTGCAGTTGGCGTATTGGGCTCCTCTTTTTGCTGATGACCATACATTCAGTTTTCTTGAGGTTTATGCTCAGTCCTTTTTGCTAACTTCTGTAGAAGGCCCTGCGTTTTTTCTTTTCGTGTCTGCTCTCAGCATCGTGTGTAGCTGATATTGTTGAGATTGTGGCCGCTAATGTCGAATCCTGCAAGGTATTTATTTCTCTCATAATTGCTTTGCTGCACAGGTTGAAAAGATCCGGCGAGAAAACACATCCTTGTCTTACGCCGCTTTTTACTTTTGCGGACCTGCTGAGTTCAATTCCTATCAGGTCACAAGCATTTTGCTGCCAATACAGATTCTTGATTATCCTAGCGTCCTCAAATACTTTTCTCATTCCATAGATGCTGGCTATGCCTCCCAAATGCACTTGTAGTTTGGTGATCAGATTTGTTATTTAGTCATCCAGGGATGCATTCGTATCCATATATACATATATATATATATATATATATATATATATATATATATAAAGGGTGTCCACAAATTCATTTGCACTTTTCAAAAAATTATTAGTATTTGCGATAGAAATAATATGTAAAAAGGTTTAAAAGAAGTAAATCTATATTTTTAAGGCTTTATTGAAATTTTATTTAAGTTTCCACATGTCCTCCATCATTATCAATACGATTTTGCTGTTCACAGAAAAGATTTGCCAAGTTATTTGCAGTAATGCCTGCAATCACATTAGTTATTTTAGCTTTCAAATTTTCTAATGAACTAGGTTTGGTTACATACACAATTGTTTTCACATGTGGATACAAAAAATATCTAATGGAGTCAAATCTGGCGAACGTTGAGGCCAATAAATGGCCCACCCCTTCCGATCAATCATGTTAGGAAATTTTTTATTTAGAAACTCCATCTTGTTGATTTAAAACATTTTTTAGAGATTATTTCTATCACGAAGACAAATAAAGTGATAATTTTTTAAAAGTTCGTACGAACTCTATAGAAACATAATATATATATATATATATATATATATATTACGGAAATTAACGAATTTTAACGCAACTTGGTTATAAATAACCGACAATTTGAAATGAATTGTTTCGATAAAAAATAATATTCAAACAATTCATTTTATATAAAGATATGTATATGCACACACACACACACACACACACATATATATATATACATATATATATATTTTTTAAGGTTTTATCGAAATCTTATTTAAGTTTCCACATGTCCTCCATCATTAGCAATAGAAAGGGTAATACGATTTTGCAGTTCACAGAAAAGATTTGCCAACTGATTTACAGTCATTTCTGAAATCACATTAGTTACTTTAACTTTCAAACCTTCTAATGAACTAGGTTTGGTTGCATACACAATTGTTTTCACATGTCACCATAAAAATAAACCTAATGGAGCCATATTTGGCTAATGTGGAGGCCAATAAATTGGTTCAGCCCTTCTGATCCATCCGTTAGGAAATTCCTAATATAGAAACTGTCTAAGAGGCTGAGCAAACTGACAAGGAGCTCCATCTTTTATTATTATTATTTGAAACACTGTATCATTAAATAAAAATTACAATTTTTTAAAAATGCACACGAACTTTACTGACACCCTGTATAATATAATGTGTGATGGCTAAATTCTTACTATTCTATATTTTCATTTTGCGCATATGTGTTGACCTTTCTTTATATATATATATATATATATATATATATATATAATCATATCACCTAAGGGGGCTACGTAAGAGTAAAAAGATTTGGAAAAGAGAAAGCCGGAAACCACATCCTAAACAGGGAACAAGGGATGATTCCTCTATACCTGTACAACTAGACGTGGGTGGAGTGTGAACCGGGCGACAGTTTAGTCTATATATCCCTACATTTTTTATCCCTAGAAATTAATGTCAGGAGTAGCATACGAAATGCGGATTGTTATTATCGCTTGCTTCCTAAAGTACTATAAAAGAGATCGTTGGATATATTTTGGAATTCTTACACTGACAACAATCCAAAAATAAAATGGTCGACATTTCCTTATTGATGTTCAAAGATTTGTTATTGGTAAATAATCAAAGTCTGCTTAAGATGTACAATGATTATATCTATTTATTTATTTTTAATATAAGGTAGGAAAAATCATGACGTCTACTTGGAGTGAATTTTCGAATATATTTTATTGTGAATAATCTCCGAAAGAAACTTTGCAGGAAGTGGTAATCGTTTGAGGACATTACAGCAAAAATGTCTTGTTCGTTGACGCCTACGGGAAATATATTCATTTCAAAATGGTTGTCTTATCTGTCTGACTAATACGGTTTACTTTGGCTTCGAATGAATTCTACAAATCGATTATTGTTCAATTTGATCAACGGAAATTCTTTAAAAGCTTATTATCATTGACTTGCGATAATGAATATATTTAGAGAGGCATCTGTCTGTCTCACCCATCCGACAAGCCACCACTATCATGTCTAGTCAATTTATTGATAACTATCAGCGTCTGAAAAAAATTAAAAATATATATATATTTTAAAATATTGATAGCTATCAATAAATTATGCATGCATATATATATATATATATATATATATATATATATATAGAGAGAGAGAGAGAGAGAGTGAGTAGGAAGGGTAAATTAACTCCACTTTATAGATTTAATTTTCAGCATGCGTACCGCTTGTTTTATATTTTGTTGACTGCACAGTGTAGTAGGTTCAGTTGGGCACCGTCTGTAAAGAAAAACGTACCATGACACAACTCATTCCGCCAGAAATTTGCAAACGGCATACTGTTCTGAATGTCATACGCACTGAAAGCTTCAGCACAAACATTACAGAGTGTTTGAGTGTTAAGCAGAGGATAGCTGAAAAGATTAACAAAGAATAAGATGAGTCTGATGGTGATTACAAAGGTGTTTGGTGTGATCAATAGTGAAGAAGATGTCTACATTCATGTTCATACGGGGCCTCGGGCTCAAGACGGATACCTATACAGTAAGTGCCCTTCGTGGATATTGCTAACCTATATGAAAAGGATGAATCCTTGAACAAAAATTATCTGGCAATAGGATGCTGCACCATGTCACACAAGAACCAAGTCCTGGTTGTCAGGTGCTGAGAACGATATCTCATATAGCTTACGGTCTATCACATTGAATACACAGGTTCTTGCTCGATCACCGAAGTTAAGCAACGTTGAGCCTGGTCAGGACTTAGATGATTAACCGCTTGGGAATACCAGGTGCTGTGAGCGTCTAGTGACGGATGTGCGTTGTGGTGCAGTGGATATCGGCTCGGAAAGAGAAGATCGGTGAGCCGAATTCGAATTCCAGTTGAATACCCTGCATTCACTTAAGCACTGGTACCCTTGGGAAAGGTATTAATCAGTCCCTTCCCTCCAGTTATGGGTTAAATAACAAGGGTAGGACTTGGAGACCCTGCCCTTAAAAACAAATTCCAATGAATCTTGATACTCGAAAAAGAAAGATGTATTGCTAGATACAAAAACTTATAAAAAACAACAATAAATTGTTGAAAGAAAAACGTATTACCAGCAATAAATAAAGGTTAATTGGCAATAAATAACCCGTCGAGGTTGACTTGCCATAAAAACAAAACAACCAACAATCATATTTTTTAACTAATACTGAGGAAAGTTTTAGAATTTTCTTACTTCTCTGTCAAGAATTTTAAAACGTCGATATTTTTCATTGGGTTGGTGTCGTTGTGTATTTTATAATTATCTCTCGCTATTCTTTCCGTGTCAAGGCACCTCGGCAGGGTGTAATGGTTAACAAGTTTGTTTTGCTAGAATCATCACAACTGAGTAGTGAGTTCGATCATCACTGGGTACCCCATACTTTCGGCCTTGTGCCACATATAATCGGCGCTTAGAATGTCAACAATTCTTTCCATGTCCAGCTTTATATTTCCCATGTACTGACACTCTTGAGCAATATTTTGCAGACTTATTTTCGAGACCTTTCAAGCTTGTTTAAGATCCTTGATCCTATATCAGCGTCCGCACTTGAGTTTAAAACGAGGCCGACTATTAATCACTTAAAAGAATCTCTAATCAATTCATTAAACTTGAATTTTTTGCATTCTCTATTTATGATTCCTGCGTATGTGGTCAAATAAGCTCTCAAGTTTTTCTAAATTTACACAATTCAACCTTGCATTGATTAAAGATATTCTTTTAACAAAAATATTTGATAATATATTAATAGTTTTTTTTAATCTTATTTCTTCAGGCTGTTTGGGCAGAATGCAATTAATATATTTGTCGTGTTCACCTGGGGCCAACTCCTTTAATAGTAGACGGATTTTTTTTTTCGTCTTTCCAGAGAGTACAATCCTTATCGAAAATTCCTTCGTATCTTCTATAGTATGTTTTGAAGGTTATATAATTCTCTGGTTCGTTAATTGAATTCATTTATTGAGTTTGCGATGGCACCTAAAGTAAACGAATTTGTGGTATTTTTCTCTGGTATGTTCCAAAAGTAAGCCAAGAACATTTGTTGCTGGGGTTTCAACTGAAATTTTTGTTTTTGCTGGTCCTTACAGACGTATTTCATGTTGATATTTTTTGTTTTTCGAAATATTTCTTCTGAACAGAATTTACATTATTCAGACTATTGTCCTAATCTTTGTTGTCATTTGTACGACGTTTCGGCCGTTACGATCCTTCTTCATGTGCTAGGAATTTCGAACCGAACTCTTCATTACAATCATTGGGATATATCATCCTCATTTCTTATGTAACGCCCCAGTAGACGGTCCGAACAGTTTCTCCGGCGGCCGTTCTCCACGCTGTGATGTTTGCCGGGAGTTTGTTGAAAAAGTCGGAGCTTCAAACTGGGGGTACAAGATTAAACTATAAGGAACGAACTTCCAAAACTTGTATGAGTTGAAACGATGCTTTATTTCGTTTAGTGTTAGTCTTTTCGGTTGGGGGCAGACGATGTAACGTTCAGCTCTAACTCTAATTCAGTTAAGTGCTATACGTGATACACGCTTGGGCGATCATGTCTCGAAAGAGACATGACTGACTGGGCAGAATATTATCCTGCAGTTGGTTGCCATTACTTTCTGCGGTAGACTTGTTGCCGACCAAGGTTTTATAACCCCATCTGTCCTGTTATTTACCCATAACTGGAAGAAAGAGACGGATTAATACCTTTCCCAAGGGTATATGCACGTAAGTGAATGCAATGAATTCAGCTGGAATTCGAACTCGGCTTCCCGATTTCTCGTTCCGAGCAGATATCCAATGCACCACAACGTAATGGAGATCAAATCCGAACTGACCGACTCAAGACGAACAGAGTTTCTACTTCAAGCACACGCCCGGCTGACTAACTCTACTTAGTCAACTTAACTAACTAACTGCTCGGCTCTGAAAAATCACTTGTATTTATTTAAATTAATCCGGAAATGCTTAGAGCCCCCGGGCGATAAGCATTGGCGACTGTAAGTCCAAAATTTCAAGGTACTTAAATTTTCCTTCTTTTGATGTGTAAACATCCCGGCAGACATCCGGTATTTTCCAGGATTTTTTTATCTTTTTATCTTAATAGAGCGTCCCGTGAAGACCACCGGATGTTTTTATAGCCCTGACACTTTACCCGTAACCAAGCGTTTTTTATTGCTTGAAGAAAGTGAAAATTTTTAATGTGTGGTCAAGATACAGTAAGGACAGTTTTTGACCTAGTCATTCAAAAATCTATTTCCTGAACTTTATCTTTTATCACATTAAATCGCTTAGTCAAATATTTACCGGAAGACGGGTAGGATTTAACAGTAATCTGATACCCTTTTCTCTTCCACAATTTTCCTCATAGAAGAAAAAGCGTTTATTTATTTTTTTCTCTTCTTTTTCACTTTTGTTAAACGAAACACATGTTTTTAACCATTTTCTATTTTAGGATGTGCGTTGTGACGCAGTGGATATCGGCTCGGAATGAGAAATCGGGGAACCGAGTTCGAATTCCAGTTAAATTCATTGCATTCACTTACGCGCAAATACCCTTGGGAGAGGTATTAATCCGTCTCTTCCCTCTCCAGTTATGGGCTAAATAATAGGACAGATTGGGTTCTAAAGCCTTGGTCGGCAACCAGTCTACCGCAGAAAGCAATGGCAACCTACTGCGGGATAATCTTCTGTCCAGTCAGTCATGTCTCTTTCGAGACATGATCGCCCAAGCGTGTATCACGTATGGCAATTAACAGACTGATATATAATAGTTGGAAGCCTGATAAAAGTTACTACTGGGCCTAAAGTGGAGAATCAGTTTTCTATTGTCATGAAGTAGTAAACTGATCCCCCACTAATTACTACTTAATAATATAATACATCTCTTCCTCCTCTAGTTATGAGTCACATAATAGGACAGATTGGGTTCTGTAGCTTTGGTCGGCAACCAGTCTACCACAGAAAGCAATGGCACCTACTGCGGGATAATCTTCTGCCCGGTCAGTCATGTCTCTTTCGAGACATGATCGCCCAAGCCTGTATCACGTATGGCTCTTAACAGACTTAACTGACTGACTATTTTAATCGATTATAATAAAATATATATTTTACAAATCCATCTTCATATACGCCTAGTTATCGTGTCACACTTGCGTAAAGCTTCGATTGGAGTTATCATGAGTTTTCTCCCTCTAACCCTTAAAGTTACATGTAATCCGCTGCTGTAGCCTGGTATTGAACTCACAATTCTAATAGTTAAGTCGAAGCTTTATGCAAGAAATCAGGAATGATATACCTCAGTGATTGTAATAAAGGGTTCGGTTTGAAATTTAATGCATGAGTTTGTTGTTGCTTAGAACCTTCCGTGTAAACAAAAACACTTGTTAATATTTTTATTATAAACATATATATATATATATATATATATATATATATATATGGTAATATTTTTATTATAAACATATATATATATATATATATATATGGTAATATTTTTATTATAAACATATATATATATATATATATATATATATATATATGGTAATATTTTTATTATAAACATACATATATATATATATATATATATATATATATATATATATATATATCCCTCCTGTCACGGAGCAATACCATTTATTAAACATTAGTCCTAAATATTAAATCTTTTCGCTTGTTTGCTCTTTAACGGTGTGTTATTATTTTATTTTTTGTAATAATGATGTCGGTGAGTAATGAAGAATATATGAGAGCACTCTGGCTATTGAACGTGTATAATGACAATATATATGCTAAAATGTCTGCCTTCTTCCACCGTGCGCCCATGGCCCAAAGGTAGAACCGCCGACTGACCCCACTTCGGTCGGGTTTCAATCCTGGATTAAAAGCAATCGGAGTCTAACCGTACTGATGAGCTGTGATACAGCGAAACAGATCTGTCTACGGATGACTATATATATATATATATATAGAACCTAATGAGCCAGACGAACCTACCTAAGTTTCTCCTAACCAGATCAAGGAAAGGTTAAGAATATACCCATACCTGTCCGTCACTCATACGAATTATGTTTTCTAAGGGAAATAGAGAAGTGTATTGCAAATATGAGATGGAAAGCTTACTTCTACCTAAATAATTTAAATAACAAAACTAACGAAGCCAGCTTTTCCTGACGATCCGTTTAGGAGAAACTTAACTTCGTCTGGATCATTAGGTTCTATTAAGTTCGCTCTACCTTTGTATTGAGCACTTTCTGTTAGGTGGTTACTCGTGTCGGTTTTCTTTTCCTTTTTTCTTTGGGCTTCGTGCTGATATCTGTCCGCACACTTTTGACAGATTTTTATGTCCTAAGCTCTTTTTTTTTTATTTAAACCATTTTCTCCTTCGTTCGAAATTTTTCGTGGAAGGTTTTCGAGTCGAGAATAACTATATATAATCACGTTTATTCATATATATATTTCAATACTGGGTAAAAGTCAATCTGCTGTCTAACCGTACTGATGAGCTGTGATACAGCAAATCATATGTCTGCAGATGACTATTTACGCTTTCACACCCTGATTGAGCACTCAGGAAAAATGGTAGACTTTGAAAAACAGTAGCTACTCTGGAATCTACGCATCGTTCATTCAGCAATGAATTAGAACACCCTCAGCTATTGGGCGTGTATAATGATAATATACACGCTAAAATGTCTGGCTCCTTCTACCCAGCGACCATAGCTCAGAGATAGATTCGCCGACTGATGCCAATTCGGTCGGGTTTCAATCCCGGGTAACCGTACCGATGAGCTGTGATACAGCAAAACAGATCTGTCTGCGGATGACTATATATATATATATATATATATATATATATATATATATAAACCAGAAGCATTTTCATATTAATAAAATGAATATTGATAGGATCTGTTTTTTAGGATTTTACCTACATACTCTTTATTTTGGATTTAATATATATATATATATATATATATATATATATATATTATATCCGGGGATATAATTAGAAAAACAAATAATTTTAAAAATTGCGCGTTCAAATTTTTCCGTCACATGAGCATTAAAAAAAACAGTTACGTGAGCGTTCTTAAAAATATCAGTAAAAGCGTTAAACACTATAATGGTAGACAGTCTCGTATTAACTCATTTACAAATGAAAAATAGATACATATATCTCATTCAGCAATGAATTAGAACACTCTCAGCTATTGGGCGTTTATAATGATAATATACACGCTAAAATGTCCGTCTCCTTCTACCGACGCCAATTCGGTCGGGTTTCAATCCTGGGTTACAAAGCAATCGGAGTCTAACCGTACTGATGAGCTGTGATACAGCGAAACAGATCTGCCTGCAGATGACTATATATATATATATATAATCGACACTCTAGTCGGATTTGTTGTATCATGATCTGGCAGCCTAATTGTTTCCAGTTATGAAACCAAGATAAACAGCCAGAATAACCACACAAGTGATTTGATTAAAATGGTGAAGGCTTGTGCAGAACCAATCTCCATTTTTCGAAACTATTGATGCACTCAGTTAGTGCATATAAGTGCCACGCATGAAGCAGACAATAGACCTCAGGGTTTTTTCAATTATCCCACAACAAATTGTCAATACCTGATGCGGTCGACTGGTTGCCAACCAAGGCCAAAGGACCCAATTTGTCCTGTTGTTTAACCCATAATTTGCGGGAAGGGTCGGATTAATACCTTTCCCAAGGGTATTAGCGCGTAAGTGACTGCAGGGTATTCGACTGGAATTCGAACTCGGCACCCCGATTTCTCGTTCGGAACCAATATCCACTGCACCACGACGCACATCCATCAAGAATGATATGTATATATAATGAGAACGTTGTGTATTTATTCGTGTACACACACACACACACACACATATATATATATATATATATATTTGTGTATTTGGGCAGCAAATTTTCTTTAAAACATGTCAGATTAAACAAATTGCGAACAGTATGTTTGCTTATTTTTAATAAAATCGGTTTATACGCACGGATAATCTTTCGCGTATTACAATTGAAAAGATGTCAGAAATGAGTTGTAACGTTGACAGAAGTGATTTTCATTCATTTCTTAAGGTACCCGTGTACTTTCAACCTTTTTCCGACGTAATCATCAGGGGTGTGAGTTATGATTACAAATGTAACCGGAAAAGTGTGTTGCTAAAAATTACTGTACTTTTTCTTGCTTCAAATATAACGGATGACTAATTGCTAGCGTTCATTAGAACGTAAAAATTATCCAAAATGGAATTTTTTAAAATGTTGTAATATAATTGTCATGCCCGTGTTAAAGCATGAAAAAAAAGTGGTTGAAAGTACTTGGGTACCTTAAGAAATGAATGAAAATAACATCTGTCAAAGTTACAGCTCATTTCTGACATCTTTTGATTGTAATACGCGAAAGATTATCTGTGAGTATAAACGGATTTTATTAAAAATAAGCAAACATATTGATTGCAATTTATTTAATCTGACATATATATATATATATATATATATAAAATACAATAAAATAAAATAAAATCCAAAATTATCCTAAATGAAATTTTTTTATATGTTGTAATGAAGAAGATTGAAAGTACTTGGGAGCATTAATAGCTGAATGATAATAACATCTGTCAACGTTACAACTCATTTCTGACATCTTTCAATTGTAATACGCGAAAGATTATCCGTGATTATGAACAGATTTTATTATAAATAAGCAAACATAGTGTTTGCAATTTATTTAATTTATTTATTTAATCTGACATTATATATATATATATATATATAATGTCAGATTAAATATAGTTTCTAGGGTGTAATGAAATCTTTCAAACTAATCCATGGTCCTGGAGCTCAGACTTTTTGGACGTTGCCACGAAAGACTAAAAAGCTGTAGTTGTTTCCAATTCAAGCGAAACCGTAGACTGAAAGAAAATGAATGGATGTAAATTTTGATTTCCTGGTACCGAAATCAAATACGTTTTTATGTCGTAAACTGAATTTTCAAGGCTAAATAAGTCCTCAGACCACAAAACCTAGCTAAGAACACTAGCAGGCGCTTATAGTAAAACGGTGTAAATTTTCAAGAAAATCGGTTCAGCCGTTTCCGAGTCTATAGCTAACGGACACACACACACAGATACACGCACACACACATACACACACAGACAAAGTTCCATTTAGAAATAAGTTTATCTATATATATCTTTCTGCAACAATTATCGATGAAAAATTTGTTATTCCGTTGATCTTATATTCTTTTGTTATATATCGCCGTACGACGACAAAACAACAAACACGCATATATAAAAATATAAGGTTATATTTTTATTAATAACGACGGACCGTGTGGAATAGAGAACGGAAGGGTGAGAGGCACATGGGTTGACGGGAGTGTAGTTTTTGCCTGTGGTGTTTGTCTGCTTCCACTGGCCGTTCTCTGCTGGCGAATCCGTGTGTCGAGGTCTTTATATAGTCTTCTAGAACCGGGACTTTCCTTCCGGTTTTGCCTCGCCCACGCAACGCCCACGTAATTCTAAGAGACACCTGATCTGTTTGACTCTGTAGCCATTTCCGCCGCTGTCGGAAATAAGGTCAAAACGACATCCGCTCCATTCACCGACAGGAAAACACCATCGCTTGCATCACTTCCTCGGGTGGGGCCAGATTGTTATATTACACTTTGGCTATAAAGTCTATTTTTACTGCGCGCAGATATCTTCTGGGAGATTCTGATTCTAGAAAAGAAGAAGTAGAAGTGAGAGGTAATCTACCGCTTATCTGATGAGTCAGCATTTAACTGGTTATTACGATTTCTTTTTATTAAAATTTTTAACGAAACAATCTGCGATCGTCAATGAATTTAGAAGGTAACTCAGCCATGGCTTAATTTAATAATTAAATGATTTCATTGAAAATTGGATGGTGTGTCGCTGAATTAAGAAATTTTCAAAATGTCAATTAATAATTAAAGAATGCTGAGCGCATTGTGCAGATAACAAAAATGTTCACAATCTCTGTAATTCTTTCTGTGTCTGGTAGGTCTTTGACTTTCATTGACACAGACATATACATATATACACTTACAGCCATATACAAATATACACTTACAGGAATATATATATATATATATATATATATATATATATATATATATTTAATCATTTCACCCTGAGCAAGGCAGAAATGCCACTGAAGACCTGGGGGCTACATAACAGTAAAAAGATTAATTAAAAAAGAGTGAGGAGTACAAACTAGTTAGAAAGGAGCAATATAAAGCTGAGAATGCAGGTGCGATGACAGATACATAGGTGGAGAGAAAGGGAAGGATATACGGGGGTGGGGAGTGAGCTAGAGTCCAGTGGTTAATAGATGAGTATTGACATTGCATTTAAATTTCTGGAGGTTGTAGCCGTCAGGAAAGCAAGAATATGGGAGCGAGTTCCACAGGCGAGAAATGCGAGAGAAGAAGCTGCAGGAGTAGAATTGTCGTCTGCATTTGGCTAACCTAACTGTGAATGGGTGGGACACAGTTGCCAATCTGGTTGCACGAGTAAACACCTGTTGAGGAGACACCAGTGACTTAAGTTCGTCCGAGCATATATATATATATTGTCCAACGCCAATAGTACAACTCGAAGTTTCATGCTTTATGCAATCTTCAGGTGCATTTTTTAAACTTTGAAAATGTAGCAGTGACTTGCCTCGGCGACTCAAACGGGCCAGAGTCGGGTGTATTTTTTGCAAGGGGGTGTGGAGACAGCGAATTGGCGAGCGTTGGCCAGATGGAGAATCGGACAGCATTTCGTGGTAAACAGAACTGGTGTCGTTTGTAGCCGTTTATATTTACAAAACCATCAGAGTAATCAAGAATCTCCACTGGTAGAAAACTGCCTGTATACGGGCAGGTAACGATTTCAGCAGGTTTATAAAGATAGACAGAGGCGTAAGACAAGGATGTGTCTTTTTTACGGGATCTGTTCAACTTGTACATTTTGAAGACACTAAATGCTACGCCAGATTCGTTATTGGAGGCCTTGAATTTGAACAACATAACGTATGCAGATGATACAGTGCTGATTGCAGACACGGAAAGAAAACTACAAGAAAACCTCCTACAGATGGTAGCTCTGGAGAGTGAAAAAAAAGGAATACAAATAAACTTTAAGAAAATTGAATGCATGGTCATCAGTAAAAAGATGAACTGAAAATGACAACTACAGGTTGTGAATACTAAAATCAAAGAAGACACGGAAAGGAAACTATAAGACCTACAGAAGGTAGCAAAAGAAAGCAAAAGGAAAGGGCTAAACATTAACTACAAGATAACTGAATGCATGGTCATCAGTAAAAAGAGCAACCCGAAATGCCAAATACAGGTGGGGGATACCAGAATCAAGCAAGTACAAAAATTTAAATACCTAGAAAGTGTACTAACAAGAGATGGAAAGTGCGACATAGAGATCCGAAGGCAAATTGGCATAGCAAAGGACGCGTTCCAGAAGCTGAGTAAAGTACTAAGACACAGGAAAATTTCGCTAGAAAGAAAGAAAAGAGTGCTGGATTGCTATGTGATGTCAGTTCTTCAATACGGCAGTGAACGGTGGACAATATCACCGAAAATGAGGACAAAACTCGAAGCAGCGGAAATATGGTTCTACAGAAGGATATCGTGGACTGAGCATGCAAGCAACAATGAGGTGCTGGAAGGAATGGCAACGAAAAGGAAATTAATAGTGAGCATCAGGAAGAGACAACTGAAGTTCTTGGGGCATGCAATGAGGAAGGAGTTTCCCAATCTTTAAATATAAAATATAGTTAATCATAAAACTCTGATATTTAAGAGATATTTTAGCGTCTACCAATTCAAATATCGAGTGTCATGTACGACATCACTTGGTAGTTAATGTATATGAAAACAAAAATCCAAATAATTGAAATTGGTTCCTACAGAAAAATGAGTTACTTTCTTTTAACTGGGGTTATGCAAAAATGTTAGTGGCAGTAAATTAATCTACTATTTTCTAGGATTCTGAAACAGGGTTCCACAAATATCTCTTTTTGGATCGGGCTTACGGCCATATCACGTTGAATACAACGGTTCTCGCTCGATCACCAAAGTTAAGCAACGTTGAGCCTGGTCAGTACTTAGATGGGTGACCGCTTGGGAAGACCAGGTGCTGAAAGCGTTTATTGACGGATATGCCTTGTGGTACATTAGACATCGGCTCGGAAAGAGAAATCGGTGAGCCGAGTTCGAATTCCAGTTGTATACCCTGCATTCACCTCTGACTGTAGAAGCGTCCACGTCCTAGTCATCTGCAAATTAAAAGTGAAACTCCAGAGATTGACGAGGTCTAGTGCAGCACCAAAACTGATATACATCGCACTCGTGAATGACCTCAACCTACATGAAGATTACAATAACAGCGTGAAAACCAAATACGATGACAAATTGGGAAAGGACACTCGAAATGGGATGCGCTAAAGAAAGCAATAGTGACATCAGCAAACAACATTGTCCCAAAGGAAATTAGGTGCAGAAAAAATGAGTGGATGACTGAAGATATTCTGGACATGCAAAGGAGGCAGAAAATGATATCAAGACATGGAACGGAGTACAGGGAACTACACAAGGAAATAAGAAGAAAATATAGACAGGCTAAAGAGGAATGGCTCAATGACCAATGTGCAGAAGTAGAGAAATTGAGCAGGAATAATAAAGCAGACGTGCATAAGGAAATAAAAGAACTGACAGAACAAAAAACCTGCTCTTCAACAGGATGTATAAAATCTAAGGATGGAACAATCATTTTGGAGAAATAGGAAATACTCCAACGAAGGGAATAATATATAAAAGATCTTTTCCACGACAAGAGTGAATAACCAATAATATGCAAAGATGGGGACGGAACCGGAAATATTAAAGTCTGAATTGGAATCTGCAGCAGCCAAACTGAATAGAAACAAAGCAAATGGACCAGAAGGCATAGTCATAGAGCTGTTGATAGCCCTGAAAGAATTTGGTACGAGAAAATTACTGAAATAATAAATGATATTTATAATAGTGGGGTAATACCAGATGACCTCGGCAAGCCGATCTTCATAGCACTACCTAAGAAGCCAGGAGCAAAAGAGTGCGAACTCCACAGTACCATCAATCTAATGAGCCATATAATAAAACTGATCGTTCGAATCTTGATGAATAGAGCGAGAAGCAGAACCAGGCCAGAGACAGGACAAGAACAGTGTGGTTTAGTTAAAGACACTGGAACAAGGAATGCAATATTTATGATTAAGGGCAATACAATGAAGAATGACTTATACCTGTGCTTTATTGATTATGCGAAGGCATTTGACAAAATACGCCACAAGGAATTGATGGAGATGCTCGACAGCCTGGACATATTTGGGAAAGACTTTAGAGTAGTAAAGAATCTTTACTGGCAGCAAACCGCTTGCATACGGACAGGTAATGAATTGAGTAGATATACAAAGATAGAAAGGGGCGTAATACTGGGATGTGTCTTTTCACCGGGATTTGTTCAACTTGTACAGCGAGAATATTTTGAGGACCCTAGAAGTTATGCATGGATTCGTAATCGGAGGTCACAATTTAAACAACCTAAGATACGCACATGATACCGTCCTGATAGAAGACACAGAAAGGAAACTACAAGACCTCCTACAGAAGGTAGCTGAAGAAAGTAACAAGAAAGGACTAGAAATAAACTGCATGAAAACCGAATGCATGGTTATCAGTGAAAAGAGAAACCCAATATGTCAAATACAGGTTGGGGATACTAGAATCAAGCAGATAAAATAATTTAAATACCTGAGAAGTGTTATAACAGAAGACGGAAATTGCGACACAGAGATCCGAAGGCGAATTGGCATGGTGAAGGAAGCATTCCAGAAGTTGAGTAAAGTATTAAGGAACATGACAATTTCGCTGGAAACAAGGAAGAGAGTACTGGATTGCTATGTGTTGTCAGTTCTTCAATATGGCAGTGAATGCTGGACAATATCATCGTAGATCAAGGAAAAACTTGAATCAACTGAAATGTGGTTCTACAGAAGGATACTGCGAATATCATGGATCGAGCATGTGAGCAATGATGAAGTGTTGGAAATGATGGAAACGAAAAGGAAATTAATATTGAGCATCAGGAAGAGACAGCTGAAGTTCCTGGGAGATGCAAAGAGGAAGGAGGTCTTGGAGAACCTGTTACTAACAGGCCAGATAGAGGGAAAAGAGAAAGAAGCGGATAACATATTTGAAGGGTCTGAGCAGTGTTGACGCATGTAAATAAAACTATCGCTAAGCACCAGTTTTGCAACATCTTATCCTCGTATAAATATGCGAATGCTGTAATTACTTAAGTGTGTGAATATCAGTTTCGTCTGTGTAACAAACGATCGAACAAACAACGGTGGTCAGAGGTTAATTAAAAAAAGTTAAGTAGCAAACACATTTGATTCATATTTGTAATAATCTAGTAGGCGCCGTATGAAACTAGACACTTTATTTTATTTCATTTTATTTTATTCTCAATCTTATTGACTAATATATTTTCCTAAATTTTTAAAAAAATTCTTTTTATTAAAGAAAATTATTGTTGATCATATTCTGAAACTGAGCTTCCAAAATGTGATTTTTAAGAAACATTTACCCTCTGCCAGCATAACAAAAAGCAATTAAAATACAACTTACCATCTGTAGAACCACTCTCATACAGAAATAGTTATGTGTAGAATCACTCACATACAAATATATTAAATTACATCCAGCCCCATATAAATAAGTAAAAGGCCAGGAAAGCAGCAGAGGAGGTAGCAAAAACCCTGAACAGTGAAAATATCTTAATAACGACTTCACGAAACTTCGAAGTTGGTATAACTCAGCTCAGATAAGTGACAAACCTCTGCACATTAATTATGTACTCTTCAGTAATGAATTGAGTTCTTTCGGTGATTGGCGTGTGTATACACCACTTATATATAACACGCTAAAATTTCCCTTCTCTGATTCCATGAGCCTATGACTTAAGAGTTAGTGACTTCTACTGACATCAAATCGGTCGAGTTTCGATCACAACCAGAAGCAAGTGTATGTCTAGCCATGCTGATGAGATGTGATACAGCGAAACGATGTTGTCTGGATGACGGATATATATATATATATATATATATATATATATATGCATTACTCTTTAGTTATGAATTGAGTTCTTTCGGTGACTGGCGTGTGTATACACCGCTTATATATAACACGCTAAAATTTCCCCTCTCTCATTCTATGGCTTAGGAAGTAGAGACTCCTACTGACACCAAATCAGTCGTCTTTCGATCCCGGCCAGAAGAAATGTAGATGTCTAGCCACATTGATGAGTTGTGATACAGCGGAACAATCTTGTATATATATATATATATATGCACGATTGTACTGGGTATAAATTGAAACCGGTGGCGTGGGTCTAAATTTAATATTCGGAATCTATCTATCTATCTATCTATCTATCTATTTATCTATCTATCTATAACTCTTCAGCAATGAATATGAGGAAACGTTTACTTTAACAACTTATTTCGTGCCGTAAGTGTCATTAGCACGATAAGATTTTATTTTGCAACTTGTATTTATAATTCCAAGTAAAAAAATGTGAATTCGTTATGTTTTTAAAATTTAAGAACACTCTGAAATATGTTTAAAGACAACTGTGTTAGAAAAGTAAACTATGGCGGACTCTAAACGGTATTTTATTGCCCAATAAACGAAAGTGAATAAATGATGTTTAATTTTAAGTGATTTGTTTATATTTTAATGTAATTATTTGGACCTTGAATAAGTTCTCGCTGTTTTCCAACAAATGGCGTTTCCAGAACTGTGTGTGTTGTTTGCAGATGGTGTCGCACCCATAAAGAAGTATTATAACCAAGCTTGAAATTCACAGTATGTTATTTCGCCAAGTGTAAAAAAACAGTTTTCATAGTGTAAAACGTGTCGGATGTCATGCGAAAGAAAGTGTATTTGCGGGCGATTTTACTGCATTATTTTATTTAAAACTAGCAGTATAACCTGGCGTTGATCGGGTGTAATGAAATCTTATATATATATATATATATATATATGAATTATTTTGAATTTATTTTTACCGATACTCGTATTTAAGTAGATATTCTGTTTTTTAATTAAACAGTATTTTATATTTATATCTACCGGCCTGATTATTTTACGATAAATGTTATTGCGAAAAAAATAATGTTCAAAATAATTCATTACAAATTGTCAGTTGCTTATAACGAAGTTTCGTTAAAATTTGTTAATTTCCGTAACATGTTTTTATATATATTATCGATTTTCTGCACTATTGTAAGAACTGCAACCTTGAAACTTCTGAATATCTTTTCTTATGTCTTTGTCTATGAGTGTATGAAATTTGATTAAAATCGGACCACTCCTTCTATAACCCGATTTTTTATATTTATCGGGGGTACCTCGACACAAAACCTAGGTAAGAACACTCGCAGACGCTTATAGTACAACTGTGTAAATATTCAAGAAAATCGGTTCAGCCGTTTCGGAGTCTATAGGTAACGGACACACACACACACACACACACACACACATAGACACACAGAGTTTCATTTATAAATAAGTTTAGATAAATCTGCAACTGAAGCATTCAACATTCTTGTAGAGACTTACGGCAACCATGTTCTATCGCAAACAACATGAAAAGCTTGTTTTAGACGCTTCAAAATAAGGAATGCCATGTTAAAGAACACGCTGGCGCACCAAAACAATTTGATGACGAAGAATTGGAGGAATCGCTTCATGAAGTCTCATGTTAGGCGCAAGCTGAACTTGCAGAACAATTCGGAATTGATCTTCTTCTTCTTTTATGTCCCCTGTCCCTTCAAGACGTAGGCCATCATGGCTTTCACGTTTCCCTATCCCTGGTGGCTCTGAGCACACCTTCTCCTGTTACACCATGCAACCCCCGTTCTGTCATTAAATCTAGAATATAAATGTAGAGAAACTAGCATGGTCACAAAATGAGGGATCAGTTTATATATTGATTATATTACAGAATTGATCCCCCATTCTATACCCGCATTATAAATTCTTATAAACCGTTGACATATACAATCTTCTTCTATGTGCCCTGTCCCTTCAGGACGTAGGCAATCATAGCTTTCCACGTTTCTCTATCCCTGGCAGCTCTTAGCATGCTTTTTCTTGTTACATCGTGCAATCCTTGTTCAGTTATCCACCTGATTAGGTCCTTCAAATATCCTTTGCTTTCCCCTGTCACTTTTTCCCTCTATCTGGCCTATTAGTATCAGATTCTCCAAGCCCTTCTTCCTCATTGCGTGTCCCAGGAACTTGAGTTGCCTCTTCAGGATTAATTTCCTTTTTGTTTCCATCATTTCCAAGATCTCATCATTGCTCACATGCTCAATCCATGATATTCGGAGCATCCTTCTGTAGAACCACATTTCAGTTGCTTCAAGTTTTTCCTTCGTCTCTGATGATATTGTTCAGCATTCACTGCCATATTGTAGAAGGAACAGCACGTAGCAATCCAGTAAGGAATGAATTAAAAGAAAAGAACATTGGGTGTCGTACGAGTTGAAACGGAACGACGTTAAACGGCGTTTTGTCAGGTATGAAAAGCTGTTTCAACGGCTGAAAAAGATAGGGTTTTATTACATCGTATCGTGATCGGCGATGAAATGTGTATACATTACGATAACCCTAAGCATAGGAAATCGGGGAATAAGACCTGCCATTCAACAATTATGACGGAAAAAGCCGAATATTCATGGTTCGAAGCTTCTGCTTTGTATTTGGTGGGATCAGCTGAGTGTAGTTTATGAGGAACCAGTTAAGTGCAATACGCGATAAACGCTTATGGCGATCATCTCTCGAAAGAGATATGACTGACTAGGCAGAAGATTATTCCAGCATGCTGCCATTGCTTTTTGTGGTAGACTGGTTGCTAGCCAAGGCTATAAAATCCAATCTGTCCTATTATTTAACCCAAAACTGGAGGGAAGAGAGGGATTAATACCTTTCCCGAGGGTATTTTTGGGTAAGTGAATGCAAGGAATTCAACCGGAATTCGAACTCGGCTCCCCGATTTGTCGTACCGAGTCGATATCCACTGCACCACAACGGACATCCTGATGTAGTGTATTATGAGATGATCTAATCGACCGACACCATCACGGGAGATCGCTATTGACTAAAACGGATGCATTTTAACCGAGTATGGAAGAAAAAGGTCGCTAAAAGAGACAATGAAAAAAACAGTCGCTATATGAAACACAGTCGCTATACGAGAAACAGTCGCTATACAAGACACGACAATGAAAAAAACAGTCGCTATACGAGAAACAGTCGCTATACGTGACATGACAAAGTGATTTTGCAACATGACAACTTGGGGCAAAGCGGATGAAAACCTACTTGTAAACACTTAAATATGATGTCTTACCCCACCCGCTGTATTCACCAGACATTGATCCGTCCGATTATGAATTGTGCCAATTGTTTGTTTATAGATACGTAATTTGGAATAAAGCTCATTTCGTCATTTTAACTTGATAAAGTCTATCACAGGATGAAACGCGTAGGCGAGTTAAATACAGTTTTCCTCTTGCCTTCTTTTTATTTGACTATATATATATATATATATATATATATATATATATATATATATATATATATTATAAATTATGTTTTAGAACATGTACATAATTTCTTCTATATATGTCCTCTTCTCTACAATCATATGGTTGTTTCAGTGTTTGGACTCATACAAATAATCGGGAGAAGTAAAGAGTAAGAGTTTGGAATTCATTCTCTGTTTATATTTGGTTCGTTGTTGTCGTGGGGGTTGGTTGGGGTTATTGATAATTAAGTGAATGTGTCTTTCGTTTTGACCGTTAGACCTTTGAAGAATCTGGTGTGTAAGTGCGAAATTGTTGATTAATGGTATTATCTGTTGGAATGTACGTTTTATCGGTCGGGTATATCTTTTGGCTAGAATTTCTAAAAAAAAAAAACCTAATAAATAAATAAAAATATTCCATACCGAAAAAATCAAAATTGGAAAGAAAAAAAACACCCCACTACTATCATGTCTATCTAAGAAACCCCAAAGTGAAAACCTAGCCACAGGATCAAAGTAAATACATGAAGTAGGTCCGCTAACAACAGACAACAATCAATTAAACGATAGCCAACCATAAAACTAACCACACGCTGCTCTCTTAGAAATTCTAACCAAAAGATATACCCGAACAATAAAATGTACATTCCAACAGATAATACCATTAATCAACAATTTCGCACTTACACACCAGGTTCTTCAAAAGTCTAACAGTCAAAACGAAAGACGCATTCACTTAATTATCAATAACGCCAACCAACCCCCACGACAACAACGAACCAAATATAAACAGAGAATGAATCCAAACTCTTACTCTTTACTTCTCCCGATTATTTGTATGTGTCCAAACACTGAAACAACCATATGATTGTAGAGAAGAGGACATATATAGAAGAAATTATGTACATGTTCTAAAACATAATTTATAGTAAATATTCACAGCTCTATACATCATATATCGAGCACTGTTTTAAATTAATGTTTTGGACGGGAAAAATTTTTTTTCTTTTCTTTCCTCTTTCTATACTTACTCGGATATATATATATATATATATATATATATATATATATATATATATATATATATATTGGTGCATTGGATATCGGCGCGGAACGAGACATCGGGGAGCCAAGTTCGAATTTCAGCTGAATTCATTGCATTCACTTACGCGCAAATACACTTGGGAAAGGTATTAATCCGTCTATTCTTTCCAGTTATGGGTTAAATAGCAGGACAGATTGGGTTCTATAGCCTTGATCGTAAACCAGTCTACTACTGAAAGCAATGGCAACCTACTGCGGGATAATCATCTGCCCAGTCAGTCATGTCTCTTTCGAGACATGATCGCCCAAGCGTGTGTCGCGTATGGCACTTAACTGACTGACTGAATATAATAGTTGGAATAATGATTAAGGCTGGTCATAAAGTGGGGGATCAGTTTATTACTTCATAACAATAGAAAACCGATCCCCCACTAATTACTACATAATAATATAATAGATTTCTTTTCCCTTTACCTATGAGTCAAATAACAGGACAGATTGGGTTCTATAGCCTTGGCTGGCAACTAGTCTACCGCAGAAAACAATGGCAACCTACTGCGGGATAATCATCTGCCCAGTCAGTCATGTCTCTTTCGAGACATGATCGCACTTAACTGACTGACACATTTTTTTCATATATCCACTACAAATGGTACGTTTATTTCGACATTGAAACTACAATGTTCATCAAGTGGTGTGGACAAGAATGTAAAGCCTCTTTTCTTATATTTGGTGAGTTGTGTGTGGGATGGTGGTGGGGGTTAGTGATAAGGGAATTTGTCTTGTGGATTGTCAGTTTGAATTTTGAGGTCGAACATATTTTTATTTATTTAATTATTTAATTATTTTTCATAGTAATATTATGCAAAATTTAAATGACGTTTCCTGTAGTGAAAGATATTTTATTTATCACCTGTTGATTCTTTGTGGTACAGTGGATATCGGCTCGGGACGAGAAACCGGGTGATCCGAGTTCGAATTCCAGCTGAATCCATTGTATTCATTTACGCGCAAATACCCTTGGGAAAGGTATTAATCCGTCTCGTTCCTTCCAGTTATGGGTTAAATAGCAGGACAGATTTGGGTTCTATAGCTTTGGTCGGCAACCAGTCTACCGCAGAAAGCAATGGCAACCTACTGCGGGATAATCTTCTGCCCAGTCAGTCATGTCTCGAAAGAGACATGATCGCCCAAGCGTATATCACGTATGGCATCTAAACTGACTGACCTTTGAGTGTTTCGTCTCTGGCTTGGGAGTGCAATTTGGTATCATCATTCATTAGTCATATTGGTTGTATTTGGATTAGAAGAAGAAGAAGAAGAAGAAGAAGAAGAAGAAGAAGGGTAACGGGATTGATTTGCTTTGTTTAGTTTTAAGACATATAAACCTCACTGGTTAATTTAATGCCGACAAGACTTTTACAATAGATTCTTCTGAATAGAATTTGTATTTTTTATATAAAAAATTAGTTTGCAGATCAGGATTTCATTGGCGGTTTTTTCGAGAGTCAAATATATTGATTTGTAATATTTTTCTTTCAAAAAAATATTGCCCTTAATATTTCCTTAAAAAAATGCATTTCTTTTATATTTTCTTCTTTAAAATCATATTGCTCTCATTTTTTTCCTTCAAAAGTGTATCGATCGTAATATTATTTTGTTTCATTCAAAAAGGCATTGCTGATAATAATAAAAGCAAAGATAGATGAAGAAGAACAGGAAGGAGGAAGAGAAGGAAGAGGAGAATTATTATTATTATTATTAGGTGATTGAAACACGTCAACGGAAGAATAAAACATGAAAAGAATAAGAATTTAAATAAGTAAAATGGTAACATTCGATGAACAAAAAGACAAGGCCAGAAGAAAGAAAATAGAAGAAATCTATATATATAAAAGGCAATCTGTTGGTCCGTGTGTGATTGTTCCCTATGCACGCCAACATTTTTTAAGCTACGCCATTCGAACTTTCTAGAGACGCATATCTACAGGGAAGCCAGGTTGGCACATACTTTTTGAGTTTTCAGTTCAGCAATATTCTCTTTCGCACTTTTTGGCCAATGGAGCCGATTGTTTATATTTGCTCCGCAAAACATCTAAGATCTAAGATGGTTGCTAGATTACCTCACCGAAATCAAATCGCACGTGTCAAACGCGATTAAAATATTTTTTTATTAAAAAAAAAAAAAAAATGAGCCTTTATATTTAATTTTTATTCCGACGTTTTAAAAATTCATTTGGTCAACAAAAAAATGTGAACATTTTTCCCCGTAATTTTGAAACAAAAGAAATATTTATAAATTTTTTATTTAATTATTTTTTATATAACCGAGTTTTAAAAGAACTTATCACTTAATATTATAAACATTATTGCATCACGAGATTTGATGTTTGTGTGAGTATTGTCACGGGCAACGCCGGGCTATGATGCTAGTCTATATATTTTTTATTCCGACCTTTTACGTCACAGAAATCAAATCGGACGTGTCAAACGCGATTAAAATATTTTTTATTATAAAAATAATAATAATAAAAATGAGCCTTTGTATTTAATTTTTATTCCGACGTTTTAAAAATTAATTTAGTCAACAAAAAAATGTGAATATTTTTCCCGCAATATTGAAACAAAAGAAATATTTAATAAAAATAAGTGTTTTTCAAAAAAAAAAAAAAAAAAAACAGAAGCAAAATATGTAAAAAAAAACAAAACAAAAATCACTGGCATTTTCTCCTACTACTAAAGTGTTCTGAGTTGCACGGGCAACGCCGGGCAATGATACTAGTAATATATAAACAAAGATAGTTATAAAACTTACAAAAAATTATATTTTTTAAAAAAAAATTTTAATTTCGTTAATTTCTTTTATATTTCACCTCTCTCTGTCTATCTGTCTGTCTGTCTGTCTCTCTCTCTCTCTCTCTTTGTCTCCCTTTCTGTTTATTTCTCTCTAAAAAAAAAAAAGTAAAAAAACGGTCGTTTCTTGTCTCCCTCTCATCGTCTTTTGCCTTTTTCTAACACGATACGACGCCTATGAAAACTGTACACTCGATTACGCGATCGGCTATGGCTGCATAAGCGGCGCACATTGCCGGGTGCAGGGACGAAAGCAATGGCTTATATGCCGCCAACAAATTATCCCGTGGACGAAAAGGCTATATTCAACTCGGTGGAAGGTCATGCTATTCTCTTCCGAAATGGATTCCGCTCAGAAAGGCACGATCTTCGATGGCGCTTACCAAAATCAAAGCAAAAACCGTAAAACTGTGTAGGTCTTTTCTTTCTTTTCTTTCTTTCCGCATAGAAACCCATCTCGCATAAAGACGATATAATGGTACGTGGTCGAGGCTTGCGGGGAAATGGGAGGTCACCGATTTAAACAATTTGAAGGTAAATCGTGGTCTCTTCGACATAGAAAATGATTCTTCGGCACGTTATTGCTCAACATTTGCGAATCAGCAGGGTTGACACGAACAGAAGAATGGTTGCGACATGAACAGCTGTCAGTTTGAAACCCTTTCAACGTGCGATCAATAAAAGTGAAATGGATTGAGTTTAATAAACTACATCTGGGGGAGAAGTATTCGGTGAGACTACAATCACTTATAGCCTTAAGAAATGATGCAATCTGTGTTGCATCCACATGAAAACAAAGCTAGATTTCACATTAACCAGGCTTACGGCCATATCACGTTGAATACACCGGTTCTCGCTCGATCACCGAAGTTAAGCAACGTTGAGCCTGGTCAGTACTTAGATGGGTGACCGCTTGGGAATACCAGGTGCTGTAAGCGTCTAGTGACGGATGTGCGTTGTGGTGCAGTGGATATCGGCTCGGTAAAAGAAATCGAGTTCGAATTCCAGTTGAATACCCTGCATTCACTTAAGCACTGGTACCCTTCGGAAAGATAATAATCCTTCCCTTCCCTCGAGTTATGGATTAAATAATAGAGTAGGACTTGGTGACCCTGCCCTTAAAAAAACCCAATGAATCTTGATACTCGAAAATAAAAATTATTACTAAACACAAAAGTTGTATAAAAACAACAATAAATTGTTGAATGAAGAAGGTATTACCAGCAATAAAATAAATAAAATTTAGTTGGCAATAAATGACCCACCGAGGTTGATATGCCATAAAAAAAAACAATCATATTAGCCCTTACACAAAGTAATTTTTGTTTAATTAGAACGAGTGGTTAGGACTAGGTTTCGATTCCGTCAGTTTCATGACTGTATCAACCCGAAGGAGACAATCGCCTTGCTGCTGGTTATGATCAAACCAAGGAGTAAATATTCGAGTTGTTACTGCCTTTGGTAGACCACATGTGGCGCGGTTTATAGTATTTGATCAGTCAGTTATGTGTCATACGTGATACCCGCTTGGGCAATCAAGTTGCCATTACTTTCTGCAGTAGACTGGTTTTCAGCCAAGGCGATAGAACCTGTTATCTAACCTATAAATGAAGAGAAGAGACAATAAAATGGCCTTCTACTTCATTCTGCCTCAATGGAGAGGCAGATAAATAACCAAAGCGTAGTATCTGCCCTTCGAAGGGAAAAGTACAATACCGGCCATAATTATTAGGCCACTCCAGCTTTTTAAAAAAATGATATATTTCATAATATTTTTACTATTTATTGCCAAGTAGATAATTGTAAATGAAAATAGAATGGTTCTTTTGTTATTATTACTTTTCAAAACTTTACAAGACAAATAGCGACCATTTACCCATCGCACCCTGTAGATTTTATATATATATATATATATATATATATATATATATATATATATATACACACTACCGGCCATAATTTTTAGGCCACTCCAGTTTAAAAAAAAATGTATTTCATACTATTTTTACTATTTATTGCCAAGTGGATAATTCTAAATGAAAATAGAATGGTTCTGCACATTAACATGTGCATCAAATGAACTGTTCTGGTGTCAATTTTTTATGCACTTTTCCACATCCTAGACTCTTATTTTTATTGGCTGGCCGAAGCAAAGGCTACCTGGCCGCCTTGTAAAATTTTGCAAAGTAACAATATCACAGAACTATTCTATCTTCATTTAGAATTATGCACTTGACAATAAATACTAAAAAAATAGTAAAAAATACATCATTTAAAAAAAAACTGGGGTGGCCTAATAATTATGGCCGGTAGTGTACATTTCATCTCTCAGTTGTGTTTCCTTCTTGAGGTATAGCGCAGCTGAAAATATTATTTAGAGTTGCCTCGTCTCAGGGAAGAACTAACCCCAGCAGTACCTCCCTCATTGGACTAAAGAGTGGGTGTTGGTAGTGTTGTAACCGGGAATTAAGGAAACAGAAGCACGGCTTCAGATATTGTTCAAACACAGAAATGCCGTGTCGGCCATATTGTAATGTGTGGAGAAAAAAAAGTAGGAGTCGTCATTCGTATGAACCACCTTAACATGCTGTGACAGGTAGTCATACTGAACGCAACAGACAGTTGCGAGGGTAGAGCTATTTTTTAACCTGACCCGGTTGCCCGCGTTCAGATTCCCCACATTCTACCATTGCTGGTTGGCAAGTAAGTGCATTATTTTTCTTCGGGAGGAAAAACTATATTCATCTCTCAATTGCGACATGGTCCTGGGTATGACAATAAACTGCATCCGGCAGCAAGTCCTCTGATTGGAAGGTTGGGAAGAGCATGGAACCACATCTTACTTGCTGTTGTTCCCAGGTCCGCTCTGACCCGGAGTGGTAGCACCCGTTAGGGTCCCAGCTATGGGCAAATAATTAATCCCCAGAAATTGAGGTCAAAACACAGTGAAAGTATTCAAATAAACTTTTCTAGAAAAATATACATTTTTGAAGGAAGAGTATTACTAAAAATATATTTTAGAAGGAAAAAGAATATTACCATAACACATTTTTTAAGAAAAAAGGAATTGTCATAATACATTTTTGAAGGAAAAAATATTATCAGCAATACATTTTTGAATACAAAATTAGAAGACATCTTTAGTTTTCTAAAATAAAAAAAACTTAAAAAATAAAATCAGACTAAATTAACTTTCTCACCATAAACCTAACATTAAGAAAATACTTAAAACCTAAACTTTTTGGCATCAAAAGTTGATATGCCATTAGACAAAGCTCAAACTCATTTCTTGTTCATGTCCCTGGGTTGCCGCTTATGACTTTTTTCTTTACACTAGATGATCCAAAAGTGACTTGACCCTAAGTGTTGTGAGTTCAATCCCTGGACTTAGCAGAAAGTACAAACACTTGGTGACTTACTAAGGCGATTTAACTAAAAAACTGAGATAAAGAAAGGAAACAGAAGATAACGATTAACATTGCATCGAAATCTTTGAAGATCAAACTTAACTGGGAAGCAAGAAGAGAATTCCACAAGCGAAAAGTGCGAGAGAAGAAAATGATGTTTCCGTTGTATACAGATTTCCTTCTGCGTCCCATCCAAGGGGTAAAGGTCATTTTTGTTCCCCGGTCCACCTTGACCCGGAATGGTAGCACCTGTTAGGGTCCCACCTATGGGCAAATAGTTAACCCCCTAACTGGGGTCAAGACAGTATGAAATTATAAAAATACACTTTTATAGAAATATATACATAGAAATAGACTTTTATAGAGAAATATACATTTTTGAAGGAAAGATATTACCAACAATACACTTTTGAAAGAAAAAAGGAATTGTCATAATACATTTTTGAAGGAAAAAATATTATCAGCAATACATTTTTGAATACAAAATTAGAAGACATCTTCAATTTCCTAAAATACAAAAATATAATAATAATAATAATATTAAATTTTCATTAAAATCTGACTAAATGAATCTTCTCACTATAACTGAACATTAAAAAATATCTTAAACCCACACCATTTTGGCATGAAATGACCCACAGAGGTTTATATGTAGTTAAACAATCCAACTCAATTGCGACACTGTCTTCGAACAGCGGGTAACTCTGATGTGTATTTGTCTTCAGGCAGTGCCCAACTGAAAATATTATTGGGCGGGGACAGATTCCAGTGGTCGTATCTCCTTCAGTGAACTAAGGAAGAACTATCTGTAGGAACAACCGACAGTTGCTGTTCTGTTTAGATCAGGCTGATGTGGGTACTCCGGCACTAGTTTCTCACATTAAACTGGCCTTGTGTCAGACCTTAGCAGCATGGCGTGGCAAGAAATTACTAAGTATAATATCTATCTTCGGACAGACAAAATATATTTTACAGCATTTACATTATTAGGACTATTGTCCTCATCTTTGTTGCTATTTGTACGACATTTCAGCCATTGTACACCCCGGCCTTCTTTAGGTGATAGGAATTTCGAACCGAACCCTTTATTAAAATCACTGCGGTATATAAACTCAATTCCTTGCGTAAAGCCTAGATTGGAAGTCATAAGTTATGTCCCTCTAATCCTGCAAGTTACTTGTTCACCACTACCGTAGCCTGGTATTGAACTCACAATTCAAAGAGTCAACTCAAGAACTAACCAACGTCTGTATTTTCAATAAATTCGTTATCGCTCTTTCCATTATTGATGTCGCTTTCATAATCAAGACGTTGTCCTTTCACGACATATGACATAGTAGGGATTCTTCCGCTGCATGTTCTTCGCTCGGTAATCGGTGTGATAGTCGTAATAAGGTGTTTTTTCACTGTTTGTTCTTTGCAGACCTCGGAGTTCACCAGTGTAGAAGTGATTCTTCCATTAGATGTTCTTTTTAGACGTCGGAATTCACCAGTGTAGAAGTGATTCTTCTATTAGATGTTCTTTTTCGACGTCGGAGTTCACCAGTGAAGAAGTGATTCTTCCATTAGATGTTCTTTTTCGACGTCGGAGTTCACCAGTGAAGAAGTGATTCTTCCATTAGATGTTCTTTTTAGACGTCGGAGTTCACCATTGAAGAAGTGATTCTTCCATTAGATGTTCTTTTTCGACGTCGGAGTTCACCATTGAAGAAGTGATTCTTCCATTAGATGTTCTTTTTCGACGTCGGAGTTCACCAGTGAAGAAGTGATTCTTCCATTAGATGTTCTTTTTAGACGTCGGAGTTCACCAGTGAAGAAGTGATTCTTCCATTAGATGTTCTTTTTAGACGTCGGAGTTCACCATTGAAGAAGTGATTCTTCCATTAGATGTTCTTTTTCGACGTCGGAGTTCACCAGTGAAGAAGTGATTCTTCCATTAGATGTTCTTTTTAGACGTCGGAGTTCACCAGTGAAGAAGTGATTCTTCCATTTAATGTTCTTTTTAGACGTCGGAATTCACCAGTGAAGAAGTCAGGTTAAACTTGTGATTCTTCCATTGCGTGTTCCTTTTAAGACGTCGGGGATCACCAGTGATGTTATAGGTAGATGGTTATGTTTATTAATTCGGTCTTGTTGGAAACATAACCAAACTCTTACCACTTAGGATTTTTCGTAATCTTCATCAGAAGGTTGGTAGCAGGTTGGAATGTGTAGATATGTGGAAGAATAGAAATATACAATTTGTATGTTTAAAATAGAAATTTCTTAAAAGAAAAGGAAAATATGAATTGTAAAAGTTAATGTTAAACCAGATATTTAAAGGTATCAAGAGTTGTAGAAATGTTCGTAGTAGTAATTTGTTGGAAAGAGTTTATGCGTATGTATGTATGTATGTATGTATGTATAAGCGTTTGTTTGGTAGGGTTAGGGTTAGAATGAAGAAGTAAAAGGAATCAGCACAAGAGAAAAAAGGAGAAAGAGGACAATGTGCGAGGAAACCTTACGTCCGGGTCGACTTGAAGTTTCTCTCGTTACATTTTCGTGTGTCGTCTCGCTGCTCCTATCTGACTATCTGGCTGGCACTGACCGGAACCTTTATAGCCAATTTAGCTTTTCCGAACAGGATCGCTAACTCTTTTCAAGTCTTGCAAATCGCTCCCATTAGTCAGAAAATCAATTTAACATCTACTCGCGAAATCCGGTCTCGACCTTTTTTTAAAGCACGTGGTCAATTTTTTTTTCTATTTGGGAAAAACCAGGATTTCACACGTCATTGTGAATTTTTTTGTAAAAGTGAAGAAGAAGGTTAATTTCAATTCTTAATTTTCATTCCACCACAAAACAAAAGCTTAGGAAAGGTAGAATTAGTGAACTGGAAGGGGGTTGTTTTCCATTAGGCTAATGCCAGGTCACGCGTTTCTTTGGCGACACAGCAAAAATTGCTGCCGCTTGGCTGGAGTGGGCCATCTCACCCGCCATATTCAACAGATATTGCTCGTTTGGATTTTTATTTATTCAGATCCTTGCAAAATAATTTCAATGACAAAAAATTTACTTCTTTAGAAAACATTGAAAAGAACACTTTAATTAGTTCTTTGCCACTGAAATTCTGGGTAGATGGAATCTTTAAGTTGAAAGAAAAAATGGAGAAATATGATTCATATTTGTTATTAGTCTATATTTCTGAGATGAAGTAGTATTTAGATTATTTACATTATTCGGGTTATTGTCCCCATCTTTGCTGCCATTTGTACGACGTTTAATAATAGATCATTCTATTTGTCTATATTTCTGAGATGAAGTAGTATTTAGATTATTTACATTATTCGGGTTATTGTCCCCATCTTTGCTGCCATTTGTACGACGTTTAATAATAGATCATTCTATTTGTCTATATTTCTGAGATGAAGTAGTATTTAGATTATTTACATTATTCGGGTTATTGTCCCCATCTTTGCTGCCATTTGTACGACGTTTAATAATGGATACTTTTATTTGTTTATATTTCTGAGATGAGATAGTATTTACAGTATTTACATTATTCGGACTATTGTCCTCATCTTGGTTGCTATTTGTACGACGTTTAATAATAGATCATTCTATTTGTCTATATTTCTGAGATCAGTTACTATTTACAGTATTTACATTATTCGGACTATTGTCCTTATCTTTGTTGCGCTTTGTACGACGTTTCGGACGTTGTACTCTCCGGCCTTCTTTAGGTACTCTGAATTTCAAACCGATCCCTTTATTACTATCACTTGGGTATATGAACTCTATTCTTTGCGTAGTAGTGCCTCTTTTAGTGATCATCAGTTATCTCCCTCTAACCTTGTAAGTTACTTGTTCACCACTGCTGCAACCTGGTATTGAACTCAGATGAGTAACTTACAGGTTTAGAGGTTAGAGGAAAGGAAGGCCAATTTAAAGCGCCAGTGCACTTGATAAACATGTTTTCCTGAACAAAAACATTCAGAGAAAAATTTGATAAAAGTCAATCATACAGTAAGTCTTACTTATCGGTCAGTGAATACCGACTGTTTCCATGTAAGGAAACGACAATTCTCAGCATTACTACTATCGTATTGCAACTCTTGGTTACTTCAATCGGAAAACTCCGTAAACTACCATCGGTAAACTCCGTAAAGTTTCCGACAAATATTAGATAAATAACAAGACGTGTGGTATCAGAACAGAAGCCATATTGACTTGTCGACGCAAAGAATTTTATGTTTATTGGAATACGTTGTTCGCTTCAATACATGAAACAAATTCTTCTCTGATGGATTCCAACAATAAAGGCAGCCGCAGACATTTATATCGACGATAAATTTCGCTTTGCATGACCGATAAAGACAAATTGAAGCAGAAAAAAATGGCATCTTCTAAGGACTGAGGGTATACAAATACTAATAATTTCATTTATAAAAGGCGCATTATTATTCTGTGTATAAAAAGAGAAGGAGAAAGAGAGAGAAATAGATGTGTGTGTGTGTGTGTAAAAGAGAGAGGGCGAGCTTCGAAGAGTCGTTTGTATATTATTTACATTGCTCGGACTGTGGTCCTCACCTTTATTACCATATTCATATTCACGAGGTTTCAGTCGTTGTACGCTCCGGACGTCTTCAGGTGATCGTAATTTAGAACTGAATAATTTATTTCGAACGCTGAGGTATATTTTCTCGCTCCATGAGCCATTTTACGTCCAGAAATAGTAAACAGGAAAGCGGTTGTTTTCCATTAGGTTAATGCCAATCGACACGTTTCTTTGGCGACACAGCAAAAATTGTTGACGCTTGGCTGAAGTGGGCTATCCCACCCTCCGTATTAACCAGATATTTCACTTTTGAATGTTCATTTATTCAGGTCCTTCCAAATTTCAATGACAAAAAATTTTAATTCTTTGGAAAACATTAAAAAAATACCTTAATGAGTTCTTTGCCACCGAAATTCTTGGTAGATGGAATCTTTAAGTTGAAGGAAAAATGGAGAAATATGGTTCATATTTAGTTCAATAAATAAGTAATTGCACAATTTTTGTGTTTAAATTTCCTTTAAAAATTGGCATGATCCTTACAAACAACCCAATATATGTGTGTTGACATTTGCTTTTATGCTTAAGGTGAAGAATATTGCTAATTTACTCATATATTCTCTCATATGTCAGTCACTTAAGCGCCATACGTGTCTTATGGTGAAACACACCTATTCCTCAGATAATGGACTCTCCCTCCTATATTAATAAGAGTTAACAGGAAGTTAACTCGAGTAGTTCTTAAGAAGCGATCACAGCCTTCCGGCAGAGAGGCACTAACCCAGTCGTGGTACCGCTGAAGGGTAGAAGCACGACTGGGGAAAAATAGACAGCCATTTTTTGGCCGGGCCATATAGCCCGGAAATCCCACTTATAAATGACCATGTGTCACATGTTGCCCTTAGTGGGAGGGACAACTAAATAATGTAGTTCTTAAGAAGCGATCACAGCCTTCCGGCAGAGAGCACTAACCCGGTCGTGGTACCGCTGAAGGGTAGAAGCACGACTGGGGAAAAATAGACAGCCATTTTTGGCCGGGCCATATAGCCCGGAAATCCCACTTATAAATGACCATGTGTCACATGTTGCCCTTAGTGGGAGGGACAACTAAATAATGTAGTTCTTAAGAAGCGATCACAGCCTTCCGGCAAGAAGGCACTAACCCAGTCGTGGTACCGCTGAAGGGTAGAAGCACGACTGGGGAAAAATAGACAGCCATTTTTTGGCCGGGCCATATAGCCCGGAAATCCCACCCTTATAAATGACCATGTGTCACATGTTGCCCTTAGTGGGAGGGACAACTAAATAATGTAGTTCTTAAGAAGCGATCACAGCCTTCCGGCAGAGAGCACTAACCCAGTCGTGGTACCGCTGAAGGGTAGAAGCACGACTGGGGAAAAATAGACAGCCATTTTTTGGCCGGGCCATATAGCCCGGAAATCCCACTTATAAATGACCATGTGTCACATGTTGCCCTTAGTGGGAGGGACAACTAAATAATGTAGTTCTTAAGAAGCGATCACAGCCTTCCGGCAGAGAGCACTAACCCAGTCGTGGTACCGCTGAAGGGTAGAAGCGACTTGACGGGGAAAATAGACAGCCATTTTTTAGGCCGGGCCATATAGCCCGGAAATCCCACTTATAAATGACCATGTGTCACATGTTGCCCTTAGTGGGAGGGACAACTAAATAATGTAGTTCTTAAGAAGCGATCACAGCCTTCCGGCAGAGAGCACTAACCCAGTCGTGGTACCGCTGAAGGGTAGAAGCACGACTGGGGAAAATAGACAGCCATTTTTGGCCTTGGGCCATATATCACCATAGCCGGAAATCCCTTACCTACTAAATGACCATGTGTCACATGTTGCCCTTAGTGGGAGGGACAACTAAATAATGTAGTTCTTAAGAAGCGATCACAGCCTTCCGGCAGAGAGCACTAACCCAGTCGTGGTACCGCTGAAGGGTAGAAGCACGACTGGGGAAAAATAGACAGCCATTTTTTGGCCGGGCCATATAGCCCGGAAATCCCACTTATAAATGACCATGTGTCACATGTTGCCCTTAGTGGGAGGGACAACTAAATAATGTAGTTCTTAAGAAGCGATCACAGCCTTCCGGTAGAGAGCACTAACCCAGTCGTGGTACCGCTGAAGGGTAGAAGCACGACTGGGGAAAAATAGACAGCCATTTTTTGGCCGGGCCATATAGCCCGGAAATCCCACTTATAACTGATCTTGTGTCACATGTTGCCCTTAGTGGGAGGGACAACTAAATAATGTAGTTCTTAAGAAGCGATCACAGCCTTCCGGCAGAGAGCACTAACCCAGTCGTGGTACCGCTGAAGGGTAGAAGCACGACTGGGGAAAAATAGACAGTCATTTTTTGGCCGGGCCATATAGCCCGGAAATCCCACTTATAACTGACCATGTGTCACATGTTTCCCTTAGTGGGAGGGACAACTAAATAATGTAGTTCTTAAGAAGCGATCACAGCCTTCCGGCAGAGAGCACTAACCCAGTCGTGGTACCGCTGAAGGGTAGAAGCACGACTGGGGAAAAATAGACAGCCATTTTTTGGCCGGGCCATATAGCCCGGAAATCCCACTTATAAATGACCATGTGTCACATGTTGCCCTTAGTGCGAGGGACAACTAAATAATGTAGTTCTTAAGAAGCGATCACAGCCTTCCGGCAGAGAGCACTAACCCAGTCGTGGTACCGCTGAAGGGTAGAAGCACGACTGGGGAAAAATAGACAGTCATTTTTTGGCCGGGCCATATAGCCCGGAAATCCCACTTATAACTTGAGAAGTTTTTAGGAGTTCTTAGAAGTTCTAGAGAGATCTTTAAAGTTCTACTCGAGTTCAGTAGGACTATTAGTTAGTTCCAGTTTGGACGTAGTTGGACTAAGGCAATTGATATTAGTCGGCAGTTAGGCGAATACTAAGGAGTTTGCTTACAGTGGAAGATTATCAAGTTCCTAACATTTTGGGTACGTTAAGTCGATTAGCAACCGATATAGAACGATTACAACCTTCAGTGCGAAAACTATTCCACAACAAAATGATAAACGCTTTGGGCGATCATGTCTCAAAATCGACATGACTGACTAGGCAGTAGATTATCCTGCAGTAGATTGCCATCGCTTTCTGCGGTAGACTGGTTGCGAGCCAAGGCTATAGTACCCAATATTTCCTATTATTTTACTTGTAACTGGAGAGAAGATAGGGATTAATAATTTTCCAAGTGAATGCAAGAAAACCAACTGGAATTCGAACTCGGCTCCCCGATTCATCGTTCAGTGTCGATATCCACTGCACCACAACGCACATCCTGCACCACAAATTGAATTAATAATAAAAACGATCATTATTAGCATCTGCTTGAACATCCAGAAAAGAGATTCTATTTTGCGTTCATAAGTAAATTGTACAACTGAGTTACTTTCAAATCTTTCTTTCAATGTTAGTCATCCATTTCTGTTTTAATTTTATATGAAAATGTCGTTCCTATATCTAAAATATATTAAGGATATTTTGAAATAATTAAAAATATTTTGTTCTTGATGATTCAGTTAGTCTGTAAATTTTACCATCGTAAACTCGTAATGATAGGCTGTACAGCTTGCCGATAATAGGAGTTTATGTTCATTGGTTGGTTGGTTGGTTGGTTGGTTGGTTCGCTGACTCGCTGATTGATTTCTTTTAGCGGCATATTAACCACTATCAAAATCAAAGTAATTTGAACAGAACTGTATCGCTTCAACTAAATACATTTTGAACGTATTTATATACATTTAATTAAATACATTCAGAACGAAATTGTATAGTTTTAACAAAATACATTTACATCGGAATTGCATAGCTTTAACTAAACAAATTTTGACGGAATTGTATAGTTTCAACTAAATTCATTTTGAGCGGAATTGTATGGTTTCAAAAAAATACAGTTTAAACGGAATTGTATCGTTTTAACTAAATATATTTTGAATGGAATAGTATGGCTTCAGCTAAATACATATTGAACGGAATTGTATCGCTTCAAGTAAGTATGTTTTGAAAGATACTGTATGGGTTCAACGAAATTTATTTGGAGCGGAATTGTATCACTTCAAAAAATACATTTGGAATGGAATTGTATGTCTATACATTTTGAACGAAACTGTATCGTTTTAACTAAATACATTTTGAAATGAATTATATGGTTTGAACTGAATATATTTAGAACGAAATAGTATGGCTTAAACTAATTACATTTTGAACAGAAGTGTATCGCTTTAACAAAATAATTTTTAGATGGAAATTTATGGCTTCAACTAAATTCTTTTTTAACAGAATTGTATCGTTTTAACTAATACATTTTTGACGGAATCGTATTGTTTAGAGTAAATACATTTGGGAAGGAATTCTATGGCTTCAACTAAATACATTGTAACTGAATTGTATGGCTTCAAGTTTATAAATTTTAAACGGAATTGTATCGCTTTAACTAAATACATTTTGGATGAAATTGCATGGTTCCAACTAAATACTGTTTGAATGGAACAGTATTGTTTCAACAAAATACATTTAGAACAGATTTGTATGGCGTCATCTAAATATATTTTTGAAGAAATTGTATAGTTTAACTAAATACAATTTGGACGGAATTGTATAGCTTCAACTAAATACATTTGAAGTGATTTGTATGGTTTAAGTAAATAAATTGTGAACGGAATTGTATAGTTTTAATTAAATACATTTTGGACGCAATTGTATGACTTCGACTAAATACATTGGAACTGAATTGTATGGAATAAATTTTGAACGGAGTTGTATTGTTTTAACTAAATACATTTTAGACGGAACCATGGTCTCAACTAAATACATTTTGAACGGAATAGTATAGTTTTAATTAAATACATTTCGGAAATAATTGTATTGCTTTAACTAAATACATTTGAACTGAATTGTATGGCTTCAACTAAATAAATTTTGAAAGGGATTTTATCGTTTTAAATAAAAACATTTTTGGCGGAAATGTAGTTTCAACTAAATACATTTTGTACGTAATTGTATGGCTTCTACTAAATACATCTGGAATCGAATTGTATTGCTCAACTGAATACATATTGAACTGAATTGTTTGGCTTCAACTAAATTTATTTTAAACGGAATTGTATGGCTTCAAGTAAATACATTTTGTGAAGCGGGAGGAATTGTATGGGTTCTACTAAATACATTTTGAACGGAATTGTATCGCTCCAACTGAATACATTTAGGTCGAATTGTATGATTTCAACAAAACACCTTTTGAAAGGAATTGTATCGTTTTAACTAAATACATTTTGAACGTAATTGTATAACTTGAACTAAATAAATCAGTAACCGAATTGTAGGGCTTCAGCTAAATACATTTTGAACGGGATTGTATCGTTTTTGCTAAATATATTATAAACGGAATTTTATAGTTTCAACTAAATGCAGTCTGTACTTAGTTGTATAATTTTTAATAAATACATTTTAGATGGAATAGTATGACTTCAACTAAATACATTTTGTATCATTTTTTAAATTCATTTTCAACAGAATTTTATATGCATTTTGAACAAAATTGTTACGTTTAACTAAATATATTTTCAACTAAATTAATTTTAAACGGAAGTGTATGGTTTTAAATAAATAGATTTTGGACAGAATTGTGTGGCATCAACTAAATAATTTTTTTAATCAAATTCTATCGTTTTAATAAATATATTTTGAACGGAATTGTAAAGCTTCCACTAAATAGATTACGAACTGAATTGTATAACTTTAACTAAATACATTTTGAACAAAATTGTATGGCTTTAATTACAAAAAGAATTTGCGTTGGTCAAGTATTGACGTTCATTTTATAGATAGATATATTGCTGATATTTTTACTATTAAAATATATTTTTATAATTTCATTGTTTTTTTTTCTGTTCACTATTTTTCTTTAGGTGCGACACTCTCAGTTTCTGCCTTTCCAACTCAGGGTTGACCAGGGAATAACCGCAATTAAGAAGTGGTTTCACGCTCCCCCAAAACCTCCAATCTCCTGAGCGGCGGTATTGCTATAGAATGTAGTATTTTACATAAAATATTTGATCTGAGGCTGCTACATAAGTTTTTTAATACTTTTCTATTGTTTCTCTAACAGGAAGATTAGTAAAAAACAATTTCAACATCTATTAAGACGAGGATGCTATTTTTAGCTTTATTAGAATTTCATATTCTAAATAAATCTTTTGTTGAAATAAGACTATATTTATTTGATGTTTGGTTGGAACAGTTTATTTAGAGTTTTAAACATGTTATATTTATGTAAGTGGCTTTTTTTTTTAACCATTTCACCCCGAGCAAGGCGGAAACGCCAATGATGTGCAGGGGGCTACATAAATGTAAAAAGATTAATTAGAAAAGAGTGAGGAGTACAAACTAGTTAGAAAGGAACAATAGAAAGCTGAGAAAGCAGGTGCGATGACAGATACATAGGTGGAGAGAAAGGGAAGGTTATACAGGGGTGGGGAGAGAGCTAGAGGCCAGTGGTTAGTAGATGAGTATTGACTTTGCATTTAAATTTCTGGAGGTTGTAGCCGTCAGGAAAGCAAGAATACGGGAGTGAGTTCCACAGGCGGGAAGTGCGAGAGAGGAAGCTGCAGGAATAGAATTGTCGTCTGCATTTGGCTAACCTGACTGTGAATGGGTGGGACCCAGTTGCCAGTCTGGTTGCACGAGTAAACACCTGTTGAGGAGGCATCAGTGACTTAAGTTCGTCTGAGCAGAAGCCATGAAAGTATTTATAGAAGAGACAAAGGGAGGCCACATTTCGACGATGGTGAAGTGGCTGCAGTCGAGTCGCCAGATCAGTACCTATCACATTACAGACTCTCCTTTGGAGCCTGTCAAGAACACTGAGGAGAACGGCAGGGGCACTTGACCATAAATGGCAGCAGTACTCCATGCACGGACGGATGGTTGACTTGTATATATGCAGGATGGATTCAGGTGGAAAAAACATCCTGGATCGACATAGTGACCCAACCTTCTTAGCAGTAGATTTTGTTATAGATTCAATATAGTGGTTCCATTTGAGGTCTGAGGACAGGGTAAGTCCGAGGAGGCGTAGTGTATTAAGGTTCCATTTGAGGTCTGAGGACAGGGTAAGTCCGAGGAGGCGTAGTGTATTACTCTCCGGGAGAATCGCTTGGGAGCATATGAGACGTATCGGCGAGTTTGGTTAATGTTCTTTTTTTCTTTTCTGAAGAAATAACCGAGATGACACTCACCAAAATTTGGTTAAGTTTCGTCGATCCTATTTCAGCGTTGTTAACTGTAATTAGTTTGTTTATTTGTGTCTTAAGAAGGTTACTAGTATTTTTACTTTAATTGTTTAAATTTGTTTGAATTATTTAGGATGGAATCAAAATATTTTATGATAGGTATGTTTTTTTTAATTCTTTGTTCAAAATTTTGCTCTTCTTTATATGGAAATTCTGAGTATGACGATAATTTTTTTTTCCGGCGGCAAAGCCTTTAATCTGGAGATTGGAAGTTTTGAGGATCCTGAAATCATCTGTTAATTAATGTTTCTCTTAGATCCACTCTGACCCTTATTAATAACACCTGTTATCGACCCAGATATAGTTAAGTAGTGAATCCCAAAACAAAAGCAACAAATTTTACTATATATAATTACATTTTTATATAATGAATTACCAAAAATACTGCTGTGGCGGACCTACCCAATAACATAGTAATGGACTAACTCAACTTGCATAAATACCATGTGACTAGTAGTCACTTGGAGAGTACCAGTATGGTATGAGTCAGACACGCGTAGAGTGACTTACCGAACAGAGACTTTGATATCCAACACCGCTTGCTCGTCAGCTAGTCGAACAAGCTGGCATATTGTACCTTTAACCGTTATTTTGTTAATACGATTGTTTACACTAATCCGGTCTTCCTGTTTTTATTTGCGACCCCTTAAGCAGGGTTACAACAGATACATCTTGACAGGTGAGATTGATAAACTGTCACCATTTTATAGTTTTAATTTCGCGCATATGTGTTGTTTGTTGAGCACAATATCTGAGGAAAATGTATCCTGATCCAATTCTCTTCGCCAGAATCATTCAAACGACATGCCTTAGTTCTTTACGTTCACTCCAGAAACTAAAATACAAACATTTCAGGGCTTAAGTGTCAATCTGAGGACAGTGTCGGAGATTCGGAAAGAGTTGGATGAGTCTAATGATGATTACGAAGGCGTTTGGAGTGACGTTAATGGTGACGTTATACATCCATTTATCTTTCCACATGTCTTCAGACTCAATTCGGAGGCCTACTTGAAGTCTTAAAACTCAACTCGGAGGCCTACTTGAAGTCTTTAGACTCAACTCGGAAGCCTACTCGAAGTCTTCAGAATCAACTCGGAGACCTACTTGAAGCTTACAGATTCAACTCTGAGGCATACTTGAAGTCTGCAGACTCAATTCGGAGGCCTACTTGAAGTCTGCACACTCAACTCAGAGGCCTACTTAAAGTCTTCAAATTCAACTTGGAGGCCTACTTGAAGTCTGCAGACTCAACTCGGAGGCCTACTTGAAGTCTTCAAACTTAACTTGGAGGCCTACTTGGTCTTTAGACTCAACTCGGAGACCTACTTGAAGTGTTCAGACTCAACTCGGAAGCCTACTTGAAGTCTTCAGACTCAACTCGGAAGCCTACTTGAAGACTTCAGACTCAACTCGGAGGCCTACTTGAGGAGGTAGTGCTTTCCGGCGTCAATAGTCTGTCTGCTTGAAGACCCTATATTTAGCGACAAGACTCGGCACCATGCCGTACAAGCACGAGAACTCTGGGCACCTAACTCCCCAGACTCAAACCCCGAGATTATTGTGTAGGGGGCGCAGTTGATTGAGAGACCGACAAAACACACTGTTACATCAAATATTAACTAAAGACACTTATTATGGCAGCATTCACCAAGGAGGCAGTCTAGAAGTGCTGCAAGAGATTCCAAAATTGTCTGGGTACTGTGATTAAAGCGATTTTTTTAATAAATTTGCTTTTTAGTTAAAGGAAAAACTTGAAGTAGCTGAAATGTGTCTTTACAGAATGAAGCTGCAGATATCTTTGAACGAGCGTGTGACCCATGACGATGTTTTGAAAAGGATGGAAACAAAAAGGAAATTAATATTAAGCATCAGGAAAAGACAACTAAAGTTCCTGAGATATGCAATGAGGAATGAGGGCTTGGAGAACCTGATACTAACAGGCCACATAGAGGGGAAAAGAGACAGAGGAAAGCAGCGGATATTTGAAGGGCCTGAGCAGGTAGATGATAAAACGGGAGTTCAGTGGTATCACAAAAGAAAGTGTGCTCAGAGTCACCAGAGATAGGAAGACATGGAAGGTTATGATCGCCTACATCCTTAAAGCAAAAGCCACATAGAAGAAGTAGTTATATTCGTGTAATTTTGGTAAACATATCTGCTATAATGTGATGCTAGTATTATTTTCATTCTTGTCTTATTTAGACAACAGTCCATCCATCGCACTCTATTGTAAAATTTCCAACTATACCAATTTGTAATATATATTTAATAGAAGCGATAAAATTGATTTAAAGATATTAAGAGAGTTATATAATTTGCATTGCGTATATTAGGTATATAAGTTGGTTTTGAAGGCTAACCCAATGGGTTGTAAAATAAAGGAAAGTAAATAAGATGCTGGGTATTACCTATTTATTATTCATTAATATTTCGAGATCAAAGTCTTATCTTCAGAATGATAGGAGAGCTTAATTTCACGTCCGTCCTTGGACCGTGCTTATAGATATTTAGATTTTAGCATTAAATAAAGCATAGAGATGGTGTAAAGCCGCTAAAAATAAGCAATCGTACTATTTTGTATGAATATTTTTCTGCTATTTTTTTAATCAAAGCCGGTGTGGGATGGCGTTCATATCACGCCATTCAAGACGGTTTTGCCCTTTGTATGCAGGGGTGGGGCATAGGAAGTAAAAGTGAAAATGAAGACCGAAAATAAGAAGGATTTAGGAAAGGACAATAGATAAACGGGATTTAAGAAAATACAGGTGGGAATGGCGAGAAAAGAAACTGTTAGAGTAGATATGGGTTTGTTATTTGATGCAGGATGTGCGTTTTGGTGCAGTGGATATCGACTCGGAACATCAAATCGGGGAGCTGAGTTCGAATTCCAGTTGAATTCCTTGCATTCACTTACGCTCAAATACCCTTGGGAAAGGTATTAATGCGTCTCTTTCCTCCGGTTATGAGTTAAATAGCAGGAGAGATTGAGTTCTATAGACTTTGCTGGCAGCCAGTCTACCACAGAAAGCAATGGCAACCTACTGCGGGATAATCTTTTGCCCAGTCAATCATGTCTCCTTTGAGACATGGTCGTCCAAAGCGTGTATCAGGTATGGTACTTAACTGACTGAATATAATAGTTGGAAGCATAACTAAAGCTTCTACTGTGTATAAAATGGGGGATCTGTTTTCTATTGCCATGAAGTAGTAGACTGATCCCCCACTAATTACAACTTATTAATATAATAATAAAATCCACCTATTCTTCCTACAGCTATGAGTTGAATAGCAGGACAGACTGGGTTCTATAGCCTTGGCTGGCAGCCAGTGTACCGCAAAAAGCAATGGCAACCTACTGCAGGGTAATCTTCTTCCCAGTCAGTCATGTCTCTAAAAAGACATGATTGCACAAGCATATCACGTATGGCACTTAAGTGTCTGTATATAATAGTTGGAAGCATAATTAAAGCTTCTACTGGGCATAAAGTGGGGGACACGTATTCTATTGTCATGAAGTAGTAAACCGATCCCCCACTAATTACTAATTAATATAATAATTTGATCTATCTCTTCTTCCTACAGCTATGGGTTGAATAGCAGGGCAGATTGGATTCTATAGCTTGGCTGGCAGCCAGTCTACCGCAGAAAGCAATGGCAACCCACTGCGGGATAATCTTTTGCCCAGTCTGTCATGTCGGGTAGTGAATATGGCGTGTTAACTGTTGTTTAATTCCAGTTGAAGTCCTTGCAATACACTTACGCACAAATACCCTTGCGAACGGTATGAATTAGTCTCTTCACTCCAGTTATGGTTTAAATAACAGGACAGATTAGATTTTATAGCCATGGTTGGCAACCAGTCTACTGCAGAAAGCAATGGCAACCCAGTGCGGGATAATCTTTAGCCCAGTCAGTCATGTTTCTTTCGAGACATGATCATCCAATCGTGTATCACGTATGGCACTTAACTGACTGAGTCTAAACTTGATATTTCCTTTTTTGTGTGCAGCTTATAGCAATTATTTCAGCCTAAGTTGAGCAATAAAGCCACTAAGATGCAATGAATTAACGAGAGGGAAAGAAAAAAGAGTGAACAAAACAAGAAAACTGGATACAAGTATACAGAAGAATACGACTGAAATTGCATTTAAATTATTGAAGAGAGAAAAGGCCTGAAACAGAATGAAAAAGTGAGAGAAAAAAAAAACAATTATCCTGGAAGTTTCCGAATTGTAACGAAAATCATAGGGGAACAAATTTATTGCTGGTTTTGAAGGGTAAGATAATTTATTTTTCGGTGTGTTTCTGCTGCGTTAGAAAAGGGCGAGGCAGAATTGAGTCATGCAAAAACAGAACGCCTTTGCGTGGAAAACGTCAAGGAAGTGGAAACCCGGGGGACAATGGTGAGCGGGAAAGCGTGAGAAAAAGAGACGCGAGTAGTAAATAGGGGACTGTGAGATGTTACGATTGGGAGAATAGATTTTGTGGGGCAAAGGGGACTAGATACGAACGAGGGGAAAATCGATATACAGCACGGTTGAATATGGTTTGGAGCGAAAGGAAAAGGGAATAGGAGGGGCAAGATAGAAACACGCTGAGAGACGAGTAAGAAAAAAAGAAAAAATCTAAATAAAAAATTGCTGAGAATAACGTAGAGAATTCATATGAATTTTAAATAAACAGATGCGGAGAGACTAAGATAGATAGATAGATAGATAGATAGATAGATAGATAGATAGATAGATAGATAGATAGAAAGAGACAGTTACCAATGGACATATGAGCTGTACTAACCAAGGTTTTCCTGTATATATATATATATATATATATATATATATATATATATATATATATATATATATATATAGTCATCCGCAAACGGATCTGTTTCGCTATATATATATATATATATATATAGACACATAGATAGATAGATATGAACCAGTAGATTTGATTTGAGATAGATAGATAGATAGATAGATAGATAGATAGATCTGAACAGACTGATAGATAAATAGATAGATATGAACAGACAGATATAGATAGATAGATAGATAGATAGATAGATAGATAGATAGATAGATATACATTTTGAACAAATTAAGATAGCTATCTACATGATAGATAGATAGATAGATAGATAGATAGATAGATAGATAGATAGATAGATAGATAGATAGAAACAGTTAACAATGTACACATTTGCTCTACTAACCAATGGTTTCCTATATATATATACGAACATCGCTAACACGATATGGGCTTCGGAGTTACGAACAGATTCCTGAATATGGTTGAACCAGGTAGTAACTGTTCGGAGCGTCTTCTTACTCTCCTCCTCAACATGAAAGCCAGTCTTTTTACCTACATCAGCGTGTATGCACCGACACACTCAGCCACACCGGACTCCAAGTATGAGTTATACGACAAGCTTGCAGCCATCATCAGCAGCATCCCGAACAAGTAAGAGCTTGCTCTACTGTGTGACTTTAATACTCGACCCCTCGTGCTTTCGACAGTTTGGTGTCGGCAAGATAAACAACAATGGCTAGAGACTATTCAAGCTATATATATATACCTCAGCTTGTGCATAAACAACTCCTTCAAGACCAAGCCACAGCACAAGGTCTCTTAGCGACACCCACGCTCGGACCATTGGCACGTGTTGAATTTAATCCTAGTCAGACGAACGGCCATTAAGCACGTTCTTCAAACTCGCTCTTACCGGAGCGCGGACTGTGACACAAACCACACCGTTGTGTGCTGCAAGATTATGCTTCAGTCGAAGAGGCTACATCATGGCAAGAAGTGAGCTACTTTACGGGACACCATGGACCGTACTACCTTGGTCACCTTTGGGTGAAAGACCTCGATATCACATGACTGGTTTGAGTCAAAGTCCACAGGGATGACTCCCGTCATTAAAAAAAAAAGCGCTGCTCCAGCGGAGAACAAGCGGTCACCCAACAAGAGAACTACAGGTTCTTCTAGTTGCCAGGAGCAAATCTCAGGAGACTGCCAGACGCTGCATCAACGAGTACTAGATATGACTCGGCGAAAACATTCAGACAATAGTAATCACAGGGAATATCAGAGGAATGTATGATGGCATCAAGACAACAATAAGACCAGTGCAAAACAAATCCACTACTTTATCACAGACAAAAGACAACCGATGGAGAGATGGGTGGAACGTTATTCCAACTGCTACTCTCAACAGAACTGCAACTGTGACACGATAACTAGACATATATGTATTTTATTATAATAGATTAAAATAGAAAATAGATTAGAATAGAAAATAGTTTAAAAACATATTTAACAATAGTGAAAAAGAAGAGGAAAAAATAAATAAACGCTTTTTCTTTTATGAGGAAAATTGTCCTCCGGTAAATATTTGACTCAGTGATAAGGGCCAGCGGGTAGGTTTTCGATGACCCGGTCAAAGGCTGTCCTTTACTGTATCTTGACCACACATTAAGCCTTTTCCGGCGGAAGCCTTATTAAGATAAAAAAAAAGATAACTGAAATTTCAGACTTACAGTCGCCGGTGTTTGTCACCGGTGGTCTAAAGCATTTCCGGATTTCCGGATTTCCGTATTCATATTAAATAAATAGAGCCAGTTAAAAAAGTTAAGACGAGTTAAGTGAAGGGAGTCAGCCGGGTGCGAACTTGAAGTAAGGATCTCCGTTCGTCTTGTTTCGTTCAGTTTGGGTTTGTTGATCTCCATTAATTAGAGTTAGAGCTGTGTGTCACATTCGCCTGCCCCAACCGACAAGGCTGACTCTAAACGAATAAAGCATCCTTTCAACTCATCCAAGTTTTGGAAGTTCGTTCCTTACAGTCAATCTTGTACCCCCAGCTGTTCGTCCGACGGTTTCTACAAAAATCCGGCAACATCACAGCGTGGAGAACGGCCGCCGGAGAAATTCCTAGGATGACCGTTGGGGTGGTACACAACCCTCGATGGCATTGAGTGCTTACCTGTCGTGGAAAAGCTCGACAATGAGATGACAACAGTGGAACGCAGCGAGGACATCAACAGCTTGGCCACAGGGAAAACTCCAGGCAGTGATGGAATTCCCCCTGTTCTTATCAAGCACTGCAAGACTATCCTACTTCTTCTTCTGCACGATGTTCTCTGCCAGTGCTGAAAAGAAAGGACTGCACCACAGGACATGTGGAACGCTAGGTTCATCACACTCAATAAGAACAAAGGCGAGTGAAGCGACTGCAAGAATTACAAAGGCATCTTTCTACTCTGCGTCGTGGGCAAAGTCTTTTCTCAGCACATCTTGCCCCGTCTGTAAAAACTTGCCGAACTTGTTGTCGCAGTGCAGCTTTCGATCAGAACGATCAACAGTAGACATGATCTTCTCGCTCTGTCAGCTACAGGAGAACGGCAGAGATCAGCAGATGCCCCTGTACGTCGCTTTCATCGATTTCACCAAGGTGTTTGACCTCGTTAGTAGGGAGGGTCTCTTTAGAATCCTGTCCAAGATTGACTGTCCATCTATCTATCTATCTATCTATCTATCTATCTATCTGTCTGTATTATACTCTTAGTCGTTTAATATCTATCTATGTATTAATCTTTTAGTCGGTTAATAGGAATCTATCTATCTATCTATCTATCTATCTATCTATCTATCTATCTATCTATCTATCTTTAGGTCTGTATTAAACTCTTAGTCGTTTAATATCTATGTTCGTATTAAACTTTTAGTCGGTTAATATCTATCTATCTATCTATCTATCTATCTATCTATCTATCTATCTATCTATCTATCCGTCCGTATTAATCTCTTAGTCGGTTAATATCTATCTATCTATCTATCTATCTATCTATCTATCTATCTATCTATCAATAGGTCCGTATTAAAATCTTAGTCGTTTAATATCTATCTATCTATCTATCTATCTATCTATCTATCTATAGATTTGTATTAAATTCTTAGTCGTTTAATATCTATGTCCGTATTAAACTCTTAGTCGGTTAATATCTATCTATCTATCTATCTATCTATCTATCTATCTATCTATCTATCTATCTATCTATCTATCTTAAACCCTTAGTCGTTTAATATCTATCTATGTCCGTATTAATATCTTAGTCGGTTAATATCTATCTATCTATCTATCTATCTATCTATCTATCTATCTATCTATCTATCTATCTATCTATCTATAGATTTGTATTAAATTCTTAGTCGTTTAATATCTATGTCCGTATTAAACTCTTAGTCGGTTAATATCTATCAATCAATCTATCTATCTATCTATCTATCTATCTATCTATCTATCTATAAATTTGTATTAAATTCTTAGTCGTTTAATATATATCTATCTATCTATTTATAGATCTGTATTAAACTCTTAGTCGTTTAATATCTATCTATGTCCTTATTAAACTCTTAGCCGGTTAATATCTATCTATCTATCTATCTGTCTGTCTGTCTGTCTGTCTGTCTATAGGTCCATGGATTGGTAAATAGGCTAATACCTACTTGCATATGTTAAGTAGAAGAGATATAGTTGATTTCGATATAATTCTGTCCAAGATTGGCTGCCCACCCAAGCTGCAGAGCTTGACTGAGTCTTTCAATAACGATATGCGGGGTACTGTACAGTTCAACGGCAACACTTCAGAGCCACTTCAACATATTCAGTCGGGTTAAACAGGATTGAGTCCTCGCTCCCTCTCTCTTCGGATTTTTCTTCGAGGTACTTCTGAAGCAAGCATTCGGCGCATCAAGGCAAAAGATTTACCTGCATACGCGATCAGATGGAAAGCTTTTAAATCTTGTCCGTCTCAGAGACAGGACTAAAGTACGAAAAGTCTTTATCAGAGATATGTTGCTGGCTGATTATACAGCATTAACATCCCACACCCTGCGTGAACTTCAAACACTGATAGATCATTTCTCTCAGGCATTCAAAGAATTTGGGCTGACCATTAGCTTGAAAAAAAAACGTCCTGGGTCAAGGTACTGCAGCACCACCTGTCATCACTATCAATGACTATGAGCTGGATGTGGTCTATCAGTTTACCTACCTTGGCTCTACCATCACTGATAACATCTCCCTGGATATAGAGCCCGACAAGAGAATTTGTACGCCAGCTACAACCCTTGCGCTCCTCACAACACGTGTTTGAACCAAGCTGACAGTGAAGACAAAGATGGCAGTGTACAACCCTTGTGTCATCAGCATACTGCTATACGGCAGCGAGACGTGGACCACGTACGCCAGGCAAGAGAGGCATTTGAACACCTTCCACATAAGAAGTATCCGACGCATATTGGGAAACTCATGGTAAGACAAAGTGCCCAACAATGTGGTCCTGTCTTGCGCAGCCTACCCACCATGTTCATACTCCGTAAACATCGCAGACTCCACTGGCTAGGTAATGATAACCGCTTGCATTCCAAAAGATATCCTGTATGAAGAGCTGGCCTCTGGAAGAAAACCCACGAGACGGCTATAGCTACCGTATCGTAACATCATAAAACGCGACATGAAGTCTGTGGGGATCAACACGGAGTCATGGGAGATCGTAGCAGTCAACCGGAGAGGAATCCTGGCCAAACGACTCAAATCAAGTGGGGAGTAACTAACACAAGTCGCCATGGAGTGGCAGGTTCGCAAAATGCAAAATGACAGCTCCAACAGACCAGAAACAAAACATAAATGCAACCTCAGCAACAGAGACTGTCAGCCCAACATCGCCTTCTACTGTCACAGACGCCGATACTCCAGCCAAGCAGACAACAAGGATGGTACCCATGGTCAACCCTGACCGATAGAGGCTTACTGAGATATATATATATATATATATATATATATACGTTAAAATGATGGTTACCATCATTGTTAACTATCTGATAAGACATTTTTCTTTCAATGTCGAAGCACTTTTGTAGTAGTTTGTAGTTTATACATGTACTAACAGTATATTTATTTATCTGTTTATTTTTTTTATTTCTACTAGCCTGATAATTAATTTATCGTAAATAATCAGCCCGGTATAAATAATATATAAATATATTGTTTCATTAAAAACAGAATATCTACTGAAATAAGAGAACAGATTAAAAATAATGTTAAAACAAATAATTTTTATATATATATATATATATATATATATATATATATATATATATATACATATTGTTTGAAACCATTATCAATGCCGAGCTCGTTCAGCATCTCACAGCCCACTTGCTCCTCTTGGCCAAACAGTATGGCTTCCGCTTCACCAGGTCTACTGCTGATATGCTAACGATCATCACCGAGTATATATACCAGGCTCTCGACAAGAAGAAGCGCGAACAGTCACCTTGGATATCTCAAAAGTATTCGACAGAGTATGGCATGCCGGCCTTCTACTTAAACTGCGAAGCTATGGCATAACTGGACTTTTGTTGGACTTAATCCAGTCGTTCCTCTCTAACCGCACACTGAAGATGGTATTAAACGGACATGCCTCCCAGAACTACCCTACAAAGGCGGGTGTCTCCCAAGGCTCTGTCCTAGCTCCTACGCTCTTTCTAATCTACATCAATGATCTCCCCGATGCCCTAAGATCGCAAGTAGGCATGTACGCCGATGATACCACAGTTTACTCTCGCCTCGATCAAAAATCTGGTGTTGGTGACAAGGCGAACCTCGCTGCCGAGCTTGAAAAGGACCTCCACTCCGTGGTGGATTGGGGTAAGAAATGGCTCGTAAAATTCAATTCTTCCAAAACGAAGCTGCTGTCAAATAACCACCACAGACAACCGCACCTCCATCCCATTAGCATGGAACAGGCTTGCCTCCCAGAGAGTAAAACACTACGCCTGCTTGGTCTGACACTCTCAGCGGACCTCAAGTGAAATGACTACGTCGAATTCATTGCCAAAGCCGCTGTTATGAAAGTCGGCTCTCTGTGCAGGGCCCGGAAATTCTTTCCGTCTGAATCTATCCTGCACATATATAAATCTATCATCCACCCCTGTATTGAGTACTGCTTCCCTGTGCCTCTTCTATAAATACTTTCATGGCTTCTGCTCTGACGAACTTAAATCACTGGTTCCCTCTAGATGTGAATTTGCACGAGATACTAGATTGGCAACTAGGTCCCACCCTTTTACAGTGAAACCGATGAAATGTAACCGCAATTTCTACTCCAACAGCTTCTTTCCTCGCACTTCCCGCCTGTGGAATTCCCTACCATATGTTTGCTTCCCCGTCGGCTACGACCTCCAAGAGTTTAAATGTAGGATCAATAGACACCTCCTAACACACTAACTCACACCCACTCTCTCCAACTGTCTCCCTATGGACATCCTAAGTCGTCTATCACCCTCCTTCAAACATTTCCTATACCCAATCGCTCTATGTAACCCCCTGCGCTATAGTGGTAATGGATTGCCTTGCTTGGGGTGACACGATTAAATATATATATATATATATATAATTGAAAAAAATCTCAGAGTTAACCTGTAGAAACGATAATATTTATAAATGTAAATAACAATAGGAAAATTGCATTAGTTGCCAACGGCGTTTCATCCAGTGTGGACTTTTTCAAGCACCCCCCGCAAAAAAAAACAAACAAAATTAATTTATTATAAACAAAGTAACTCATAATAACAAAACAAAATGATGTCCTTAGCAACTGAAAGAATTCAAAGAACACTATTTTTATAATGTTAACTAAAAATTACGTCGAATACTGTCACTGTCATATTGTTGTGTTGAGGGATTCAACTATTTTTTTTTTTTATTTCTTGATACTGTTGTGTACGTTTGCTTCATCATCATTATTTATCCATCACACACAAGGGTGCATGGAGCAGCAACTTTTGTGTTGCTGTTTCTGTAACGAACTGTTTTTTACAAGGCAGGGTTGTTAGCCCTACCCCCAACCCCCAAACCTGGAAGACCGGTGGACCATTCTTGGTCCTTACGTTTACAGCACCTCATATTCCCAAATGGTCACCCATTTAAGGACTAGACAAAGCTCGATGTTGCTTAACTTCTGTGATCGGACGGGAACCGGTGCCTTCAACACGATATAGCCTTAGACTGTACGTTTGCTTAGGAGAGTAGTAATTCTGTCCAGTGTTAAAGTGAAATAGGGAAAAACCTTGGGCGTAGATTAAACTTTGAGTAGTATTCAATAGCGGCACTCTCAAGGATTTTTCTTCTAAGGGAGTTATTTTCTTTTTTTTTATGTGTATAGCATTTTTAAAATCAAAATTCTGGTTGAACTTATTTCTATGTATGATTAGTGCATTATATATATATATATATATATATATATACCCGTGCAACCAGACTGGGAACTGGGTCCCACCCATTCACAATCAGGTTAGCCAAATGCAGACGACAATTCTACACCTGCAGCTTCCTCTCTCGCACTTCCCGCCTGTGGAACTCACTCCCGTATTCTTGCTTTCCTGACGGCTACAACCTCCAGAAATTTAAATGCAAAGTTAATACTCATCTACTAACCACTGGCCTCTAGCTCTCTCCCCTCTCCTGTATAACCTTCCCTTTCTCTCCACCTATGTATCTGTCATCGCACCTTCTTTCTCAGCTTTCTATTGTTCCTTTCTAACTAGCTTGTACTCCTCACTCTTTTCTAATTAATCTTTTTACATTTATGTAACCCCCTGCACATCAGTGGCGTTTCCGCCTTGCTCGGGGTGAGATGATTAAAAGAAAAAATATGTCCATTTATAGACATCTACAGCAACATTCCTATCTCCATTCACAATAAAAAAGATAATGACTGATAATAAATTAAAACACTTAAGCCGTTAATTAATAGAATCAGCTATGAATATTGTAGTAATGTTGTAAAATGTTTGTAAAAAGAACAGTTGTTTTTTTCTTTTTTTCATGCTTTACCAAGTGCATGACCATGACATTACAACATATAAAAAACATTACAGTTTGGATAATTGTCATGTTCTAATGATCGCGAGCAATTTATCAACCGTTATATTTGAAGCGGAAAAAATTTGCAGTAATTTTTAGCAACACAATTTTGTGGTTATTTTTTGTTACCAAAGCTCACACGCCTGAAGATGATCTCGGAAAGAGTTTGAAAGTACTTGGGTACCTTGAGAAATAAATGATAATAACATCTGTCAACGTTACAGCTCATTTCTGACATCTTTCAATTATAAACACGCGAAAGATTTTTCGTGAGTATGAACGGATTTTATTAAAAATAAGCAGACACAATGTTTGATATTTAATCTGAAATGTCTCAAAGAAAATTTACTGCCTAATTGCACAATATATATATATATATATATATACATATATATATATATATATATTGTTTAATCGTTTCACTCCGAGCAAGGCCTTCCACTGCCACTATTTCGCAGGGGGTTACATAAGGGCGGGGCAATGATGAGAAAGGATGGTTAGATATAGGAAATGTGAGAAGGAGGGTGATAGACGGGTAAGGATACCGAGAATGTTGTTTGGTTAGATGGTGAGAGTGTTTGAAAGAATAGATGCAAGTTAGTGTGTTAGGAGGTGTCTATTGACCTTACATTTAAACTCCTGGAGATTGTAGCCATCGGGGAAGCAGGCATGTGGAAGGGAATTCCACAGGCGGGAAGCGCGAGAAAAGAAGCGATTGGAGTAAAAATTACGGTTACATTTTATCTGTTTCACTGTAAGAGTGTTGGACCTAGTTGCTAATCTAGTATCTCGTGTAAATTCGTACCTAGGCGGCACCAATGACCTAAGTTCATCGGAGCAGAAGCCGTGAAAGTACTTATAGAAGAGGCACAGAGAAGCCACGGCACGCCAGTGAGAGAGTGGTTGCAGCCGGTCTGCTAAGTTGGTATATATCACGTGACAGATTCTCAGTTGTATTTAGTCAAGAAGCCCGAGGAGAGTAGCAGGGGCACTCGACCAGATGTGGCAGCAGCATTCAATACACGGGCGAATGGTAGATTTATATATGTGCAGGATAGATTCAGACGGGAAAAACTTCCGGGCCCTGCACAGAGAACCGACTTTCATAGCAGCGGATTTAGCAATGGATTCAATGTAGTCATTTCATTTCAGGTCCGCCGAGAGTGTAAGACCAATGAGGCGTAGTGTTTTACTCTCTGGGAGGCAAGCCTGTTCCATGCTAATGGGAGGTAGGTGCGATTGTCTATGATGGTAATTGATAGCAGCTTCGTTTTGGAAGCATTGAAATTCTCGAGACATTTCCTCCCCCAGTCCACTACGGATTGGAGGTCCTATATATATATATATATATATATACCCTTTTTAAAAGTCTATCCTTTCTTTGCGTTTCAATTTAGTCAATAGTTTAGTTTATAATAAACATCAATAACTTCGTTGCAAGTATTGTTATCAATTTGTGTGCTTCTCATTCCTTAATTTTATCAAATCTTTCTCTCTAGGTGGATATATTAGTTAGTGAGCAGTAATAATATGATGTATACACTCCTGATCAAAATTTTAAGACCACTTAAATATCTTTAAAAAGAAATATTTTTTTACGGATAGATTTTAAACTTCTCCCACCTAATGTTACCAATACTACAATCTAAAAGGTTATGGAAACAAAAAACTATATTCCAAACATTTTATTTAGAAATTTACATTTTTATAAAATGAGGTGATTTACCCATGATCAAAATTATAAGACCAGAGACAAAAGTTCTACGAAATTGTACAAAAAGTGTATGAAAACATTCAACAACCAAATTTAATACCTCCGCTGCTTTTGATGACTTCAAATATTTTGTCGGGCATGCTAGAAATAAGCGTTTCCATTAAGGTGCGGGGGATGTTGCTCCAGCTTCTGAAGATGGCTTCACGAAGTTCATTTTTTGATGAATATTGTTTGCCATTTGGATAAACATCTCTTGTCATCCAACCTCAAACATTTTCAATTGGGTTCAAGTCTAGTGAGCATGCAGGATGTCCCAAGAGATGGACCCCATTTTCTTGTAGAAAGGTCAAGGTTCGTCTTGCAGCATGGATAGCAGCATTATTCTGTTGGAATAACCATCCATCCACACACAAACGATGGCCCTCCATCATCAATGATGCTTTTTGTAGCATGCTAACATAACCAGCCGCTGTTTGACAACCCTGCACCACCTGGAGCGCCATCGTCCCTCCGTAAGAAAAGGCACCCATACCATTAGGGACTCTCTACCACTATGACGTGTGGAGAAAATTTCAAGAGGCATGTTTTTGTTATGCCAATATCGTTGGAAGCCATCAGGACCATCTAGATTGAATTTTTTCTCATCAGAAAACAGGACTTTCCTGCACTTCTCAACGTCCCATGTTTGGTATTCACAACCAAACTTTAAGTTGCCCATCTTGTGACGTGGAAGCAGCCTAGGAATTTGTTTAAGCTTTTTATTTACCATGCCTTTTTGTCGTAAGTGTCGTCTGATGGTTACGGGACTGCAATCAGCATCTGTGACTGCCATAATTTGACTAGAAGAAAGTGCCCCGTCTTTCATAACAACACGTCTTATTCTCTTACTCAATGCAGGAGAAATTTTTGGGGCCTACCAGAGGATTTTGCTTTTCCACAATTCTCACTGTTCTTTAGAAAGTTGCAAATCACAGTTTTACTGCGATTTACCTTAGCTGCAGTCACCCGCTGTGACAAACCTTGCTTATGGAATTCTAGAATTCGAGAACGCTCAACTTTGGTTAGTTTGCTTGCTTTAGACATGGTAACAGCTTTACGCAGTGATTGCTAATCTCTAACTGAACTAAAAACATTGGAATTACGATAGATCTAACAATTTATACCCCTGGTCTTATAATTTTGATCATGCGTAAATCGCCTCATTTTAGAAAAATGTAAATTTCTAAATAGAATGTTTGGAATGTAGCTATTTGTTTCCATAACCTTTTAGATTGTAGTATTGGTAAAGTGGTTTAAAATCTATTTGTAAAAAAAAAATATTTTTAAAGATTTTTAAGTGGTCTTCAATTTTTGATCAAGTGTGGATGTTTAATATAATAAAGGATTATTAATTGCAATTAGCCAAAATTTAACTTATGCGAGCCTTTGTTTATATATATATATATATATATATATATATATATATATATATATATATATATAATATTAACTATAGCAACAACAATACCAATAGAAACCGAACTAATTCTGTCGAAACTAGTATTAATTAAGCTATAATTTAAATCGTCTTGTACAACCCACCGAGAACGAACTCGGAGGGATAAGAAGGGGAAGTAAAAAAAGAAACAAACGAAGTACGTGAACAAAAAGTCAAGCACTCGTAAGAAAGAAAAAACCCAAGACGAAAACCCTAACACAAAAGCGCTCAATACGACAGTAGAGCAAACAAAGACAGAAAATCTGAGCAAGAGCCAACAACCTACCACGGTTTCGCCTAACGGCTCGTCAGGGAAATTGGATTCAATTTCCCTGACGAGCCGTTAGGCGAAACCGTGGTAGGTTGTTGTCTTTTGCTCAGAATGTCTGTATATATATATATTGTTCATTTGTAAACGAGTTATTACACGACCTAGGTTTCTACCATCTAGTGTGTTCAGGCGATTTGCAATAACTGATTTGAACATATTTTTGTTTTTTGTTTTTTAAAAACGGTCATGTAACCGGGATTTTTTTTTGAACGCTCACGTAACGGGAAATTTTTGAGAGGGGAACTTTTAAAATTAAAAGAAATCATAACGTTTTCATCCATGATTGTTTGAACCTAACAGGTATTTTATGGTATGGTTACACTTAGTCGTCATTTCTGTTTTTCCATTCAATAATTCGATTTTTTGGGGAATAGCATAATCGCTAACTTTTCTTCTGTTCACAGTCTACATATTTGGCCACTGTTGTAAGACTTGGCTTCTTTCACTATACTCCACGTTATGTATGGGTTTTTCCATATTTTAATTTCAATTTTCACACGTGGCTAGCCAATTTTGTACAATTTTCTAAGTTTTCTATTTTAAATGTCGTTTTGTGATTGAACCACCTGGTCCTAAAGGTGTCTTTGGCTTTGATCTCTTCACAATATAATTGTATTGAACAATTTTTAATACAACTGTGTACTGGTCTAATTTTATTATGACGAAAAACTAAGTAATTAAACAATATATACAACGGTCTTTTATATAACACACACACACACACACACACACACACACACACACACACACACACACATATATATATATATATATATATATCGTAAGAAAGTGATAGAACGCGTAGATTTTAAATCCATTGTTCAAACATTTACTTTTATAAAGAGTGCTTGATACAAAGTAGTGTTTATATATATATATATATATGTGTGTGTGTGTGTGTGTGTGTGTGTGCGTGTGTGTGTGTGTGTGTGTGTGTGTTATGTCGTGAGTAAGAATAAATAACACAACAACAGGAATAGGTCAATTGTTGTATTCCGTGAAAATAGTATTTACAAAGTTTATTAGTATCCAATACAAGAATAAATGTTAATCGTCTCAACCGTCGTAAGACGTAGTATGAGCAACGGGTACTTCCGGGTCGTCACCGGAAGTCTACGACTGACTTGTCGATCGGTTGCTCGGCACACTCCCTTACGTAGATGCCACCATTACTTTACATAGTAATGGAATAGTGCATTATAGCCGAATAGGCACGGGCGTCCCAACAGTATGTATTCTCTTTGATATAATATCCTCTCTGTTAAAATAAAGACCGCTGTGTATATATACAGAGATAGTGAGAGAGAAAAAGAAGAGACAGCGAGAAAGAGATATGAGTTTTAATGAAAGCAAATGCTTAATTAAAAATTATTTGTTTATATATTTTATTTTCATAATTTTTTACAATTTTTTATTTGTTCACCATAACCGTACGTAAAGAAAATGTTATTTTCATTTTGAAACAATAGAGTCCGCTACACCGAACCTTACAAAAATCTTGTGTAAGAATTTTATCATTTCTGCGGCAGTCGACCTGCTACATTTTCATATTTCTAGACATTTAGTGTAACTATCGACTACCACTAGATAGTATGCTCTGTTTAACGGTCCTGCGAAGTCTATATGTATTCTGGACCATGAAATATCGGTTTTTGGCCAAGGTTGAAATTTTATACGCGGTGACTTCCCTGCCAGATAGCAACGTCTGCATGATTTCACTAAATTTTCGATATATTGATCCCTTTTGACCAATTCGTATAATGCCACAGTATGGATTTCATTCTGGAAATTCATGGATGTCTTATGTGAAATTATTTTAGCATACGTTTTCTATCTCAATTTTTACTGCGTACATAAGTAAAATATCGCATAATGAAAATGCCTTATTTTAAGTAATATTTTTCTTTAAATCTTAATTGCTTCTTTATTTTAATTATATTATCATTTTTTTTTTTCAGTTTATTTCTTATTTTCTCTTATGTTACGCATACTGTTATAGTATTTCATTTTCGGCTTTGATCAATTAATGTGTTCTGAAGTTGTTCTCAATATTTTGGTATTTGGCTAGATAAAATGTTTGCATGATTTAATTTTTGTATAGTAGAAACTCTATTTAATAATTATATTTCAATAGGATAGTTACCCAGTGATGCAGTCTATTTGCTGCATGTGTAGGAAAATACCCTTTTTTATGTATAGATGGACAATAATGGACAATAGTCTGTCTGTAATAGGAATTATCTATCTTCTATGAATTTATAAACCTTTTTCATAGCAGATTTTTTCATACCTCTACAACCGTGTAGCTAAGCATTTATTAAATTTTGAGAGGGTTTATCGTCTATCGTCTGTTTTTATTGTTCTGTTAGGAGTTGAAAAACGTCTAAAGTCATTTTTCATGGATGATCGGACGCTATGTACTTTTGAAATGTCTCTTTTCTCAATCCTTGAGAAATCGAGTGCTTGATTTACAATACGTTGACACTCAGAGTGAGTGTTAAGCTGGGATCAATTTCTAATTTAGCAAGTATCAAATATATTATATCCGCGTCCTTATTAGGTGTTAATCTGTGAACAAATACAAACCATTTAAATAAATCCGGAATTAATTCATTCAGCTTGAAATTCTCACATTCTCAATTCACGACTCCTGCCTAAGTGACAATATCTTCATCGTCGTACTTTACTAAGTTAAGACATTGCCATCGTGTCTTAGATAATGAGCTTCTATCATCAAAACTGATTTTTTTTTTATTTTGCAAAATAACATGCATATACTTTTCCTATTCGGCAGGGGAAATTTTCTTTTATAATAAACGAAGTTTTATTTCATTTTTCCAATGTGAACAAACCCTTTTGAAGATTCCTTCTTATCTTCAACTAGCAGTATAGCCCGGCGTTGCTCGGGTGTAATAAAAGCTTTAAAACTAATCCATGGTTCTGGAGCTCAGACTCTTTGGACGTTGGCACGAAAGACTAAAAAGTTTCCAGTTAAAGCGAAACCGTAGACCGAATGTAAAATGAATGAATGTAAGTCAAATTTTGATTTCCTGGTATCGATATATATATATATATATATATATATATATATATATTCTTTCTGCACTATTGTAAGAACTGTAACCTTGAAACTTCTGAATATCGTTTCTTATGCCTTTGTCTATGAGCGTATCAAATTTGATTAAAATCGGACCACTCCTTCTATAACCCGATTATTTCGATAATCGATTTTCGATATTTATCGGGGGTATATGGACACAAAACCTAGATTAGAACACTCGCAGACGATTATAGTACAACTGTATAAATTTTCAAGAAAATCGGTTCAGCCGTTTTGGAGTCTATAGGTAACGGATACACACACACACACACACACACACACACACACACACACACACACACACACACACACACAGAGACAAAGTTCCATTTATAAATAAGTTTAGATAAGAAGCTGGAAAATTTATCCCTTCGTCTAAATTCTATACAAATTCACTAATTGAATTAGCAATTACCTCTGAAGTCAATGAATCTAAAGTTTTTTCTTCCGTAGTTTTTGTAAATAATTTAACAAAAACTTCTGTTGAGGTTGTTGTATTTGCTGTTCATGTTGCAATGTTTGTTACTGCAACTGTTGTTCTTGTTGTTGCTTTTGTAGCACCAACATTTGAATTATGAAAGATTTTAGTTCTTCCATTTTGCTGTACTCCGCTTTTTTAGACTTGTAATGTAAGCTTGTCTTTCTGATGTCAAATCAGTTTTTAAAAATGGTGCCAAATCAACTATTAAGTTGTCCCAAAAGTTTGTAAACAATTGCAAAAAATTGAAATTTTACTCGCAAAAACAACAAAAATTATTGCTCAAAATAAAGACCATCATTTACCAAGGTTTTCTGCCATCGATTTGCAAGCTTTCGGATCTGGTCAAAGTACCATTCAGCCGGCTTCGAATCAAAGAATTCTTGACAGTTTATTTATTTATTAAGGCATTGACTGCAAGAAAATACATTTTATATATCCTCCATCATGGCAATAAAAGCTAGAAAATACATGATATATAACCCCCTACATGGCAGTAAATGCTAGAATGTTTCCAGAAATATAGTTCTACAAGAGAATTCTGAGAATACCATGGACTAGACATGTGAGTAACGATGAAGTTTTCGAGAAAATCGAAACAAAAAGGAAACTTAGACTTAACAGCATGAAACGACACTTGAAATTTCTAGAGCATATAACGAGGAAAGAGGGTCTAGAAAATCTGATGCTCACAAGACAGACTGAAGAAAACAGGAACAAAAGAAAATAACTCATAACATGCTTCAGTCAGTTAATTCCCATATATGATGCACGCTTGGGCGATCATGTCTCTTTCAATCTAGGAAGATGATTTTCCTGCAGTAGGTCTCAATTTTTGTTTTTACAGTACACTGGTTGCCAACCAAAGCTCTAGAATCCAATCTGTTCTGCTATGTAACCATATCTGGAGGGAGAAGGACCGGATTAATATCTTTTGCGCATATATTCACACTCTACCCACGTCTATTGAACAGGTGAAGAGGCTCATCCCTTGTTCCCTGTTTAGGATGTGGTTTCCGGCTTTCTCTTTTCCAATCTTTTCCCTCCTATGTAGCCCCCTGCACATCAGTGGCGTTAACGCATTGCTCGGGGTGATATGATTAAAAAAAATGAATGCAACGGACTCAAATAACATGCTTAGTGAGCTTTAATAAATGGATGGCAAAAAAAGAGGTTAGGAGAAATTGTGGTAGTAAGGGGAAGGTTCATTAAATCGACCTTTTGTCATATATAACCGAACCCCTACAGCTTAGAGATTATTCCAGGATTATCTTCAGAAAGTTTTCATCATTATCAGAAGGTTGGTTGTCGTCAGGTTGGAATGTGTAGAATTGTGTGGAATAATGTAAGAATAAAATATACATTTTTCATGTTAAAAATAGGAATTTATTAAAAGAAGAGTATAACAAAAATACGTACCAGTTAATGTTTTATGAGAAGCAAGTAATGATTTATGGGTATATGTTCGTAGTAGTAATTCGTTGGAAAGAGTTTATGCGTACGTATGATGCATGTATTAGCGTTTGTTAGGTATGAATGTCTTTGAATGAAGAAGAAGTAAAAGGAATCAGTACACGAGAAAGTAGGAGAAAGAGAACAAGGGGCGACGTGACTTTATGTCCGGGTCGACTTGAAATTGAAGTTACATTTTAGTTGCGTCTCTTTCTCTGCCCCCATCTGTCTGACTGGCTGACGCCGACCGTAGAATTTATAGCATTTAATCTTTTAGTCCCTGTGGTCCCAAAAATCGCCTTCATTTGTCAGAAAATCACTTTAACATCTACTTGCGAAATCCGGTTTCGACTTTTTTTTTAAACACATGGTCAATCCTTTTTCTATTTGGGAAAAACCAGGATTTCACACGTCGTTTACTTTTTGTAAAAGTAAAGAAGAGAGTTGATTTTAATTCTTAATTTCTTTTCCCACAAAATAACCACAAGTCATTTTTTAATATTAGGTTGTTTCAAAAGTTCGTAAACACTTGCGAAAAATTGAATTTTTATGAAATTTTGCGTTTATATTGTTATAGTGATCTTCATCTTTGTATTCGCGATGGCAGCTAATAAAACTGAACGGCGAGTTTTGATTCGTTCCTGCTGGAAGCGAGGTCTTTCAACCAGAAAAGCTGAAGAAGAGATTTGTGCTGCCGAAGGTGAAGGGACAATTGCATATGCGGAGATCTCGAAGTGGTACAAGCGTTTCGATTCTGACGACATGTCTTGAAGATAAGCCTCGTTCGGGACGGCCGTTAAAGTTGGATGATGGAGACTTGCAAACCAGGTTGGACATTGTGCCTTCATCGAGCGCTCGAGAATTGGCTGATGAGCTTGGAGTTGGCAAATTGACAATTCACCGACATTTGATTTTGTTCACAAAAAGCCGCACCATATCCGCGCGAACTCACCGAAGCACAAGCTAACAGACGAGTTGAAATTTGCTGTCAATTGCTCAGCAATCCATTGGACGAGAGTTTTTGGAAGCGCATTTTAACATCCGACGTGAAATGGGTCTATCTGGTCCAGCACAATCGAGACCAGCGATGGGTTCAGAAAAAGCAAGAGACACCGTCGGTTTCAAAACAAGATTGATTCGGCAAGAAAGTCATGTTATGTGTTTGGTGGAACTTTGAAGGAATCGTGCATTTTGAGTTGATTCCGAATGTTCGTGCCATCAGTGCCGAACTTTACTGTCAGTAACTTGAGTGGGTCTACGAAAAGTTGAACCAAAAGTACTCGGCTCTGATCAACCGAAAGCGCGCTTTGATGCAGCAGAACAATGCTTAGCCACACACCGCCAGGAAGACCAAAGACAAGTTTGAAGAGCGGGACGGCATTGAGGTTCTGCCACATCCAGCCTACACCATAATCGTCTACCCGACACATAAAAGACGAATACGTTGCTCTGCTTTCGAATTGTATATTTTGCTATTCCACTACGTCTTGTGAATACTAACTAAATGAAATACTTTTTACACTGGTCAACACGTTTTTTAGCTAATTTGATGATAATCTTAGATTTTCATAGATTAGCTACCGTTTTCTTTTGTACCGAATCTGCTCTTTTGTGGAGAAAAATAATTATCAATTATGATCCTGGTTGATGGCAATATTTAGCTAATTAATGTCGTAGAAACTCATCAATTTTCAGGTCATCATCATCATCATTTATCCATCATCACACCCAGATGGTGCATAGAACATCAACTTTTTGTTGCTGTTTCTATAACAAACTGTTTTTTTACGGGGCGGGGTTGTTTGCCCTGCACCCAACCACCAAACCTGGAGGACCATTCTTGGTCCTTACGTTTACAGCACCTGGTATTCCTAAATGGGCACTCATTTCAGTACCGACCAGGCTCGATGTTGCTAAACTTCGGTAATCGGACGGGAACCGGTGTATTCAACACGATATAGCCGTAGACATAATTTTCAGGTAGGCCGAGCAATTTATGTTAGCCATCTGAAATAAACTATTTTCATCAAAAACAAAGTGTTTTTGTTTTGTCGTGAAAATACAATACAAACAAATGAGTGGTTAGTGCAAGTGGTAAAGACTAAGGAAACACAGGGTTTATTGTACTAGAGATACAAATATTAAGAGTCCACACAATAGTCTATGTACAAAAATGCAGCGGAGAGTATTTCCTGTCCGTTACTGGTCGTCTTCCGGTCATCAGCTCGCTCGTCATCTACTGCGTAGTGTATTTATATAGGGTGACAGTCCATTGCTAGGGGGAGACAGGTTCTTCCATTACAACAGTTTTTTAGTCAAAACTTTTAAAATAGAAATACCGCATTTTTCTAAAGTACCGTCAAAATTCAAATTAACTAATAAACTTTATCAGTAATAAGCTTATATGTGTACTAAGGTTTATTTTTTATCTAACCATCTAGATAAATTTCCAGATAATTGGGGTGATGTGCGTGATGATCAAGGAAAAACATGAAAAAAATGTTTTAACATAGTTCTTATTTTAACTCAGTTTTTATTTCTGCCGTTAGTTTATTAAATGATTTGGTGAAAATACCTATTGATCTTAGTATATTCAATCGTGTTATTTTTAAAGACTTATGGTCTGATTGTTATTGAAAATTGTAGTCTTTCTCAATAAGCAAATCAATATTTGTTGGTTTCAGTACGAATTGAAAAGTTTCTACAATATATATATATATATATATATATATATATATATATATATATATATATATATATAAAACAAATGAAAAATGCTTAGATATTTGTGGTAAAGATCGTTTTTCTGTACTGAATGTGCTTTAAAAAAATTGCGCTCTTGTCTGGTAGCAATATTTACCTAATAAATGTGGTAGAAACTCATCAATTTTCAGGTATGCTTAGCAATTTAGGTCAGCCACCTAAAATAACTTATTTTCATACGAAAAAAATGCTTTTCAGTAAAACATTTGCAAATAGAAAGACCGAATTTTTCTAATTTATTGTCAAAATTCAAATTAAGTGATAAACTTTATTAGTAATAAACCTTATCATTAATACGCTAATAAGGTTCATTTCTTATATAGCCATCTAGATAAATTTCCATATAATTGAGATGATGTGCGTGATGAGCAAGGAGAATGATTCCATCAAGATAGCAAAACAATGGAAGCGCGCTACCAGAGACACTAGGACAAACGAATGATGCCTGACTACTGGTGGATTATCAAAAGCGACTTAAATAACATTGAACATGAGCAAAAAAAACAAGAAATAAAAATGTTTTAACATAGTACTTATGTATACTAAGATGTTATTTCTGCCGTTAGTTTATTAAATGATTTGATGAAAATACATATTGGTCATGGTATATTCAGTCGTGTTATTTATACAACTTAGGTCTGATTGTTATTCAAATAAATAGTATTTCCCAATAAGCAAACCAATATTCTTTTATGCTTAAATAAGAATTTAGAGGTTTCTACGATATTTGAGAAATTTTGCCATCGGTCAATTTACATATATATAGAAAACAAATGAGAAAAAAACATTTTTTCCAAAATAAAGCATTCCTGTACAGCAAAACATTAACTAACCAAGAAAAAGAAGGGTCATTTTCAGATTCAGTCTTCTCGAATTAGGTAAAAATATGTTTGGTGTCTGTACACAATTTCAATTTGTTGCTGTTGTTATTGTTGTTGTTGTTGTTGTTGTAGTTGTTGTTGATTAGTATCATCAGTTCTTCCCAAACAATCAGCTTTCACTTTAAATTAAAAATCAAAATTATTTTTTTTTTAATTATTGTCAGCTTTGGACTAAAATGTAGATGTTCAAGGTTTGTTTAGTTCTTTTTATCGAGTAATAATGGAATTTTATTGATTGTTGTTATGATGATTTGGCCCAGTGTCTATACGATGGGTTTATGCAACGTTCATTTCCTTTAACTTTAATTTGCTTCTATGTCAGTTAAAATGCATACAGATTCTGCCCTATTTTCTTGAGCCGTAAATCTGAAATTCTCTCTCCAGGACTGTCCAGTCTCTATGAATATTATGCTTCCATTCGTGATTGAGGAGAGAATCATTTTCATAATATTTACTTTATGTTACCAGATATATTCTTCGTCGAAAAGCGTTGTCAATAGAAAAAGAATTCGCCTTTGTGTCATGTCTCCCTTTTTCACTTTTCTTTGGATTTTATATCTCTCTCTCACACACACACACACACACACACACACACACACACACACACACACACATATATATATATATATATATATATACCCAACTATAGGGTTGATATATATACATATTAAAAGAAAGTGAAAGAACACGTAGATTAAAACCCACTGTTCAAGCATTTACTAAAACAGTGCTCGATACAGAGTAAAGCCTAATATTGTAATTTTGTTATAACAATGGTCTATAAAAGCATAATATCACTTCACAAAAATCTTCATGTTTCAGAACAATACTGTTCTTTTTCAGGTGATATGTTAATATAATTGGTAAAAATGATTTATTTTAAAATCTATTTAAATTTATTTTATTTATTTTTTATTTTAACATATCACCTAAAGATAACTGTATTGTTCTGAAACATGAAAATTTAACTGTAGTAATATTATGCTTTTAAAAACCATTGTAATAAGAAAATTGAAATATATCTATATACATATATGCGTGTGTCTGTGTGTGTGTATGATAGTAGGATATATATATATATATATATATATAACCAAGTATAGGGTTGATATGGATGGAATAAAATTCTGATATCCCCAAAAAATATCCACAATTAACATTAATTTGTAATAAGTAAAAGAAAATAATTTTGATTTTTAATTTAAACTGAAATTATTATTCAATTAGTAAAACTGATTTCTATTTTAATTAAACATGAGCACTCAGGCAGTCAGTCCGTTAAGTGCCATACGTGATACACGCTTGGACGATCATGTCTCGAAAGAGACATGATTGACTGGGCAAAAGATTATCCCGCAGCAGGTTGCCATTATTTTCCTGCTGTAGACTGGTTGCCAGCCAAGGCTATAGAACCCAATCTGTTCTGTTAGTTAACCCATAACTGGAGGAAAGAGACGGATTAATACCTTTCCCAAAGGAATTTGTACGTTAGTGAATGCAGTGAATTCAACTGGAATTCGAATTCGGTTCCAGATTTATCCTTCCGAGCCGATATCTACTTCACCACTGCGCACATTTACGTTATTGCACCAATAAACTGTTCTGGGTACAAGGAAAAAAAGCTCATCAGAATAGTTGCCATAAAAATATTTGTAGAAATGACAAAGGCAAGCTATGTTATGTCGGCGAGAAAAAGACTGAAGTCGAGATGTTAAGCCAGGATTTTTTTTTTTAAAATCATTTCACCCCGAGCAAGGCAGAAACGCCACTGATGTGCAGGGGGTTACATAAATGTAGAAAGATTAATTAGAAAAGAGTGAGGAGTACAAGCTAGTTAGAAAGGAACAATAGAAAACTGAGAAAGCAGGTGCAATGACAGGTACATGGGCGGAGAGAAAGGGAAGGTTATACAGGGGAGGGGAGAGAGCTAGAGGCCAGTGGTTAGTAGGTGAGTATTAACTTTGCTTTTAAATTTCTGGAGGTCGTAGCCGTCAGGAAAGCAAGAATACGGGAGTGAGTTCCACAGGCGGGAAGTGCGAGAGAGGAAGCTGCAGGAGTAGAATTGTCGTCTGCGTTTGGCTAACCTGACTGTGAATGGGTGGGACCCAGTTGCCAGTCTGGTTGAACGGGTAAACACCTGTTGAGGAGGCATCAGTGACTTAAGCTCATCCGAGCAGAAGCCATGAAAGTATTTATAGAAGAGACAGAGGGAGGCCACATTTCGACGATGGGAAAGTGGCTGCAGACGAGTCGTCAGATCAGTGCCTATCACATTACAGACTCTCCTTTGGAGCTTGTCAAGAACACTGAGGAGAACGGCAGGGGCACCTGACCATAAATGGCAGCAGTACTCCATGCACGGACGGATGGTTGACTTGTATATATGCAGGATGGATTCAGGTGGAAAAAACATCCTGGATCGACATAGTGACCCAATCTTCTTAGCAGTAGATTTTGCTATGGATTCAATATAGTGCTTCCATTTGAGGTCTGAGGACAGGGTAAGTCCGAGGAGGCGTAGTGTATTACTCTCCGGGAGAATCATCTGGTCCATGCTTATGGGAGGCAGAAGAGGTTGCCTGTAATGGTTGACAGACAACAGCTTGGTCTTAGAGGAATTGAAGTTGACAAGCCACTTCTTGCCCCAGTTCACCACAGAGTGTAGATCCCGCTCAAGGTCAGCAGCGAGATTATGTCTGTCCGCCACGACAGGTTTCTTACTGGAGCGGGAGTATATTGTAGTGTCATCTGCGTAGATGCCTACTTGGGACCTGATCTCGATTGCATTTCAGGTCCTTCTTTGAATTTTGTCGAGAACCACGAGGTGAATAGCAGTAGCGCCCGTTCAGGTTCGTAATTGAACGGCTCCCTTAGTAGAAGACACCTAATATCCTGTCAATAAAACTCTTTTGGTAAACATCAGAATAAAAAGTAATGATGAAATGATTTCCCTTATGACATGAGACTTTTGGCATATTCTCTCGCTGAAAAGTTACCATTCAATATTAAAATACAGAAGATTAACAGACAGCGTTGAATTGTGGATCGACAAGTCGTAAACCATAAAACAGCGCCATCTACAAGAATCTGAAAATATTCATTTCACGTTTGGCGATAACTGTTCACCCTTTCAATATGTCTATCTCTCTAGGAAGCCCTTTTTCTACGAACTAGCGTAATTCTTAAGCAAGAAAATACACGCTTGTCACATCGTGTGAATTTTATGAGAATGCTTACAGAAAGATGGACACCTAAATTCTACGCTCACTATGCCATTGTGGAATGTGTTGGCGAGAGTAAAGCCTTCATGCAAAACCCTAGAATTTCAACCACATGTCGCTCACTAGCATACTATCATATGTCTGTGGAAATTTCTACACATCTTGTGAAACCCTTGTGGAAATTAATTGAAACAACTGCTTTAGGTCCCTTTCTTTCAACATACGGGAGAGTTTCAGATCCACTAGAGTGACAGGATGCAAAACGATTTGCAGTAGTATGAATATCTCTCTCACGTACACTCTCTCTCTTTCTCTTTCGCTATTTCACTCCCTCCTTCTCCTCCTCCTCCCCCTCTCTCTCTATATATATATATAAACTTATTTATAAATGAAACTTTGTCTGTGTGTATGTGTGTGTCTGTGTGTGTGTGTGTGTCCGTTACCTATAGACTCCGAAACGGCTGAACCGATTTTCTTGAAGATTTACACAGTTTTACTATATGCGTCTGCGAATGTTCTTAGCTTTTTATTTTTGTAAGATTTTTTACAACTGATTTTTTGACCTCTGTTTACAATCTATGAAAATGGCGGAAATTTTTAAATTTTTCTTTTAAATTTAGAAAATGTTTTCTTCCAATCAATATAATTTCGGTTTAAAATACACCAGGGTAATTTGCTTACTGAAATTAATAAATTTAATCCGTTGGCTTTCAATTAAAGCTAATTTTTAATAACTTATTTATTATTAAAATTTCAATTTAAATTTAGGTAAAAAAATGAGCGGAGTTACCTATATTTTTCATCTTTTCCCTCCAGTTATGAGTTAAATAACAGGACAGTTCTATAGCCTTGTCTGGCAACCGGTCTATTTCAGAAAGCAATGGCAATCTACTGTGGGATAATCTTCTGCCCAGTCAGTCATGTCGCTCTCGAGACATGATCGCTCAAAGCGTGTATCAATTATGGCCCTTAATTGACTGACTGAATGCAAAAACGAATAACTTAAGTCATTAACGTGCCGCACAATTTAACTTTGCTCGCTTTAGTAAGTTTTATAATATTTTAAACCTAATTGAAAACTTTACTAGAGTTTATTTATCCCCGTTGCTAATGATATATATATATATATATATATATATATATATATATATATATATATATATATATATAAGTAATTTATTTTGGCTTGTCCTTTTCCTTATTTCCATTAAAATTAAAGCCAACGAGAACCCTTGATAAGAGTTGGCCGAAAGGTTCCTCGGGTTTAAATAATATGACGTCTGTTCTTTTTAAAGATTTATATATATATATATATATATATATATATATATATATATATATATATATATATATATATATAGGGTGTCCATAAAGTGCACTTAAAAAAATTATAACTTTATTTGTATTTGCGATAGAAATAGTTTCTAAAAAAATTAGAAGGATTTAAATTTATATTTTTAAAGGCTTTATTCATGTCCTCCATCATTAGCAATACAAACGGTCATACGATTTTGCAGTTCACGGAAAAAAATTGCCAACTGAATTACAGTAATGCCTGATATCACATTAGATTTTTTAGCTTTCAAATCTTTTAATGAACTAGTTTTGGTTGCATACATAATTGTTTTCACATGTTTCCATAAAAAAATCTAATGGAGTCAAATCTGGCGAACATGGAGGCCAATAAAATGGTCTACGCCTTCCGACCATCTGTTAGGACATTCTTGATTTAGAAACGGTCTAACACGCAGAGCAAAGCGACAAGGAGCTCTATATTGTTCAAACACTGCAAGTTTAATAGCCCATTTTTTACAGACTATTTCTATCACAAATACAAATAAAGTTATAAATCTGTTAAAATGCACGCAGACTTTATGGACACCATGTATATATATATATATATATATATATATATATATATATATAATTTCAATCTCTTTACATCAATGTTATTAATATCTCAGTTTGTTCATATCCATCTATTTATACGTCTATCTATTTCATTGAGTTCACCTTATCTATCTATCTATCTATCTATCTATCTATCTATCTATGTCATTCTGTTCATTATCTTATCTATCTATCTATCTATCTATCTATCTATCTATCTATCTATCTATGTCATTCTGTTCATTATCTTATCTATCTATCTATCTATCTATCTATCTATCTATCTATCTAGCGTACGTTTTTTTCTGGCCCCTGAGAGAATCTAAGTCACAATGGGCGAGACAGATCGCCTACCCGTTGATCGATGATAGCCAAAGAACCAGTGTAATTATAATCTAGAAATATCCCGAATTACCGAGGGAAAAACTCCTGAAATGTTTGCCAAAAAGCTCCGATCGTGAGAAGCATAAAACCGGAAGATACTGGCACTTTGTTAAAAAAAATCAACGCCTTGACGAAACTGAAAAAATACACAGAAATTTCGCAAAAAAAAAAATTAATTTACCCGACTTCATTTATTTATCTATTATTATTTTTATTTTATTTATTTATTTATTTATTTATTTATTTATTTTGTTGGGGGCAACCAATTCATAATACCAGTATGTGGTTAATATAATCATATAAAAGTATGGGTATACTAATGCAAATTTTAACAGATAAACTTTAACTGATAATTTTATTTTTTTAATCGGTTCTTCTATACAAGAGCCAGACCTGGCCAAACTACTGGTCATCTCCCTGTATCCCTTCTTTTTTTTTTTTAAATCATATCACCCCAAGCAAGGCGAAAACGCCACTGATGCGCAGGGGGCTACGTAAGAGTGAAAAGGTTGGAAAAGAGAAAAAACGGAAACCACATCCTAAACAGGAAACAAAGGATGAGCCTCTTCACCTCTTCAATAGACGTGGGTGGAGTGTGAACCGGGCGATAGTTTAGTCTATCTACTTCAATTGAATCTATCTACTCCAATTGAAAAAAAAGGAATGAAAAGATTGGAAAAGAGAAAAACCGGAAATCACATCCTAAACAGGAAACAAGGGATGAGCCTCTTCACCTGTTCAATAGACGTGGGTGGAGTGTCTTTGAACTGTTTTTCCTTCAGAATGTAAGCAATCATGACTCCTGCTCATCTTTCTTTTATTAGTAACTATAAACACCCATCATTAACGTATGCTCGCTAGAAAGGTTATCCGTCATTTCCTCTGTCGCTCCTGTCTTCAATACGTCTTGAACGTGTCAAATTTTCCGAGACTACTATCCTCGTTAAGTGTCACAGAGATCTCAACTTACTGTGTCTCATGCTCCGTATAACTGTCATATTTGCTTTTATTTTCTCTAAAACTTGGTAGCTACTCACGTGTTCTTTTCAGGTTTCTTTTGTTAATCAATTGACCCCAAGCAAATCAATCATGTCAGTAAGCTGTAAACTGGTTACTCGAAGTGAAATAATAATAATAATAATAATAATAATAATAATAAAGGAAGAGATAAACTACTAATCCTGTTCAAAAGTCCAGGAATTAACATGAAAGCTGAACAATCACGCCGTCGATGATTGTTTTGTTGGCATATCAACCTCGGCCGGTCATTTATTGCCAACTAAATTTTATTTATTTATTGCTGGTAATACCTTTTTCTTTTCAACAATTTATTGTTGTTTTTTATATAAATTTTGTGTCTAGAAATAGTTTTTCTTTTCGAGTCTCGAGATTCATTGGGATTTGTGTTTAAGGGCAGGGTCCCCAAGTCCTATCCTGTTATTTAACCCATAACTGGAAAAAAGCGACGGATTAATACCTTTCCCAACGGTACCAGTGTTTAAGTGAATGCAGGGTATTCAACTGAAATTCAAACTCGGCTCACTGATTTCTCTTTCCGAGCGGATATCCACTGCACCACAACGCACATCCGTCACTAAACGCTTACAGCACCTGTTATTCCCAAGCGGTCACCCATCTAAGTACTGACTAGGCTCAACGTTGCTTAATTTCGGTGATCGAGCGAGAACCGGTGTATTCAACGTGATATGACCGTAAGCCTCCGTCGATGAGAAATTTGAATCAATAAGAATATCTTTATTTTTCATAAACATATCGCCCCAAGCAAGGCAGTCTATTGCCACTGGTGCGCATGGGGTTACATAGGAGGAAAGTTAGCCGAAAGAGTGACTGGTTACAGGACGTGTCAAGAAGTGGGTAAGAGAAGGGTTAAGATGCTGAGAGTAGAGTGGTCGGTGTATGGAGCATGAGAGAAAGAATGCAAATTAGCAAGATAAGAGATGACTATTGACTTTACACTTAAACTCCTGGAGATTGTATTTGTCGGGGAAGCAAGTAAACGGAAGGGAATTCCACAGTCGGGAAGTGCGAGTAAAGAAGTTGATGGAGTAGAATTTGCATTTACATTTTATTGGTTTCACAGTAAAAGGGTGGGACCTAGTTGCTAATCTTGTGGTTCGAGCAAATTCATGCATAGGGTGAACCGGAGAGCTAAGTTCATCGGATCAAAACCCGTGAAAGTACTTGTAGAAGAGACACAGAGAAGCCCCATTGCACCGGTGAGAAAGTGACTGTATCTTGACTGCCAGATCGGGGTCGATTACATGTAATTCTCCGTTGGATTTTATCAAGTGTGCTAAAAAGTAGTTAACAAAGCATGTTGACTTTAAGAAGGTTATATTTACTGATGAGAAGCGTTTCAAGTTTGATGGGCCCGATGGATGGTGTACTTGGTCGAGAAGGGGTGAGCCTGCTGTACTGAACAAACGACAGATGGGAGGAGGAGGAGTTATGGTTTGGGGTATGATCTTTGCTAATGGAAATATATGGTTGGAGTGGCTGAAAGGACGACAGAACAGCTAAAGCTACAAACAGTTGCTGGACGAGAAAGCCCTACCAAGGATAAGAAGAGAGATAGGGAATGATTTCGTTCTACAGCAAGACAATTGCAGTATCCATGTGTCAAAACTCATGAAAGAATGGATAGCTAAAGTGAATGTGACTACTTTGGAATGGCCTGCAAAAAGCCCAGATCTAAATTTAATAGAAAAAATTTGGGAAATGCTTGCGCAACTTGTCTATGATGGACTTGAAATAAGGAAAGAGGCTCAACTATGGGAACGGATACTAGATGCGAAAAAAACAATTAATAGAAACACGTAGAGATGTTATTGTGCATATGTTTTATCATTATGAAGAGAGATTAATAAAAGTTATTGAGAAGAAAGCTGATATTACAGACTATTAACAGTTTTTCAACGATGTCCGAAAAATAATGACGCGTGTGTTTTGTAAAAAATGATGAAAAATAAATATTTTTCCTTACCTAATCGATTTTCTTTTATTTTTATTACAGGTATTGTCTTTATATGTTTATGCTCTTCTATTGAAGGAATTTCGCCACTCTATGGTACTCGGAAAGTCGAATACTAAAGTGTCCGAAAAATATTGTCGGGCCCCTGTAGATCTTTTCTATCTTTTCCGTGTTTTTTTTTCTACTTATCCTTTTCTTAAAAGTTTAACTCTCTTTCTCACTTTTTATTTTCCCCTCACCTTTACTGTCCTGGGTTTGAAGATAAATTACATCCAGCAGTAACGCTTCTGAACAGGTTGGCAGGAATTGAAGAAAGTGGAACCACGTCTTAATTGGTTTTTTTTTTTGGTTTTTTTTTCAGGTCTACCCTCACACAGAGTGGTAGCATCTGTTAATATTCTAGCTATGATCAATCTAGTCAAATGCACCTGCTATTCACTTTTGACAAAATCCAATGGAGAATCTGCAAAGTAATCGATATTCGACCTGGTAGCTCAGCTGCAGTCACTTTCTCAACGGCATTCCATATGTCTCTTTTACAAAAAATTTAACGGCTTCTGCTCCGGTGAGTTTAGCCCACTGGTGCTTCCTCTGCATGGATTTACTCAAGCTACTAGACTAACAACTAGGTCCCATTCTTTTACTGTGAAACCAGTTGAATTTAATAGTAAATTCTACTCCATTAGCTTCTTTTCTCGCACTTTCCGCCTGTGGAATTCTCTTCCGTATACTTACTTCCCCAACAGCTGCAATCTCCAAGAATTTAAATGTAAGGTCAATTGTCATCTTCTATTTCACTGACTCGCATCCTTTCTCTCATGCTCCTTTCTCCGTCCATTCTAATCTCACCACACCAGTATTCTCATTCTTCTCTTTCCCATTCTCTAAAACCTCCGATAACTTGTTCCTCTTTCTCATCACTTTCTTCTTATGTAATTTCCTCCACGCTAATGTCAGTAAAACTGCCTTGCTTAGGGTGATTTTTTTTTCTTAAAAAGAGATTTTAAACGTGAGTAATCATTAAAACGATGGTTAAGAATAATATTATATCAAGTACAAGACTCAAACGCTGCTTGAAATAAATGCACGGTTAGTGATTCATACCCCATTCTTGTATGCAGGTAAGTATAAAACATAGGTATAAAACAAATACGTAGAAAACATAGTTCTAAAAAGGGTAGGTAGAAAACATAGGTCTAAAAAAGGTAGTTAGAAAATCTAGTTCTAAAATAGGTAGGTACAAAATATAGTTCTAAAAAGGTAGGTACAAAATATAGTTCTAAAAAAGGTAGGTACAAAATATAGTTCTAAAAAGGTAGGTACAAAATATAGTTCTAAAAAGGTAGGTACAAAATATAGTTCTAAAAAGGTAGGTACAAAATATAGTTCTAAAAAAGGTAGGTACAAAATATAGTTCTAAAAAAGGTAGGTACAAAATATAGTTCTAAAAAGGTAGGTACAAAATATAGTCCTAAAAAGGTAGGTAGAAAACATAGACTCTAAAATGTGATCAAAACTATGAATGTATATTAAAAACATTTTTATTGCAAAAATACTAGCAACAGATTCTATAGCCCAAAATATACAAAAGCTCCCAAGAAAATTAAATTTTACGCATTAACTGACTCATAAAAGTGTTGATATGCCAATAAACAATCCGACCAACCAACTAACCAACCAATCCGCTTTCTCTTTTCTTATTTCTCACTTCTCTCTTTCCCTTTTTAAATTTTTTTTTCTGTCACTCTCTTCTTTCTTTATTCTGTTCTCTTTCTTTTTATTACACGTTTCCCTGATTTTTCTTTACACAGACACATACGTGCACACATAACAAAAAATATGGAGTAAAAAAGGAGATCACCGTCTCCACTGGAACGAAGCTGATATAATAGATAGAAAACATCACTCCTAAATACGAAAACTGAAAGAATCAGCGCATATATTATACCACAAAAATTTGCCAAGCGGGTTAAACATAGAAATGAATACATTATGGAAACCTCAATACGGAGTGTTAGAAAAAAAGACAATTACAAACACAATGAACATAATATACGCTCTGTTAAAAAAGATGGTTACTAAAGCATTAAGCTTATAAGTCCCCAAAAATCTATACACTGTTGTCCTCAATAACATGGTAGATAAAAGATTTGTTTGGATCGAGTAACTTGATCGAAAGATTTGTGAATACAAAACCTGGAAAAAGGTATTGAACTCACAAGTGTCTTTAATCAGCGTATATGCTGACCCACAAAAATCTTCCAAGCCGGTCAAGGATAGACTTGAATACAATATGTGAAACAATAATACTGACTGCTAGAGTAAAACAATAACAAACACCAATATTGTAATACGAGGACTGGCAAAAATGATGATTTACCTCTAGTGGCTGACAAAAACATAGAAAATTGATTTAAACTGCCTAATAATATCCGGAAGTGGTATGAATCATGGAACGAGAACAATAAAATGTTCAAAGAATGTCGAAGCGTACAACGACCGAAAAAGTAAATATGACAATAAAAATAAGGACAATAGTCCGAACAATGTAAATAATGCAAATACTCCATCTGAGAAATATAGACAAATATTTTTTAAAATTGTACAGAAAATCTATTTAGTAAATCGTTAAAAAAAACAAAAAAAATTTTGTGCTTAAAAGTTTCCCTTTTTTATCTTCAGAAGGCAAATGCATTTACGAATATCGATGCAAGTCGTCCATCCGTTGGTTAAATATTCTTTTGTTGTCGCAAATAAAAACTTTCTTTCCGGATGGGTCTTTATCGACTGAGTCAAGACAATTACAGAAATTTTTCATAACAGAATGTTCCTTAATTTTTCAACCATCCGGTTTTCGAATTTCTCAATCTGGAAGCATTGTTCAAAAAGGTAGTAAGGTCTAGTCTTCGAAGTAACTATTAATTCCTAAACTTTCACCACCGATTGCAACTTCTGATATATATATATATATGTGTGCATGTTTAAATTTAGAAAAAATAATGAAGACGTCGCTTTTCCGAAGTGAAAAAAGGCAAAATAGAGGAAATCGTTTTTTTTTAAATATAACGTAATTTTTCTTTCGCATAAATGTAAAAATAAGAGACAAAAAATAGCGATGATGAAGCCAAAATTGTTTTTATTCATAATTTTTTTTATTCACAAAAAAGTTTTAGATTTGAAATTAAAAAATACAAAAAAAAAATTACGAAAGAATTATGAAAACATGGCGGCCAACTTATCAAACAAGACTGAATAAAATGTCACGAGAGTTTATTTTCCTCGAGAGGAAATGAAAGTAAATGAAGGGACAATGGATGAGAGATGTGAAGACATCTCAGTTGATTTATTCCCATGAATATTCAGCACTGATTTATCACCCGTTGTGCCCCACACCATTCCAGCGATTCTTCAGACTTAGCCTTGTTTGAATTTCCCGGACGGAAAGTTCCTAACTTTGATGAAAAGGAAGTGTTCAATTCTTTTCAGTTGATTGAATCTTTCGAAAAGTGGAACAAGTTTCCTTCGTTTACGGATTTTGCAAATCAAACATCCTGACCAGTCGAATGAAAACAAAAATGTCGGCTTGTGTGTGTGTGTGTGTGTGTGTGTGTGTGTGTGTGTGTGTGTGTGTGTGTGTGTAAAAGTATACGCAGTTATAATCTGAGAAAAAACAGTAGGGTTAAGTAAAAAAGACAAGAGGAAAACTATGTTTGACTCGCTTACGCGTTTCGTCTTGTAACGGATTTTATCAAGGCAAAAAGATGAAATGATTGTTATTTTAAATAACGTATCTCTAAACATAAACATTGTTGTGTACTACAAAAAATGCTTATAAATTATAACTGATTTTTTTTTCTAGTAACTAATTTTTTATTTATATATACTTTACTAGAAAAAAAAATTATTTCATCGCTTTAACTTGATAAAGTCCATGACAGGACAAAGCGCGTAGCAAAACAATATAGTTTTCCTTCTACTCTTTTTCTGATTAAGTATATAGGTTTATATATATATATATATATATATATATATATATATATATCAGCAAGCAGTGTGGATATAGAAGACTCCAAAGGACTATCCTGTACATACAGTGGTAGGATAACTCTCTAAGAGAGCTCTAAATATATATGTATATAAAAACATATAGAGAAAATATAAGAAAAATTAAAGCAGACACGTTATTCTATGGTAAATCGGAAGTTTAGGCCTATTTCAGGCGAATCATCATCAGCTTTCGTCTTTATTTTACAAAGGATTCGTGTAAAATTTTTGTAAAATAAAGACGGAAGCTGAAATAGGCCTATAGCAAATTTTGGTAGTAATTAAAAATAGATAGATACAGATATCGGTCACGTGACGTCTGGGCTTAACAAAGAGGACTTTGGAACATGTAGAAACTACAAACTACTACAAAATTGTATATTTTGTTTCGACATTGAAAGAACAATGTCTCATCAGGTAGCTATTACCATCATTATTAATTACCTGATGAGAAGTTGTTCTTTCAATGCCGAAAGAAAATGTACACCTTTGTAGCAGTTTGCACATGTTCTAAAGTATAATTTGTAATAAATATTTATTTTTCTATTTTTATAGTTAGCATTGTTTTAAATTAATGTTTGGACGTTGCAATTATTTTGTTATCGTTTCATATTAATTATATACAGAACATCTATGCAAGAGCCAACAAACCTACATAGGTTTCACCTTCGGCTCCTCAAGGTAGATTGGAGCCAGTTTACCCTGACGAGCCGAAGGGTGAAACCTAGGTAGGTCTGTTGGCTCTTGCATAGATTTTCTGTCTTTGTTGGTCTACTTTCGTATTGAGCGCTTTAGTGTTAGGGTTTACGTCTTGTTTTTTTTTTTCTCTTTCCTACGAGTATTTGACTTTTGTTCATGTACTTCGTTTGTTTCTCTTTTTACTTCCCCTCCTTTTTCCTCCGAGTTCGTCCTCGGTGGGTTTTTCAAGACGATCTAAATTATAGTATAACTATTACTATTTTTAGCAGAATTATTTCTGTTACTATTAATATTGTTATAATTACTATAGTTATTATATATATATATATATATATATATATATATATATATATATTGATTGATTGATCGTTTCATTACTTGATCATAATAAAATTAGGCCAGTGCACGTTTATTTTAAAAAGTGTTCAATACAATTATATTCTCGGACTGACTTTTGAATATTTTTCATTTGTAAACGAGTTATTACGCGACCCAGGTTTCTACCATAAGTAGTGTCTTCAGACGATTTTCAGTAACTTATTGAACAATAATTGCTGTTGAATGTATTTGTCTTCCAAATTATATCACTGATTGGACGGGGATATCATTTTTATAATACTATTATATATATATATTATTATAATATATTATTATCATATATAATATTATTATTATATATAATTATTATTATTCAATTAGTTATTTTCAATAACTTATTGAATAGGTCATTGAAAATTGCCTGAAAACACCACTCATGGTAGAAACCTGGGTTGCGTAATAACTCGTTTACAAATAGAAAATATAATATATACATATGTGTGTTTACAAGATTTATATCGTGTATATCTGTAAAAGTAATATATAAAAATCTTATTTTAAGAAGGAGATAATGCCACTGAGACGGTAGAGGCAATTAGGACTGAAAAAGAATGAGATAACTTTAGAAAAGAACCGAAAACACTGTCCTAAGAATGAAGCACGGAGTAACCCTCTACTCCTGTCCTGAAGACTTGGGACGAGTGGGAACCGGAAAATAATGAAACCTACCAACGCCTATTCTCAGCATCTTTCTGTAGAACGACATTTATTTTGCATCAAGTCTCTTCTCCGTCTGTGAAGAGATTGTTATTGCCATATAGGAAGACCGATATTGCAATAAGTTCAGTAATATTTTGTAGTAAATTCCGTCCATTTTGGTCGGGGGGATATCTTTCGGTTTACAAACCAAACCTTGGATATCGGTACCGTATTTCCGTTCTCTGTTAAAACACTTCCTAGCGGTGGAGAGTGACAAAAAAGGAGTACAAATAAACTTTAAGAAAACTGATTGCATGGTCATCAGCAAAAGATACAACCTAAAATGCCAAATAAATGTGGGAGATACCAGAATGAAGCAAGTACAAACATTTAAATACCTAGGAAGTGTCCTAACTGAAAATGGAAAGTGCGACACGGAGATCCGAAGGCGAATTGGCATGGCAGAGGACGCGTTCCAGAAGCTGAGCAAAATACTAACACACAAAAAAATCTCACTGGAAACAAAGAAAAGAGTGCTAGACTGTTACGTGATGTCAGTTCTTCAATACGGCAGCGAATGCTGGACAATATCATCGAAAATGAGGACAAAACTGGAAGCAGCGGAAATGTGGTTCTACAGAAGGATGCTGCGGATATCATGGACTGAGCATGCAAGCAATGATGAGGTGTTGGAAAGAATGGCAACAAAGAGGAAATTGATATTGAGCATCAGGAAGAGACAACTGAAGTTCCTGGGACATGCAATGAGGAAGGAGAGCCTGGAGAAAAGGATACTGACTGGCTAGATAGAAGGAAAGAGAGACAGAGGAAGACAGCGGATGACATATTTGCAGGGCCTGATCGGGTGGTTAACGGAACGGGGGTTGACTGGAGTAAAGGGAACAAACATACTAGGAGCCACAAGGGATAGGGAGACGTGGAGAACCATGATCGCCTACGTCCTGAAAGGACAGGGCGCATAGAAGAAGAAGATATCTAAAAGTTTACACACGTTTGTTTTTTTTTCTATCTCTGTTTTGTTATTTTACGTCTATTAGCTTTTCGATTACCCACGCTTCCAACCAGAAGCGCATGGTTTGGGAAACTGGGTATAGTAACCGATGAACCGACCATGTGACGGCAGATACGACACAAAGAATTGATGGAAATGCAAGGCAATCTCGACATTTTCGGCAAAGACATAAGAATAATCAAGAATCTCTACTGGCAGCAAACGGCCTGCATACGGACAGGTAACGACCTCAGTAGATACACAAAGATAGAAAAAGGCGTAAGACAAGGATGTGTCTTTTCACCGGATCTGTTCAACCTATACAGCGAGAATATTTTGAGGACCCTAGATGACACACCAGGATTTGTTATTGGAGGCCACAACCTGAACAACATAAGATATGCGGACGATACAGTACTGATTGCGGACACGGAAAAGAAACTGCAAGATCTCATACAGAAAGTAGCAGTGGAGAGTGAAAAGAAAGGACTACAAATAAACTTTAAGAAAACTGAGTGCATGGTCATCAGCAAAAGATACAACCCAAAATGCCAAATACAGGTGGGGGATAACAGAATCAAACAAGTCCAAGAATTTAAGTACCTAGAAAGTGTTCTAACTGAAAATGGAAAGTGCGACACGGAGATCCGAAGGCGAATTGGCATGACAAAGGACGCGTTCCAGAAGATGAGCAAAATACTAACACACAGGAAAATCTCAATAGAAACGAAGAAAAGAGTGCTAGACTGCTACGTGATGTCAGTTCTTCAATACGGCTGTGAATGCTGGACAATATCATCGAAAATGAGGACAAAATTGGAAGCGGCCGAAATGTGGTTCTACAGAAGGATGCTACGGATATCGTGGACTGAGCATACAAGCAACGACGAAGTGTTAGAAAGAATGGCAACTAAAAGGAAATTGATGCTGAGCATCAGGAAGAGACAACTGAAGTTCCTGGGACATGCAATGAGGAAGGAGAGCCTGGAGAACCTGATACTGACTGGACAGATAGAAGGAAGGAGAGATAGAGGAAGGCAGCGGATAACATATTTGCAGGGTCTGATCAGGTGGATGACGGAACGGGGGTTGCCAGGAGCAACAGGAACAAACATGCTAAGAGCCACAAGGGATAGGGAGACGTGGAGATCCATGATCGCCTACGTCCTGAAGGGACAGGGCACATAGAAGAAGAAGAAGTATCAGTAGGACACGAAGAGTGACCTGGCGTAAATAACTATTACTCTCTACAGCATTTCATCCAAAATACTAGAAAACGAGCTGGCAATATCCACAAACCACAAATCTAGACAACATTGATAGTAACAAGACAATTGATAGTAACAAGACATTGATAGTAACAAGACATTGATAGTAACAAGACAAATTATATAATTCTAGCCTCTAACATGTAAATTAATCAGTTATCCCTCATACTCGGATCCTTACAAACACGTCCAGTCAGGTATATAATTGGAAAGACAAATACATTCAAAACCAATTCAGTTACCTGGAATTATCAAATTAATCATTACATTACAAAAGTACTAAAATCGGAGAGACATCACGGAATCTAAAAGCCGGTATCTACGAACATAAAAGAGATTTACGTTTAGACAACAATTCAATCTCGCTTTTAATAGTCAGCAACAAAACTGATCACCATGTCCATCCGGGGATATAATTAGAAAAACAAATAATTTTAAAAGTTGCGCGTTTAAATTTTTCCGTCACGTGAGCGTTAAAAAAACATAGTTACGTGAGCGTTCTTAAAAATAGCCAAAAATACGTTAAACGATAAAATCAGTTATTGAAAATTGCCTGACGACACCACATGGTAGAAACCTAGGTCGCGTAATAACTCATTTACAAATGAAAAATATATACATATAGATCTCATTCAATAATGAATTAGAGCACCCTGGATATTGAGCGTCTATAATGATAATATACACGCAAAATGTCTGCCTTCTTCTACCGAGCGCCCATAGCCCAGAGGTAGAATCGCCGACTGACGCCAATTTGGTCGGGTTTCATCTTGGGTTAAAAAGCAATCGGATTTTAACCGTACTGATGAGCTGTGATAGAGCGAAACAGATCTGTCTGCGGATGACTATATATATATATATATATATATACCAGGAGCATTTTTATATTATTAATATTGATAGGATCTGTTTGTAGGATTTTACCGACATACTCTTTCTTTTTGAATTTAATATATATATATATATATATATATATATATATATATATATATTGTTTGTTGTCATCCGCAGACAGATCTGTTTCGTCGTATCACAGCTCATCAGTACGGTTAGACTCCGATTGCTTTTTTACCCAGGATTGAAACCCGACCGAAATGGCGTCAGTCGTCGACTCTACCCCTGGGCAATGGGCGTTCGGTGGAAGTAGGAAGACTTTTAGCGCATATCATTATACGCGCCCAATAGCTAGAGTGCTCTAATTCATTTCACTGAATGAGCGATATTCTTAAAGAATCTAGCGTATTTATCTAAGAGAATCTGTGCATGCGTACAAAAGTTGCAAAAGGAATATGTGAAAAAAAAACAAACATGCAGAATGTCTACTGGTGACACAGGAACACATACATACGAATATAGACTATCATGTTTATCCGACATTGACAAACGAGAATTATTATACACTTCCATCCATAAACCAATATTTAAGATTTTTCAATTATTGCTTGGAATCCGTTGAATTCTTCGAGATTTGAAAAGACGTCCCTCGTCTCTCTTTGAATCGTATACTAACGTTTATTAAGCAAGTTGAACGCACGCGAAACCTGATTAAACCAGTGTGGATGAAACCACAGAAACGTAATAGAAACATCATTTATCTATTTTTTTTTTCCTTAATCAAAGTGAAACATGTTTCCCTGTTAACCCTTTATTTTACCCCTTCTACAAATACTTTCACGGCTTCTGCTCCGATGGACTTAGCTCACTGGTTCCCCCTGTGTATGAATTTACTCGAGCCCCAATATTAGAAACTAGGTACCACCCTTTTACTGTGAAACCAATAAATTGTAAACACAACTACTACTCCATCATTTTCTTTTCTTGCACTTCCTGCCTGTGGAATTCCCTTCCGTTTACTTGTTACCCGACAGCGACAATCTCCAAGGATTTAAATGTAGAACCAATAGTCATCTCCTATCTCACTAACTTGCATCCTCTCGCTCTCATGCTCCTTTCTCCGTCCACTCCACTCTCATCAGTATTCTCATCCCTCTCTTACCCACTTCCTGACACCCCCTATAAACTGTCACTCTTTCTCATAACTTTCCTTCTATGTAACCCCCTGCACACTAGTGGCAGTAATCTGCCTTGCTTGGGGCGATATGATTATAAAATAATACATATATAGAAAGAGTAGCCAATGAAAAGTCACGTTGTTGGTGCCCCTACCCACACCACCACCTAATTATGCGATATTCTTCTTTTCAATTACTTACCATATAAACCTCTTTCATTTCGACATCCCATACCATATATTTATCAATATCATTATTAATAACGCCATTATTCGTATTAAAGCAACATTGAACTAGAATCGATTAAGACGCACTTAACGGTAAACATATGATTGAACGGGACAAACGGCTTGAAGCATTTTTTAAAAAAACAATGGCTTATATTGAAGGACAATATACGCTATAAACAAATATATTTTATTCTCATCGGAAATAACAATTTAATAGAGACAATGAAAAACCAACTAAAGCATATCCTGCAGCTTAGATAGATAGATAGATAGATAGATAGATAGATAGATAGATAGATAGATAGATAGTTAAGAACAAAATGAGGATAGATAGATAGATAGATAGATAGATAGATAGATAGATAGATAGATACGAACAGAATGAGGATAGATAGATAGATAGATAGATAGATAGATAGATAGATAGATAGATAGATAGATACGAACAGAACGAGGATAGATAAATAGATAGATACGAACAAAATGAGGATGAGATAGATAGATAGATAGATAGATAGATAGATAGATAGATAGATAAGAACAGAATGAGGATAGATAGATAGATAGATAGATAGATAGATAGATAGATAGATAGATAGATAAGAACAGAATGAGGATAGATAGATAGACAGATAGATAGATAGATAGATAGATAGATAGATAATGTGAGGATTAGATAGATAGATAGATAGATAGATAGATAGATAGATAGATAGATAATGTGAGGATTGAGATAGATAGATAGAAAAATAGATAGATAGATACGAACAAAATGAGGATAGATAGATAGATAGATAGATAGAGAGAGAGAGAGAGAGAGAGAGAGAGAGAGAGAGAGAAATCCCAAAACGTTGTATATTAAATTCATTAAATGATACAATTTTAGCTTGTTTTTTTATGGCATATCATACTTAGTCGGTTATTTAATGCCGACAAGATTTTAAAAATAGAATCATATGAATAAAAAATATATTCTTTTTAGATCAGGTTTTATTGACGTACTTTTGCAAAGAGTTTTTTTTAATTGAGTCTGGCTTCATTGATGAATTCTTTTTAGACATACAGTTTGTAGAGAAATTGACTTTATTGGTTGGTTTGAGTTATTTCTTTTACGGCATATTAACCTCAATGGGTTACTTAATGCCGACAAGATTTTTAGGATAGGACCGCATGAATTGAATTTGTATTCTATGTAAAAATCAGTTCGTAAATCAGGTTTTATTTACGTATTTTTGGAAAGAGGGCTTTTGTATGGATTCTGGTTTCATTGAGGTTTTTTTTTTTACACCATATCAATCACAATGGACGTGCGTTGTGGTACAGTGGATATCGGCTCGGAACGAGAAATCGGGGAGTCGAGTTCGAATTCTTGTTGAATTCATTGCATTCACTTACGCGCAAATACCCTTGGGAAAGGTATTAATCCGTTTCTTCCTTCCAGTTATGGGTTAAATAACAGGACAGATTGGGTTCTATAGCCTTGGCTGGCAACTAGTCTACCGCAGAATGCAATGGCAACCTACTGCGGGATAATCTTCTGCCCAGTCAGACATGCCGCTTTCGAGACATGATCGCCCAAGCGTGTTTCGCGTATGGCACTTAACTGACTGACTGAATATAATAGTTGGAATAATGATTAAGGCTGGTCATAAAGTGGGGGATCAGTTTATTACTTCATAACAATAGAAAACCGATCCCCCACTAATTACTACATAATAATATAATAGATTTCTTTTCCCTTTACCTATGAGTCAAATAACAGGACAGATTGGGTTCTATAGCCTTGGCTGGCAACTAGTCTACCGCAGAATGCAATGGCAACCTACTGCGGGATAATCTTCTGCCCAGTCAGACATGCCGCTTTCGAGACATGATCGCCCAAGCGTGTTTCGCGTATGGCACTTAACTGACTGACTGAATATAATAGTTGGAATAATGATTAAGGCTGGTCATAAAGTGGGGGATCAGTTTATTACTTCATCACAATAGAAAACCGATCCCCCACTAATTACTACATAATAATATAATAGATTTCTTTTCCCTTTACCTATGAGTCAAATAACAGGACAGATTGGGTTCTATAGCCTTGGCTGGCAACTAGTCTACCGCAGAATGCAATGGCAACCTACTGCGGGATAATCTTCTGCCCAGTCAGACATGCCGCTTTCGAGACATGATCGCCCAAGCGTGTTTCGCGTATGGCACTTAACTGACTGACTTATCAGCCACGATTGTTTTTAAAAGCTGACATGATTTAGAACTGTCTTCTTCGAGTAGAAAATGTATTTTTGTAAGAAATCAATTTGTTGATGTATTTTTATAAAGAATGATTTTGTTTAGAGTCTGCTTTTATATGCTTTAGTTTTTTTTGCTTTTTTTTTTTGTTTTACGGTATATCAACCTCAATGGGCTATTTAATGCCGACAAGATGTTTTTAGGATAAGGTCCTATGAATATAATAATTATTCTTTCCAAGAAAGCAGTTTGTAGATCAAGTTTCATTGATGTAATTTTGTAAAGAACGTTTTTGTCGAGAGTTTGGTTTCATTGTGTATAGCTTATTTTGTTTTACGTCGTATCAATCTCAATGGGGTATATATTGCGAAGAAGACCGTTTTTAGGATAGATTCGAATGAATCAATTATGCATCGAATAAGCAGATCAGGTTTAATTGACGTATTTTTGTAAAGACGTTTTATTCTAGACTCAAATATTTTGGTAATGTTTTTTTTATAAAAGTATCACTGGTAATAATCCTTCACTTTTTCTCAAAAAAGTATTGCTGGCAATGTCTTTCTTTTTCCCCCAAAAATACACCGCCAGTAAGACCTTCTCTTCGCTTCAAAAAAGTAGAGCTGGTACGTCTACAACAAAAATCTATCTCTACGCTTTCGTAATGTAATCACCTCAGTTTGGGGGTTAACTACCTGCCCAACTGGAAACCCAACTGGTGCCACCACCCCGGGTCAGGATGAACACGGGAACAACAGAAACTCAGAGGTGTTTCCACGTTTCTCCGAATCTCCCAGCCAGAGGCCCCGCCACCGAATGCAGTCCATCGTCATACCCAAGACCTCGATGTAGTTTATCGACGTAGCCAGAAAGTGAAGTACAGTCGGCGTATTCTGAAGCCCCAGCCAGCAGAGCGTAAATAAAATAGATTGTAATATGATGAGATTGTTTTCAGAATTAGAGGCCTTATTGTTATTAAGGCTAGGTACAATGAATTCTGAAGGATGTGCGTTGTGGTACAGTGGTTATCGGCTCGGAACGAGAAATCGGGGAGCCGAGTTCGAATTCCAGTTGAATCCATTGCATTCACTTACGCGCAAATACCCTTGGGAAAGGTATTAATCCGTCTCTTCCTTCCAGTTATGGGTTAAATAGCAGGACAGATTGGGTTCTATAGCCTTGGTCGGCAACCAGTCTACCGCAGAAAGCAATGGCAACCTACTGCGGGATAATCTTCTGCCCAGTCAGTCATGTCTCTTTCGAGACATGATCGCCCAAGCGTGCATCACGTATGGCACTTTAACTGACTGACAATGAATTCTGCTTGGTCTTCAACGTAGGATATACCTTAATTAAAACCAGAATATCCGGCGCAATACAATGTATTTTCGACCTTTCGCCTGGTTTCATTTACTCGATCTGAATTCTGATCTTTCTGGGTTCCAGTACCGTTATTCACACTGATTGCTTCCAGACTTTAAAACATGATATTTGTCTCTTTTACATATATATATATATATATATATATATATATATATATATATATATATATATATATATAGTGAATATATATATAGTGAATATATATAGTGAATTAATTATATATATATAGTGAATTAATTGTACATTGCGACACGGAAATTTCTATGTTTCGAGATAGATTCTCATCATCAGGCAATGTTGCTGTTCGTTGTGCAGTTGATTTACATTTAAATGACAAATCTTTGGTTTGCTGTCTATGCATGTGGTAAGATATAAAAAATTTACATGTGTGCTTCTTTTGGCTAATCAGGGTAGAGAATATATCTCGAAACATAGAAATTTCCGTCTCGCAATGTACAATTAGTTCATAACTGTATAATTATATTAAGCTCTATAAAATTAATTATACTGAGAACTGTTCATAATAAAATAAACACCAGAGCACTCAAAATAAAAAAAATTGAGTCCTCTTCACCTGGAATTATATATATATATTTGGTAACTATTGCCGTTGCCAAGCGGAGTTTTATGTCAACACAAAATAAAATTGTCGGTGATGGTGGATTTTATAATATTTCAGTTTAAACTACCTCTCTGAAGATGGCTCATGTGAGCAGAAAGCTTAGAAGAAAACCAATAAATAATTATCCAAATGTTGGAGAATTTTTGTCTTTATTTTCAACTGAAATTAAAGCAAAAATACGACGTTTAGAACGGCTCATGATTAAACATAATAGACATTCATTGTCTCTTATATTTAATAGAATATGTCTAAAAAATTACTTGCTGCCTCGATATACTAAATATATATATATATATATATATATTATAAATTATGTTTTAGAACATCTACAATTTTTTTCTATATATGTCCTCTTCTCTACAATCATATGTTTGTTTCAATGTTGGGTTACGTGCGAAATTGTTGATTAATGGCCTTATCTGTTGGAATGTACGTTTTTATCTGTCGGGTATATCTTTCGAAGTTAGGATTTCGAAGAAAGTGGTGTGTGGTGGGGTTTGATTACTTGGTCAGTTTTGTGTGTTTGTGTGGGGTTTATTTGTGTATGTGATTGAGGAACTTATCTTGTTTGTTGACCTTAAGAATTTTTAGGACGGCCTTATGGTTGGCTAGTCTTTAATTAATTGATGTGGCGAGGCTTTCCCAGCTCTATACACCATATATCAGCACTATTTTAAATTAATGTTTTGGACGGGAAAAAAAATTTTCTTTCCTTGTTCTGTACGCACTCGGAAATATATATATATAACAACCAAATCACAGATTTATGCCAATTAATAAATTTCATCTTAACACACAATAATTTTAAATTCAACAACAAACACTATTTACAGATTAGTGGCACAGCAATGGGCACGAAAATGGTACCTAGTTATGCCAATATCTTTATGCATATTTTAGAAAAAAAGATACTAGACAGTTCACAATACAAACCATCACATTATTTTAGATACATTGATGATATTTTCTTAATATGGACTCATGGATTAGAAAAATTAAAAAACTTCTTTACTTTCTGCAACAACTTCCACAATACAATCAAATTTACCATGGAGTACTCATACACATCCGTCCCTTTCTTAGACGTCATGGTAAAATTAAATAAACATACACTTTCCACCAGTCTATACAACAAACCCACTAACCAACATAAATTCCTACACTTTAACAGCTGTCATCCCCTCAAATTAAAAAAATCTATCGTATACAGCTCATTTATTAGAATAAAACGCATATGCTCAGACCATCCAGATTTTCTAAACAACATTAACAACCTAACAAAACAGTTTCTAAAATGTAAATATCCAATAAAAATAATAAAGGAAGCACTACATAAAACCATCCACATAGATTGTGGCACACTTCTCATATACAAAAAACGAAAAGATAACAACCGAATTCCCATGGTTTTTAACCATAATCAATATTCCTACACACTTATCAAAAATTTAAAAAATGATTACAGGAACCTCCAATCAAACAAAAACATCAAAGACATTTTCGACAAACCACCCATAAATGCAAAGAAACAAACACCCAACCTATCAACTATCCTCACTTCTAACAAATATTTAAATAATACAAACCTATTAGGTAATTTAAAATGTGGGAAGCCTCGCTGTTTAATTTGTAAACATTTAATAACAGACAAAACATTCTCTGTACCCAACACCAAAATAAAATTACACCCACCAAACCTTACTTGTGACAGCGGAAACATCATATACTTTCTCTTCTAAACGCTAGAGTAGCTACTGTTTTTCAAAGTCTACATTTCTTACAGAGTTCTCAATCATGGAGTGTGAGCGTAAATATTGTCATCCGCAGACAGATCTGTTTCGCTGTATCACAGTTCATCAGTACGGTTAGACTCCGATTGCTATCTAACCCAGACTCGAACCCCAACCGAATTGGTGTCAGTCGGCGTTCTACCCCTGGGCCACGGGGATATATTGTTGTGGGGAGTTACCCACTTAATAATGGACTCTTCTTTGCCTATATAAACTGAGAGTTAGTTATTCTCGAGGACAAAGCTGGGACGACTCCAGTTCAGCTCAGCCTAGTTTGTCTGTCTGTCTGTCTGTCTGTCTTTCTGTCGGTCACTTGTAGCCAAGCTATTATTACTCTTTCTCATTTTATCTCTTTGTATCTGTTTGTATCTCTTGTTGACGTAATATATGTTCTTGACCTAACACCGTGTTGACTTATTATTTATGGTTCCATATCGGGTATATATATATATATATATATATATATATATATATATATATATATATATATCTGACTATGTAATTCGGTTCACAATTATCGATCTATCTATCTCTAATCTATCTATCTCTGGCACTATTCTTTTGTTTACATCTTTCTATCAATCTATCACTGACCTTATAAACTTGTACTCATGTATCGGTCTATTTATGTGTAAATCTGTTCACATCTATGTCAGTTAAGTGATTGGGTTGGGTGATTATGTCAAGAAAGATACATGACTGACTGGGCAGAAGATTGTCCCGCAGTATATTGCCATTATTTTTTGCGGTTGCCAGCCAAGGCTATAGAAACCAACATGTCATGCTATTTAACCAATAGCTAGAGGAAAAAGAGATATTAACACTTTTCCCCAGGGTATGTGAATGCAAGGAATTCAATTGGAATTCGAACTAGGCTCTCCGATTTCTCGATCCGAGTCTATATCCACTGCACCAAAATGCACATCTATCTATCTATCTATCTATCTATCTATCTATCTATCTATCTATCTATCTATCTATCTTACTCGGTTCATTATCTATCTATCTATATATATATATATATATATAAATCTATCTATCTATCTATCTATCTATCTATCTATCTATCTATCTATCTTAGTCGGTTCATTATCTATCTATCTATCTATCTATCTATCTATCTATCTATCTATCTATCTATCTATCTACTCTCGTACACCTGTCTATGTACAATGGTAAAACAAAAGATCATCTATATTTTTGCCATAACACATCTTCAGATTTCTTACTCTGCCTTTTGCTCTCAAATGCTTATATTTGGTACGTGATTAAACTTTGAATTTGGTCAGGGCAGTTTTCTAGCTGCAGTTACAGTGTATACGCAGCCGCTCCTTTAGCAGTGTACAATAAGTAGGAACTAAGACAAGTAATTTGAATCTGCAGAGATCATTCTACTTCATCTATGATGAAAATTATAGATAATTTTTATATTCTTCATTAATTTATAATCCTTAACTCCAACGAAATTGGAAAATGGTATGATGCTGGAAAATTTAGTGAAAAATATCATCCTTGCCAGAAGTATTTTATAAAATATGTTCGAAAGAAAGGTTTCTGCCAAAATATATATATAATTGGACAAATTATATAAATATATATCTATATATCAGTCAGTTAAGTGCTATACGTGAAACACGCTTGGGCGATCATGTCTCGAAAGGGACCTGACTGAATGGGCAGAAGATTATTCCGCAGTAATTTGCCATTGCTTTCTGCGGTAGACTGGTTGCCAGCCAAGGCTATAGAACCCAATCTATCCTGTTATTTAACCCATAACTGGAAAGAAGAGACGGATTAATAGCTTTCCCAAGGGTATTTGCGCATAAGTAAATGCGATGAATTCAACTGGAATTCGAACTCGGCTCGCTGATTTATCGTTCCGAGCCGATATCCACTGGATCACAACGCACATCCTACCTACCAACATCCTATATATATATATATATATATATATATATATATAGGATGTTGGTATGTATATATATATATATATATATATATATATATATATATATATACACACCACACAATTGGACAAAAACTTTGTATTAAAATTAGCAACGCTCTATCTGTACCCAGATATTGAGAATTTTACCATAAAAAATACATTTTATTATTAATAGAATTACTAAACGAACATCAATTTAAAATTTATCCAAACTCAATACTATATATATATAGACCAGTTGTATCAAAATACTTTGGTGCTGGGTTCCTCACAGCAAAACAATTCTTATTTACAGCAGAACAATTCTTATTTATTTTCTTATTCACAGCAAAACAATTCTTATTTATTTTCTTATTTATTGGAAGAGTCGGAATAATAAATTTATGCAACCAAGATGTTGACGTACAAAAATGTTTTTTTTAGATATGTGATTATATACACATTTTATTTTGGTGTCAGTAAGTTTGAAAAGTGTCAAAGTCTGAAAATTATTTTTCTTACACCTTTATATATATATATATATATATATATATATATATATATATATATATATATATATAGTATTGAGTTAGGATAATTTTTATCGCCAAGATTCTTGTTTTTTCTGTAATTTAATTGATAAAATGTATTTTGGCAACCATGTATTTTATCGTAAAGTGCTCAATATCATGGTGAAGACAATTGATAATTTTAGTACAAGGGAGTTGGCCATTTAAATAAGCAGGTTCATGCCGACGTTGATATTTCGTGGGGTCTCCGTTATTATTCCTTCAACCATGATGGTTTGTTTTTCACTATATATATATATATATATATATATATAAAGCAATAAAGTGAAAGAACACGTATATTAAACCCCATTGTTCAAACATTTAATTTATAAAGAGTGCTCGATACAGAGTAGAGCTTAGTATATATATATATATATATTACGACACATGGTCATACTACAATCTACTACAAAATTTGATTTCAATGTCGAAACAAAACGTACACTTTTGTAGTAGATTGTAGTTTGAACATGTTATAAAATGCAATTAATTATAAATATTCTCAGCTCTATTTCTATATTAAGCACTGTTATCAATTAATTTTTCGAACGTTTTAAATATTTTCTTCGTTTCTTATTCATTTGTATGTATATATATATATATATATATATATATTTATATATGTAAAAATATACTCAAGTATGATCTGAAATTAAGGACAGGATGATTAAGTAAAATAAGACAAAAGAAAAACTGTATTTAACTCGCCTTTAGTCCTGTGATAGTCCTGTGATAGTCCTGTGATCGATTTTCTCAAGATAAAAAAAAACGAAATGAGCTTTATTCCAAATTACGTATCTATAAACAAAAAAGTTGACAACTATAAAAACGCTCACAAATCATTCAAAAAGATTAACAGAATATTTTAATTTTAGAATTCCTTCATGTGTAGAGCAATGTCTCCAGATGTTAAAATGAAAGGAATTCAACCGTTTTCCTTGGACATTTTATTCTGTTTCTTAGTCTGTTTTAGTATCATTTTCATAAAAAGGTGAGATTTGGAAAAAAGCCGGGGCGCAAAAGAATATTTTGGCATTTTCTGAACAAATTTCTTATGCTTTTTATTTGTGTGGCATTTTTTACATCGAAATTGTGGTCCAATTTATTTCTGTGAATGTCTACCGCATTCGTTAGATTATTATTAATAAGGTCTCTTTTGTGTTCATATATACGTTTTTTAGATACGTAATTCGTCTTTTTGCCTTGATAAAGTCGATTACTTGACGAAACGCGTAAGCGAGTTAAAGAAAATTTTCCTCTTGTCTTAATTTATTTAACCATATATATATATATATATATATATATATATATATATATATATATAATTTTAATGCAAACCAAGCCCTGATGAGTGAAGGCATCATAATAGAGGCCCCCATATATGTATATTGCCTTATGAGAATGTCAAATAGGGAAAATAATGATTAAAAAATTACAAATACACAAACACACACACCAATATATATATATATATATATAGATATATATATATATACGTATGTACATATCTATCTCACTCTCTCTCTCTCTCTCTATATATATATATATATATAGATATATATATATATTACAAATATATATATATTTGTAATATATATGTATATATATATATATAAAGTGAAAAATGGACAGTAAAAATGGATTTAGAATCATATGTTGAAAGAAAAGCATTGTCTAAAGCTCACGTCAAACAATTATAACTGCAAATAAACAGCAAAAATAAATTATTTGAGACGTACATACTAGCAGTATAGCTCGGCGTTGCCTGGGTGTAATGAAGCTTTAAACTAATCGATGGTCCTGCAGGTCAGACTCTTTGGACGTTGGCACGAAAGACTAAAAAGCTATAGTTGTTTCCAGTTAAAGCGAAACCGTAGACTGAAGGAAAAATGAATGGATGTAAATCAAATTTTGATTTCCTGGTATCGATATCAAATTTTCTGCACTATTGTAAGAACTGCAACCTTGAAACTTCTGAATATCGTTTCTTATGTCTTTGTCTATGAGTGTATCAAATTTGATTAAAATCGGACTAATCCTTCTATAACACGATTTTTTCGATATTCGATTTTCGATATTTATTGGGAGTACCAAGCTAAGTACACTCGCAGACGCTTATAGTACAACTGTGTAAATTTTCAAGAAAACCGGTTTAGCCATTTCAGAGTCTATAGGTAACGGACACACACACACAGACACACACACAGACAAACTTCCATTTATAAATAAGTTTAGATATACAAATTATTAAAACAGTTTTTGAAAAAGTATTTGACCAGTTCCGAAATTATGTTTAAAATTAATGTTTTGAGTATATTTCATGCTTGAATGTGTAGAATATTATGGAATAGTCTAGAACATGAATTACTTAAATATGTTAGCTATCTTGATGATTAGTTCATCCCAAGACGTCGCTTTAACAGTACTACAGGATGACAAAGCAAAGACAGCTGTCAAAAGATATTAAAGATCGAATTATTTTTGCCCATTAAGAAAAAGAAAGCTATCATAAGATTTCTAAAGACCTATGTATACCTGTGAGCACTGCTGGGTACGTAATTAAGAAATGGAAAGCCTTCGGTTCTCATGAAAGTATGACAAGAACAGGTGCACCGTGCAAAATATCACAAAAATGTTCACGGAAAATAGTACGGCAAGTAAAGAAAAACCCTTTTGTGACTCGGAGAAAACATCCAAAAGATCTCAGCAATGCAGGAACTCACATATGCAAGAGGAACATAAGTTCTGAATTTCACCGACAATAATTAAAATCTCGCTCTCCTCGCAAAACCCCATTGCTAAAAAAAAACGTCATTTAAAATGAATTTGCCACATCGAATTTACAAAAGTATGATGACTATTATAAGAAGATTTTATGGTCTGTGAAAACAAGACTGAACTTTATGGCCACAACGATGCTACCCATGTTTAGAGAAAGGATGGAACAGCCTTTAATCAAAAGAACACAATCCCCACTGCAAAGCACGGAGGCGGTACCATTATTGTTTTGGGATGCTTTGCATATAATGGTACGGGACAACTGAAAATTATTGAGGGAACAATGAATGCAGCCAAATATATTCAGATTTTAAAAGATTGCTTGAATTCATCAGGTGAAGAATTTGAACTTGGACCAGATTGGGTTTTTCAACAGGACAATGATGCAAAGCATACGGGCAAAGCAACACGTGTATGGCTTCAAAACAATAACATCAACGTGTTGACATGGCCCAACCAATAGCCGGACATGAATCTAACAGAGAATCTTTGGAGAACACTAAAGAATCAGTTTTGTGAAAGGCGACCAAAAAAACCAAAGAACCTCAGTGAATTGAAAGTTTTTGCAAAAGAAGTGTGGGCTAAAAATCCCACCAAATTATGCCAGGCGCTTGTAAAGAGGGAAATGAACAGACTGAGAGCTGTGATTGCGAATGAAGGAGGACCAACTAAATATTAAACGCATTTAAAGCATAATTTATATTCTGTTCAATTACTTTTTTCACTACCTGTTTGATCTGAATGTGCAACGACTTGTTTGAAAATTGGAATAATATGAGAATGAAATCTCAAACTGAGGGAATTTCATAAGACTTGTTATATACAAATCTGGCTAAAAACCAATTAATTTAAAACAGAAGGAGGCAGACTTTTTAGTGTGTATATTATCATTATACACGCCCAACAACTGAGAGTGTTCTAATTATATATATATATAGTGAGGTGAAAAACAGTAGCTACTCTGGCATCTATGCATCGTTCATTCAGCATTGAATTAGAACACTCTCAGTTGTTGGGCGTGTATAATGATAATATACACACTAAAAAGTCTGCCTCCTTCTACCGAGCGCCCGTAGCTCAGAGGTAGAATCACCGACTGACGCCAATTCGGTAGGGTTTCAATCTGGGAAATAAGCAATCAGCTGTCTAATACAGTGAAACAGATCTGTCTGCGGATGATATATATATATATATATGAGTGAATACAGAACGAAGAAAGAATTCTTACAACGTCCAAAACATTAATTTAAAACAGTGCTCGGTATGTATATATATATATATATATATATATATATATATATATATATATATATATATATAGTGAGGTGAAACAAGTATTTGGACAGTAAAAAAATAGAGCTGATGGCATTGTGACTGCATGGTAATTTCGGTTGAGCTTATGTTTCAAATAGTTTAGGCTCAAGTCCAGTGGCTTTCAGAGTTGTTTTGAGTTAGTCCTTGAATCTTTAGAGATGGCAACCCTGTGTTTTTTTCTTTGAAGTGAGTTTGCTTTTGAAGTAACACTTGGGTATCATTTAAATTCTTATTCTAACAAGAAGGGTTAGCCATTTCTTGTAGTTTAACTTCAATAATATGACAGTCCTTTTCATATTTGGCATGCATATATATTTTATATACAAACTATTAAAACAGGTAATGAAAAAAGTAATAGGTACAGCCTGAGAGCAGTGCTTGCAAATGGAGAAGGACCAACTAAATATTAAACGCATTTAAAGCATAATTTATATTCTGCCCAATTACTTTTTTCACTACCTGTTTTAATAATTTGTAGATAAAAAATATATACGTGTCAAAAAATTTATTTTTGCTGTTTCTTTGCATTTATAATGGTTTTACAAATACATTGTGAGCTTTAGACAATGCTTTTCTTTCAATATATGATTCTAAATACATTTTACTGTTTAAATACTTGTTTCACCTCACTATATATATATATATATATATATATATATATATATATATATATATATATAGACACTACCGGCCATAATTATTAGGCCACACAATTTTTTTTAATGTATTTCATACTATTTTAGAATTTATTGCCAAATAAATAATTCGAAATGAAAATAGAATGTTTCTTATGTTATTATTACTTTGCAAAATTTTACATGGCAGCCAGGAAGCCTTTGCTTCACCCACCCAATAAAAAGAAGAGACAAGCATGGGGAAGAGATCACAAAAACTGGACACCAGAACAGTTCATTTGATGCACATGTTATTGTGCAGTATTAACAAAAGAACCATTCTATTTTCATTTAGGATTATCCACTTGGCAATAAGTATTAAAAATAGTATGAAATACATCATTTTTTTTAAAAACTGGGGTGGGCTAATAATTATGGCCGGTAATGTATATGTACCCCATTGATTGTAATAAAGGTTTTGGGTCGAAATTTCTAGTACATGATGAAGGCCGGAGCGTACAACGGCTGAAATGTCGCAAAGTAATAATAACAAAAGAAAAATTCTATTTTCATTTACAATTATTTACTTGGCAATAAAGAATAAAAATATTATAAAATACACCATTTTCTTTAAAAAAAATGTGATGGCCTAATACTTATGGCCGGCAGTATATATATATATATATATATATATATATATATATACTATTTAAATGCACTTTGGTTTGTGTTGATATACGATTCATCCGAAATAATTCAGTCAGTCATAGGCCAAATCAAAACGAAAACGAAAGGAAATCACGAATAAATATTTTATTTCAATTCTGTTTTTTTTTCTTCTTCTCTTCTCTTGCTCTTATCAGCCGCTTGCAAATATTTGTCAATCGACGAGTGGACGAGAACCACGCCAGCGACCTCTTATCTGTTTTTACTTTTATGTCCGCCATAATAGCCAAGTCGACTGATAAGGAAATCAATAAAGAAGTAACATTTTGTCACGGCACCGTGTCAGTTCATATCTTCGGCCATATTAGCCGACAAAATTATATGGAAATCCGTTTTCTTCGTCTTGTGTTGTACACCAGAGTCGCCTTCGGCACGTATTAATGCAGTCCGGATTTTTTGTTCCTCCTCTTTACTTGTTTCTCTCTCTCCCCCTCCCCGTCTCTATATTCCTCTCTCTCTCTTATATATATATATATATATATATATATATATATATATATATATATATCATCCACATAAAAGCCTGTATCACAGCACATCAATGTGGCTAGTTATCCACTTGCTTGTGGCCGGGATCGAAGCCCGACCGATTCGGTGTCAGTCGGAGTCGCTAAATCCTAAGCCTTAGATGTATAGAAACAGAGAAGAGAAATTTTAACGTGTTATATATAAGAGATGTCTACACACGCCAGTCACCGAAAGAACTCAATTCATTGCTGATATATATATATATATATATATATATATATATATATATATATATATATATATATATATATATGTGTGTGTGTGTGTGTGTGTGTGTGTTGAATGTAAAGAATTTGTGACTTTAACTGAGCAGGTCCATCCAGACTTCGGCGTTTCGGCAGGCCTCGTCATGATAATGTCACCCATCAGGGATGTTTTTTCTTTGCAGTTTACATATGGAATAAATAAATTGCTAAAAATGTGAATTAAAGTATGAATTGATAAATAAAAATATATAAAACAGAACTGCTACTACTACTACTACTAATACTACTACTAATAATAATAGCAGTAGTATTATTATTAATAATAACAAGAAGAAAAAGAAAAGAAAGAAGACGCAAAGCTTTATCACTATAAAAATGCATGTGATCATAGGTTCTTTGATGTTTTTCTAGAAAAATTATCAGTAGAAAATCTCTAGCAATTACTATCCTTAGCTCTGGTTGAGACACGGAAGGAAATGCCACCATGATCAAATACAAACAAGATTTGCATTTAGTAGATTCTGTAGAAAAGCAAAACAAGCCAGGAACCAACTATTGTGGCAAAAAATATGAAAAAGAAAGCGAAAATTAAAGTTTTTGAACAGATGACACAATGCTGGCAAGACAAACGTCTGCTTGGCCAATATCCAGAACGTGCCAATAAATCCAATTTTGATAAAGTTAATACTCATCGATGTTTACGTGCATCTGGATTAAAGTTTGAAACGCAAGACCAAAGACTTTTCACTAAGAACATTCAGGCGAATATCATATGTAATAAAGTAGATCCAAATTGCAGGTTCTGTGATAAATACCAAGAAACAATAAACCATCTAATATCAGGATGTTCTGTACTTGCCCCAAATGAATATAAAAATTGTCATAATAGAGTGGGGAAATATTTACACTGAACAATGTGTAAACGCTAAGGAAAATATGTAAACAAACACTGGTATGAACATCACCCAGCACCGGTGACAGTAATAGATGTCAACATTCTATTGGATTACGCCATCTACACAGAGAGAAAAATTGAAGAAGATAGGCCGGACATTATTGTTAAAAACCAGAAAGAAAAATCTTTCCTAATAATTGATATGGCTTGTCCAGCGGATTGTAACATAGCAAACAAGGAATTTGAAAAACTGTCAAAATATAAAGACCTGGAAATTGAAATAGAAAAAATGTGGAAATTGAAAACAAACAATCGTGCCAGTGATAGTAGGTGCACTTGGAATGATAAAAAATGGAACAAAACAACACATTGAAAGAATCCCTGGAAACCCCAGCTTAAGAGATATAAAAAATTGTCTTGTTAAGTACAGCCCACACACTCAGGACAACTTTTTCTATGTAACGCTAGGGATGTTAGGGGAGATAGAAAAAACATGTAATGGAGCCATAACAACACAACACGCCTTGTCTTAGGTCGGTCTTCCCGCAGACTTGGTAGGTAGTGAGACCATAGCAGAAATCGAAATATGATGAAAAATGACATAATAATATTAATCGGAAGAAGCAGAATAAAATGAAATCTAAGGAAAAAATAATAAACAGAAATTCAAGGAAATAAGAAAAAAAGAGAGAGATAAAAATGTAGTGTGAGAAGAAATGTAACGGGAACAGAAGAAAAATCCAAGGAAATAAGATTAAAAAAAATGAAATGGAATAAAAGGAGGACGGGTAAGAAGAAAAAGAAGAAGAAGAAAAAGAAGATGAAAGAAAACAAGAAAATTAAAAGCAGCAATAATAATAATAATAATAATAATAATAATAATAATAATAATCTAAAAAATAACGATATAATAATAACATAATGAGAAAAATAATGTTTTAAAATTTGGATTTGACATGGAAGATATATATATATATATATATATATATATTGTAATAGTTGTTACAATCGTTTATAAATTCATAGTATCACTACACTAAATTCTTCGCGTTTCGAAGCTGCTTTGCGTGCTTCTCATCGGGTGACAAAACGCGAAAATTTTTGTGTAGTGATACTATGAATTTATAAAGCATTGTAACAATTATTACAATATAACGCTCTACGTTTGTATCGAGCACTCTTTATAAAAGTAAATGAATGAACAGCAGGTCAACAAACCTACGGATTCCACAATTTTGTTGCAATATATATATATATATATATATATATATATATATATATATATATATATGCGTGTATGTAGGAGAGTGCGCGTACACGTTTGTTTGGCGCACGTGTACGTTTGTGTGTATGTCTGTGTTCGTGTTAGTATGTGCTAAAAATTTATCAATGTATATTGTTTATCCATATAATTCTATATTATGTATCTAAGTGTATACATATATATAAATATATAAACATATATATATATATATATATATATATTTTTTTTTTAATTCAGATACTTCAATCCAAGGGAAAAAACCCGATCCTAATTAATATTAAAAATTTTATTTTAATATTAAAAAATGATACAGGAAGAGAGCTCCATGTAATAAAATATTACAGAGCAAATATATATTAAAAAAGGATTAATTCAAAGATCTTCATATCGAAATGGCCATTCAACATCTTTGAATTAATCCTTTTTTAATATATATATATATATATATATTATAAATCTATATTATATTATATATAATCTAATATATATATATATATATATATATATATATTATAAATCTATATTATATTGTATATAATCTATATATATATATATATATATATATATATATATATATATATATGCGTGTATGTAGGAGAGTGCGCGTGCACGTTTGTTTGTGCGCACGTGTACGTTTGTGTGTATGTCTTTGCTCGTGTTAGCATGTGCTAAAAGTTTATCAATGTATATTGTTTATCTATATAAATCTATATTACGTATCTAAGTATATACATATATATAAATATATAAACATATATATATGTATATATTATAAATCTATATTATATTATATATGATCTAAATTATATATATATATATTATAAATTTATATTATATTATATATAATCTAAATTATATATATATATATATATATATATATATATATATATAGTGCTTTTTCTTATCATCCCATCGGATTTCCACTTCTATTTTATCAGTATTTGATCTCTGATTCATACAATGTGTATCTTATTTACAAATAAATGAAGGTCGATTCGTACAGGCCATAGTGATTGTTTTCTCAATGATCGCTCACAAAATGAAACCAAAAATGATCCGTCAACAAAGTATGAAATATTTTCATTGAAATCTTGTATCTTCTGCCAAATATGTTTATCAAATAGTTTTGTTCTGCTTTTTGTTTCTCTATTGTTTTGTCAAATACATCTCCAAGTTGTGTCTATAGAGTATTTCTCATATTCATCCCACGCAATATGAAACAGACATAAATAAAAAAAGAAAACAAAATTCAATGAAAAAAATGTCGACAATAGGCGAAGTCGAATTACAAAATGGCCGACACGTAAGTTTACTTTTTGATTATTAATTGCATTTAAAAGAAACGGATGTAAGTAATTTTTTAAAAATTTGTTTTTGGCATGAAATTATATATATATATATATATATATATATATATATATATAGTTTTTTCTAACTATATATATATATATATATATATATATATATATAGTTAGAAATAGTTAAAGAAAAAATAGAAAAATCCTATACATAATAACATTAATTAACGACAAGATAACAATGTTTCTACTGTGTTCGTAATTTAGCATACGCAAGACCCTGTTTGCATAAACTTTACACATGTTTAATTCCAAGTAAAACAAAATTAACCTTGATAATGGCTAAAAGCATAGCCGAAAGCGTTGGTACAAAAGCTTTAGACAGTTATTATATAATCTGAGTTCCGAAAAGAAAGCATTTACGAAATCAGGAAAATATTTAATGATAATCACTTGTCTATCATTTGCAATGAAACCTTTCTCTCTCTCTCTCTCTCTATATATATATATATATATATATATATATAGACGATTGTCATCTGCAGACACATCTCTTTCACAGCATATCAGTACAGCTTAGCCTCCGGTCGCGTCCTAACCCAGGATTGAAACCGACCAAATTGATGTCAGTCGGCGATTCTACCCCTAGGCCACGAGCGTCCGGCAGAAGAAGGTATGCTTTTTAGCGCGTATAAACACGCCCAATAGCTAGAGTGTTCCAATTCATTATCGAATGATTATCATATATAGTTAGATATGAATAATGAAACAGTGAGATAAATATATAGATCTGACCAGAATTAACAGATACGTAGATATATAAAAAGAATCAGAGAAAATAGATAGATAGATAGACAGACAGACAGACAGACAGATAGATAGATAGATAGATAGATAGATAGATAGATAGATAGATAAATAGATAGATAGATAGATATTTGTTTCACAGTCGTCTGCCATTTTTATACACGAAACCAGTAAATGAAAATACTTTAGTAATTTTGTTTGTTTTGTATTTATCAAAACAAGTAACTTTTTTTAAATTACTGCAAATTTTTAATTCTGTGATGAATCTGGGTTCTACACTCCCAACTTTCAACAGTCAACCTTCCACATTCATCACGAATGAACGAGTTAGAGAGAGTTTGGACATGAAAGTGGTGAGTGGACACGAAAAATGGACGCCTAATATTTCAGTATAAACCCGAAGAAAAATCTATTCATAAATCATACTTGAATATTTATACGCCGCACTGTCAAATCTTGCACATTAACGATTCTTTGGAGAAAAATGTTTCGTTGGAATGCGTCGCGTGATGTTGAAGGAAGATCAGAAAAAGACTTAACCCGTGACCCGCTATCTTTTCCCGCCTTTTACTGTCTGTCAACGAGGAAGCCGACAAAATGGCGTCTCCGGTTTGATTTATTTTCAGTGCAGTCTTCAAAATCCAATATATATTTTAAAATTCAATACTTCATTTGCTTTAACTCTGTTGGCATTTTTTTCTTCTTAGCGTTGAAATTCTGAATGGGAACTTATTTCAAACAATGGCACGATGATAACCTTGGGTTGTTTTTCTGTTACCTACCTTATGATGCAGTAAATACTGGCTTATTTATCTTTTCACCCCAAGAAAGGCGGTACTGTCACTGATACGCAGGGGGGTGGGCTACATAAGAGTTAATATTTAGAAAGGGAGAGAGTGAGGAGAGAGACAGACCAGTTAGAGGGTGTGTGGGAGTAGGGGTAAGAGAATGATGGGAACACACTTGCGAAGATAGAGAGAAAGGAAAAGATATACAGGGTGATGTAAAAAGAACTGGAGTCAAGTGATTAAGAGATTGGTATTGACATTGCTTCTAAATTCCTGGGGGTTGTACCGTCAGGAATGCAAGTATATAGAAGGGAGTTCCACAAGTGGACATTGCGAGAAAAGAAGCTGTTGGAGTAGAAATGTCGGCTGCATTTGGAACGAGAATTCGGTGAGCCGAGTTCGGATTCCAGTTGAATTCTTTGCATTCACTTACGAGCAAATACCCTTAGGAAAGGTATTATTACGTTTCTTCTCCCTCCGGCTATAAGTTATACAGGAGCTCAGATTGGGGTCTATAACCTTGGTTGGCATCCAGTTTACCGCAGAAAATGATTGCAACATACTGCCGGAAAAAATTTGTCTGCCTAGTCAGTTATGTTTCTTTACAGATATCGCTCAAGCGTGTCTCACGCATGTCACTTAAGTAACTGACTGACCAATTGATATAATGCCTTTTGAAAAGTAATACATTTCTTTCCCCTAAGTATGGGTTAAAGAGTAAGTACTGAGCTCTTAGGTAACAGCTCGTCCGCGAGAAAGAAAATGCACAATTCGAAGCCTCAGAAATGTTATTAACGATTTATCTCCCCAAGCATGATAAAATAGCCAAGATAAATTTGAATGCATCCTTCAAAAATAATAACTAGCAGTATAGCCCGGCGATGCTCCAGTGTAATGAAAGCTTTAAAACTAATACATGATCCTCGAGCTCAGACTCTTTGGACGTTGGCACGAAAGACTAAAAAGCAATAGTTGTTTCCAGTTAAAGCGAAACGGTCGACTGAAAGAAAAATGAATGGATGTAAGACAAATTTTCATTTCCTGGTATCGATATTGAATAAGATTTTTTCGTCGTGAACTGAATTTTGAAGGCTAAATATGTCCTCTGAGTAAATGGTATCATTGATGAGACTAAGAACTACAATTATACCTACTTAGAGCCAAACCCGAAGCAAAAACTAAAATAAAAGGGCTGAAAAAAATACAGACATAGAGGCAGATAAACAGACACACACACAAACATCTTGACTTTTATATATATATATCTTATCAATTTTCTGCACTATTGTAAGAACTGCAACCTTGAAACTTCTGAATATTGTTTCTTATGTCTTTGTCTATGAGTGTATTAAATTTGATAAAAATCGGACCATTCCTTCTATAACCCGATTTTTTCGATTATCTATTTTCGATATTTATTGAGGGTACCTCGACACAAAACCTAGCTAAGAACACTCGCAGACGCTTATAGTACAACTGTGTAAACTTTCAAGAAAATCGGTTCAGCCGTTTCGGAGTCTATAGGTAACGGACACACACACACACAGACACACATACACACACAGACAAAGTTTCATTTATAAATAAGTTTAGATAATAATATTAATGATAATAATAAATAATAACAATTATTATTATTATGTCATTTTTTCATCATATTTCGATTTCTGCTTTGGTCTCACTACCAACCAAGTCTACGGGGAGACCTAAGGCAGGTAGTGGCGTGTTGTTATGACTCCATTTCATGTTTTTCTATCTTCCCTATCATCCCTAGCATTACATAAGTAAAGTTTTCCTTAGTGTGTGGGCTGTACTTAATAAGACAATTTTTTGTATAGCTCTTAAGCTGGGGTTTCCAGGGATTCTTTCAATGTGTTGTTTTGTTCCATTTTTTATCATTCCAAGTGCACCTACTATCACTGGCACGATTGTTTGTTTTCAATTTCCACATTTTTTCTATTTCAATTTCCAGGTCTTTATATGTTGACAGTTTTTTCAAATTCCTTGATTGCTATGTTACAATCCGCTGGACAAGCCATATCAATTAATAGACAAGTTTTCTCCTTCTGGTTTTTAACAATAATGTCTGGCCTGTTTGCTTCAATTTTTATTATTATTATTATTATTATTATTATTATTATTATTCAGCGATTCCAGTCAATAAAACACCGTGATGACAAGCGAAGCTGCAGGTCCAAACAAACCCCAACCACTGAAGTATGCAAGGCTGGAGCGAAACGAAAACAAGACATCTTTTGAAATACTGTGACGTCACCAGTCGTGGTTTCTCTTTAGATGTTTTTAGCAGCTATCGTGCGGAGACCCATATCACCGCTGCTCCTTCGTTTGTGCACGCGAAGCGTTGCTTCGATCTCGTGATTCCACACATATCAATCGGTAGGATAAAACTAACCTGTATCACGACGGTCAGTTTAAAAGAAGTAGAATTCTGACCTTGTCAGTTCTCCACCCACCCCTACCGAGACGGACGGACTAGATTTATTTAGCCTGGACGACTAGTCTATAAAGACAGTTCTGAATTCAAACAACCTTAAATAATAATGCAGATTGGCTACTTTTTGTATGACTAGTCAAACAGTTCAAGAGAAAGATACTTTTTTTTTTTCTTAATTGTATCACCCCGAGCAAGACGGTAACGCCACTGATGTGCAAGGAACTAAGTAATAGTGAAAAGATTGGAAAAGAGAGAGCCGGAAACCACATCCTAAACAGGGAACAAGGGATGAGCCTCTTAACTGTTCAATAGACGTGGGTGGAGTGTGAACCGGGCGATAGATAGATCTATCTACTCCAATTGAAAAAAAAAAACAAAGTGAGAAGATTGGAAAAGAGAAAGCCGGAAACCACATCCTAAACAGGGAACAAGGGATGAGCCTCTTAACTGTTCAATAGACGTGGGTGGAGTGTGAACCGGGCGATAGATAGATCTATCTACTCCAATTGAAAAAAAAAACAAAGTGAGAAGATTGGAAAAGAGAAAGCCGGAAACCACATCCTAAACAGGGAACAAGGGATGAGCCTCTTAAACTGTTCAATAGACGTGGGTGGAGTGTGAACCGGGCGATAGATAGATCTATCTACTCCAATTGAAAAAAAAACAAAGTGAGAAGATTAGAAAAGAGAAAGCCGGAAACCACATAATAACAGGGAACAAGGGATGAGCCTCTTAACCTGTTCAATAGACGTGGGTGGAGTGTGAACCGGGCGATCTGAATTCAAAATCGGATAAACAATATGGCGTACAGAGCTTTTTGGATTTGGTAGGGCAACATGTCTAGCTTTCATATAAACCTTCTTAATAACGCTGACTTGGAGAAGGAAAATTAAATTCAGCACATTGTAAATAATAAGACAGACGTTACTCTCTCGTCATTGTAACTGATTTTGAAGCAACCTGCAAATAATCGTGTAGATTTGACTCTAAAGAGTTGAGCAACAACCAGTCTAGGATAAGAGAACTACGAATTAGTATCCCTCCATAAATAGTAGAGTAGACTTCTCTCTTTAGACTTGAAAGGGTAATTAGTCAAAGAGTCACCTAATAATTCAAATCAAGATTGATGAAGATATTTTATCGTAGACTCACCTATTATGGCTAAAGCTGCACTACATATCGTTTCTTTAACCCCTTAATAGTTTACTTGACTCATCATGAATAAGTTTTATAAAGGTGATTAAAATTAGCAAGAAAAGCTCTGTGGTTGATTCAATTCATTTTATGTTTCCACCTATTTTCAGACTTATCCAATGAAAAGAGAGATGTATTCTTGTAAATATTCTTTAAAATTATATCAACCCTTTCCTTAACAGAGATATTGGTAAATAAATTTTCAACATCAGGTGAAACAACAGCTTCACTTATAATTAAAGATTAGACTTACTATACCACGGTAGCTACTGTTGACTTGTATAACTGAGGTACCATTCTATGACTATCAAACAATATATACGTACAACGTGATGGTGTTTCCATGACTTTATTTCTAGATCCAAAATTTAAAAACTTCTACATATCTTATCTGGAAATAAAATATTTAATACCTTAAAAAAACTTCGTCTACCTAAGGTATGCAAATTATACTTTTTATAATGAATACATGAATTACAAAAAAAGTCCATATTGTTATGGACCAGGTTAACGTCCGAAAAGAACAACACGACCACAAGAATAGAGATAACAAATATATATTTACAAGAAATAACAATACAAAATGTGGAAGATGTTAATATGACTGTCAGACTGGTTTGGAGTGAACTACTACCAACTTGACACTCTCTCTCTCTTGAGAGGCGTAGTATATATAGTGTTAGGAAGAGTTAATTCTTGAGTTACAGGTAAGAATTTATGACATATATGAACTTAACAATAATAATAAAATTTCTTTTCTCGATAAAAAATGGAAAGTACTAGAAAGTAATTGATACTCACCTGAAGCGAGCTGAATGTATAATGCTCCACTTTTTTTTTTAATCATCTCACCCCGAGCAAGGCGGAAACGCCACTGATGTGCAGGGGGCTACATAAATATAAAAAGATTAATTAGAAAAGAGTGAGGAGTACAAACTAGTTAGAAAGGAACAATAGAAAGCTGAGAAAGCAGGTGCGATGACAGATACATAGGTGGAGAGAAAGGGAGGGTTATACAGGGGTGGGGAGAGAGCTAGAGTCCAGTAGTTTGTAGATGAGTATTGACTTTGCATTTAAATTTCTGGAGGTTGTAGCCGTCAGGAAAGCAAGAATACGGGAGTGAGTTCCACAGGCGGGAAGTGCGAGAGAAGAAGCTGCAGGAGTAGAATTGTCGTCTGCATTTGGCTAACCTGACTGTGAATGGGTGGGACCCAGATGCCAGTCTGGTTGCACGAATAACACCTGAATGCCAATGACTTTGCCACTGAGCTTCTCTACGGCATATGAATTCACTGAATTTCTTTTAATGTGTTCCTCTCGAATTTATATTTAAATTGAGGTTCATCAGGAGAGAATATGCACCGTTTCGACGCCTTCCTCTCAACGGTATCACTTGCACACCGGCGCTCTCACTGATGTAAGGCTCCATTATAACGATATAGAAGTGTGTTGTAGATATATTAGCTTAAATGTCTCACGGCGAAATTAGATTTACGAAAAATACACATCAATTCCAGTTGAATTCATTGCATTCACTTACGTGCAAATACCCTTGGGAAAGGTATTAATCCGTCTCTTCCTTCCAGTTATGGGTTAAATAACAGGACAGACTGGGTTCTATAGACTTGGTTGGCAACCAGTCTACCGCAGAAAGTAATGGAAACCTACTGAGGATAATCTTCTGCCCAGTCTGTCATGTCTCTTTCGAGACATGATCGCCCAAGCGTGTTACACGGATGGCACTTAACTGACTGACAAATCAATAACAATGTATTTACTACCTCACCATATAAAAAATACCGAGCACCATCTGGTTCACGGTCAACTATAAGCATGATTGTCTTAAATATTACAATTATATAAAATTTAGTAAACCGCTCAAATGTTTAACTCCCCCATAAGAAAGATTTTCTGCATTGAATTAAAAAAACATTTAACTGTCATATCTGTTAGGGCGCCACTCCTATTTGACTACAAATGGACTGTTCCCATTGCCATATATAGCAATGGTGGATTCTCTACAGAGGAGTCGCACCGAGTCACTAGACTGACGACTCTACGACACTGTCAGTACTCTGCCTTCGGGTAGAGGGCGCTCTCTGCTTCCGAGCAGAGAGCAATAACCCAGTCGTGGTTCCGCCGAAGGGTAGAACCACGACTGGGGAAAAATAGACAGACATTTTTTGGCCCGGCTATATGGCCGGGAATACCCACAATAAATTGACCATGTGTCACATCCAGCCTTGCGTGGGAAGGCTAGTAAATACAGTCGTACCGAGTCACTAGACTGACGACTCTACGACACTGTCAGCTCTCTGCCTTCGGGCGGGGGCGCTCTCTGCTTCCGAGCAGGGAGCAATAACGCAGTCGTGGTTCCGCCGAAGGGTAGAACCACGACTGGGCAAAAATAGACAGATATTTTTTGGCCCGGCTATATGGCCGGGAATACCCACTATAAAATGACCATGTGTCACATCCAGCCTACGTGGGAAGGCTAGTAAATACAGTCGTACAGAGTCACTAGACTGACGACTCAACGACACTGTCAGCCCTCTGCCTTCGGGTAGAGGGCGCTCTCTGCTTCCGAGCAGAGAGCAATAACCCATCGTGGTTCCGCCGAAGGGTAGAACCACGAGTGGGCAAAAATAGACAGACATTTTTTGGCCCGGCTATATTGCCGGGAATACCCACAATAAAATGACCATGTGTCACATCCAGCCTTGCGTGGGAAGGCTAGTAAATACAGTCGTACCGAGTCACTAGACTGACGACTCTACGACACTGTAAACACTCTGCCTTCGGGTAGATGGCGCTCTCTGCTTCCGAGCAGAGAGCAATAACCCAGTCGTGGTTCCGCCGAAGGGTAGAAGCACGACTGGAGCAAAAATAGACAGACATTTTTTGGCCGGGCCATATAGCCCGGAAATCCCAGTCATAACTGAACATTTGTCACATGTTGCCCTTACTGGGAGGGACAACTAAATATAGTGGTAGAGAGTCACTTGAGTGTCTCTAATCAGTTACTGAAGAGTTAGTGCGAGTCAGTGAAGAGTTAGTCACACTTCCGGTGGCGTACCGGAAGTAATCACGTATACACACGTCTTACGACGGATTGGACTCTTGTATCTTTCTATTGTAAATATTACTAATCACTTCTGTTCACACTAACCGTTTTTCCGCGGAATACAACTTATATTCTGATTCTGTTGTTGAGTTATTCATTTATACGTGGCGACATAACAATTTCCTAATTAAATCGTTGACCAACAAACTAGATCCATTAGAAATATTAACATTAATAAAAAAAGATAATCTTTCCTCAAATAACTCTAAACATTTCAACATTTTATATCGTAATCAAACTGTAAACAAGATAAAAAAAATCCTAAAAGAAACGCATAACTATTAATAATATCACCTATAGATCACAGTACAACACAAAAATCTAATAATGTACTTTAATAAATTTAATAAAATAATGTACTTTAATAAAATAAATTTAATAAAATAATGTACTTTAATAAAATAAATTTAATAAAATAATGTACTTTAATAAAATAAATTTAATAAAATAATGTACTTTAATAAAATAAATTTAATAAAATAATGTACTTTAATAAAATAAATTTAATAAAATAATGTACTTTAATAAAATAAATTTAATAAAATAATGTACTTTAATAACTTTAATAAAATCAACTTAATCATCCGCAATAACTCCGTTCTATCAACTCACGTTTCGCAAAGCATCAACACTGAATAGCAATTCAAATATCATCGAGGCGGCTTAGGCTCCACATTTACGATTCATCAATGATTGCTCATTTAAAGAAATTCCTGTCCAAATTCATACACCAGTATGGAAATAACAAGCAGAAGCTTCAAATTTTCGAAACCATCTTTATCAAAAAATTACTACTGACACTAAACAAAATCGCTGTAAAGCAAAGCAATTATGACAGAAATAAAAGCTTTGCCAGGATTCGACATTGGCCGCTACAATTTCAACAATATCAGATACGCGGATGACACGGTGCTGATAGCAGACACGGAAAAGAAAGTGCAAGACCATCTTCCGAAGTTAGCAAAAGAAAGCGAAAAGAAAGGATTGAGCATAAACTTCAAGAAAATTGAATGTATGGTCATCAGCAAAAAGAGGAGACCAATATGCCAACTGCAAGTCGGAGAATCTAAAATAAAACAAGTAAAAAATTCAAATGCTTAGGAAGTGTTTTGACAGAGGATGGAAAATGCGACATAGAGATACAAAGACGCATTGGCATGGAACAAAGACACGTTTCAGAAGCTAACCAGAATACTGAAAGACAAGAAAATCTCATTAGAATCAAATAAAAGAGTGCTTGACGGCTATATGATATCTCTCCTTCTGTATGGAAGTGAATGCTAGACGATCTCATCAAAGATGAAGTAGAGGCTTGAGGCAGCAGAAATCTTGCTCTACAGAAGGATGCTGAGGATACCATGGACGAAGCACGTGGGCAACAATGAAGTGTTGGAAAGGGTGTAAACGAGAATAAAACTGATACTTTTTTTTTCAATCATTTCACCCCAAGCAAGACATTCCACTGCCACTGTTGTGCAGGGGGTTACATAGGGGAAAGTGACGAGAAAGAGTGGTTAGATATAGGAAATGTCAGAAGGAGAGTGATAGACGGGTAAGGATAGCGAGGATGAGGCTTGGGTAGATGGGAAGGTTGTTTGAGAGAATGGATGCGAGTTAGTGTGTTAGGAGGTGTCTATTGACCTTACATTTAAACTCCTGGAGGTTGTAGCTGTCGGGGAAGCAAGTATGTGGAAGGGGATTCCACAGGATGGAAGTGCGAGAAAAGAAGCTGTTGGAGTAGAAATTGCGGTTACATTTTATCAGGCACCAGTGATCTAAGTTCATCGGAGTAGAAGCCCTGAAAGTATTTATAGAAGAGGCACAGGAAAACCACGTCACGCCGGTGAAAGAATGACTGCAGCCGGTCTGCCAAGTCGGTATCAATCACATTAGAGATTCTCCGTTATATTTTGTCAAGAACCCCGAGGAGAATAGCAGGGGCACCCGCGTTCCTATGGTAGTTTTGGGAGGCATGTCCGTTTAATACCACCTTCAATGTGCGGTTAGAGAAGTTTGACTGGATTAAGTCAAACAAATGTCCAGTTATTCCATAGCTCCGCAGTTTGCGTAGAAGGCCAGCATGCCAAACTCTGTCGAAAGCTTTGGAGATATCCAAGGCAACGGTTCGGGCTTCGCCATTCTTGTCGAGAGCCTGGTATATATACTCGGTGATGGTCGTTAGCATATCAGCAGTAGACCTGGTAAAGCGGAAGCCATACTGTTTGTCCGAGAAAAACCTGTGGGCTGTGAGATGCTGAACCCCCTCGGCGTTGATAGTGGCTTCGAACACATTGCCAATGATCGGAATAAGGTTGATAGGGCGGTAATTAGTGGGGTTAGAGGGTTCTCCAGTATTCTTAAATATAGGAACTACAAAGGAAGACATCTAGCAGGCAGGAAAGCAGGAAGCAGATAGGCAGAAGTTGTAGAGCTTAGAGAGGACAGAGGAGACTCCTCCGCTCACTTTGCGAGGGTCAAGTTTTGAGATTATGTTTCAGACCAGCGAGGGTATAATGTGGACGTCATTAGGATCAGCCTTAGTTCTAGGTGGGAAGTCGGGTGTAGAAACTCCAGACGAATCAAGTACCGAATTCGTGGAGAATCTGCGAGCAAATCATTCAGTCTTGTCCGCTGAGGAGGTGAGGACCTCAAATTCATTAACTAATGGGGGGTATTGAAGTCTTACTCTTGTTAAGCACGCTTTTACAGAGTCGCCAGTAGGTGCCGAACTTACAGGATGATATGCGTTGCTTCATTCTGCCAGCAAACAACATCTTAGCTTCGTTATCAGGAAGAAGCAAATGAGGTTCCTGGGACGCGTAATAAGAAAGGAGGGCCTGGAAAACATAATGCTCACAGGTTTGATAAATGGAAAGAGAAACAGGGGAAAGCAACGCGAGACAAACTTGTTAAGTCTGAGCAAATGGTTGACGGAAGGAGCTTAGAAGAGATACCAAGAGAAAAATTACTGAGAGCGACAAGAGACAGAGCCAAGTGGAAGTCCATGATCGCCTACGCCCTGAAGAGATACAGCACATGAAAAAGAAGATCTATCTATCTATCTATCTATCTATCTATCTATCTATCTATCTATCTCAGTCTTTTCGTATCTATCTATCTATCTATCTATCTATCTATCTATCTATCTATCTATCTATCTCAATCTTTTCGTATCTATCTATCTATCTATCTATGTCTCTCTCTCTATCTATCTATCTATTTCAGTCTTTTCGTATCTATCTATCTATCTATCTATCTATCTATCTATCTATCTATCTATCTATCTATCTCAGTCTTTTCGTATCTATCTATCTATCTATCTATCTATCTATCTATCTATCTCAGTCTTTTCGTATCTATCTATCTATCTATCTATCTATCTATCTATCTATCTATCTCAGTCTTTTCGTATCTATCTATCTATCTATCTATCTATCTCAGTTTTTTCGTATCTATCTATCTATCTATCTATCTATCTATCTATCTATCTATCTATCTATCTCAGTCTTTTCGTGTCTATCTATCTATCTATCTATCTATCTATCTATCTATCTATCTATCTTTTCGTATTTTCGTATCTATCTATCTATCTATCTCAGTCTTTTCGTATCTATCTATCTATCTATCTATCTATCTATCTATCTATCTATCTATCTATCTCAGTCTTTTCGTATCTATCTATCTATCTATCTATCTATCTATCTATCTCTCTATCTATCTATCTATCTATCTCAGTCTTTTCGTATCTATCTATCTATCTATCTATCTATCTCAGTCTTTTCGTATCTATCTATCTATCTATCTATCTATCTATCTATCTATCTATCTATCTCAGTCTTTTCGTATATATCTATCTATCTCTCATTTGTGTGTTTTTTATGTGTTTTATTTGTGTCGACAGATTCTAAATATGTGATATAATAAAGAAAAGTTCCTTAATATCCAATGCGTCTTCTCATATTGCGATTCTGTGCAAGTCAGTTTATATCAAATAAAAACGTTTCGGTCGTTAAAGTTCGCTGTAAAAAATAAAAATAAAGCTAGCGGTCTTTCTATATTTAAAACGATTAATGACTATGCCGACAACCAATTTCAACCTCGTTTATGTTTTTAGTTTTGTTCTCTCTTATTTAAGAATCTACTGCCCACAAATAAACATTTAAATATCTCTATTGCTTTACGAATAAGTTTGGCAGATCCTAACTGCACACCCTATTCCACCTTCTTCCTTCTCTCTTCCTCTTCCCAACAAACACTGGGCCCTCGTAAACCCCTTCTTTATCTCCAGCACTCACTGACCTCTCGCTCCAAACTGACCTCTCGTACGAACTGCCCACATAATGAGCTCAAATTATTCTGTAAAAATTATATTTATGAAGCGTAAGTTCAGTCAAGCAATTTTACTGTATTGTTCTTTCAAGTTATAATGGCTAAAGCTAGCTGTGATCGTTGCAGTCGGCGGATTATTTATTGGGATAAAAAAAAATAAAAATGGCGGAAGAAATTACTGGAAAGGAAGAAGTGGAAAAGAAGTGAATATGCTGACGAGGTTGGGTTCCATCTGGGGACGGTGAATAATAAAATAAATAAAGAAACGAAAAAAAAAAGACGGAACATAAAAAATGAAGGTGTGAGGCATGATATGGAGACATGAAAGGTCTTGGTAAGATATACAGAAGAAAAAAGGAAACAAGTCGGAAATGAAAGTAAAAAAAAGAAAAATAAATCCTGTATAAATGAACAAATTTTTAATGAACACCAGAAAAAGATGGCTGAACCAAATACAACTAATGGAAAAAGAGTTAATCAGTAGGAAATAATGGAATTTCAGAGGAAAAAGCGAAAGAAAAAAATAGAAAACAAAAGGCTAAGGAAAGTATGGAAGATGAAGGAATAGAAACAAAAAGAAGAAAAATAGATAAGTAACGTACAGAGAAGAAGAAGAAGAAGAAGAAGAAGAAGAAGAAGAAGAAGAAGAAGAAGAAGAAGAAGTTAAACAAATGCAGAAGAGAATAACAGAAGGAGAAACTCATAGAACAAAAATAAGAGAAGAAAAAATGTCCAAAAAAAATAGAAAACACAAGAAAGAAACACATGTGGTGCAGTGGATATCGACTCGGAACGAAAAATCTGGGAGCCGAGTTCGAATTCCAGTTGAGTTCCTTGCATTCACTTAAGCACAAATACCCTTGGGAAAGGTATTAATCTGTTTCTTCCTTCCAGTAATGGGTTAAATAATAGGACAGATTGACTTATATAGCCTTGGCTGGCAACCAGTCTACTGCTGAATGCAATACCAATCTACTGCGGGAAAATTTTCAGCGCAGTCAGTCATGTCTCGAAAGAGACATGATCGCCCAAAGTGTGTATCATGCATGGCACTTAACTGACTAAACATAATAGATGGAAACATAATTAAATCTTCTACTGGTATAAAGTGAGGGATCGGTTTTCTATTGTCATGAAGTAGTAAAGTGAACCTCCACTAATTACTTCTTCTTCTTCTATGTGCCCTGTCCCTTCAGGACGTAGGGACAGGGCACATAGAAGAAGAAGTAATTAGTGGAGGTTCACTTTACTACTAATTACTACTTAGTGATATAATAATATAATCTAATTCTTCTCCCTACAGCTATGGATTAAATAGCAAAACAAGGTTCTATAGATTTGGTTGGCAACCAGTTTACCGCAGAAAGCAATGGCCACCTACTGCGGGAAAATCTTCCGCCCAGTTAGTCATGTCTCTTTCGAGACATGATCACCCAAAACGTGTATCACGTATGGCACTTAATTGACTGACAAAATAATAAAGGCGGAAGGAGAAATGCGTAGAAGAAAAAGCAGAAGCAACGCATCGAAGGGGGAGAAAGAGAAATGCATAGAAGAGGAAGAGAGGGGGAACGCATAAAAGAAGAGGAGGGGAGGAGGAGGAGGGCTAGGTTCGAAATTAGTTGGAAAAAATGATAAAAAAACAAGACATACTCAAGAAATGACGAATGATTGCACATGAATGACGAATGTAAAAACAGGCGAAATATTTCATTCAAAATGTCCTGAGTTCATTCGAATTTTTACTTTTGATTTCATTCTCTCTGGAAACAGTAAATTCATTCACTGAAGATTTATGAGACTTCGTGTTGGGTTTGATGCGATCATATTGCCCTGAAACAAGATTCGATTCCCCCTTCTAGTCCAGTTCTTGGAGATTCCATGGAAAATCCGATCACCTCCACTAATTTAAAAAAGAACAGATGGATTTTTATTTTTTGAGTGAGAATTAGTAAAAATCCCAAGAAAATAGAAACATTTCGCTGAATATCCAGATCTCTAAAACCGTTTATAGTTATGCAAGCGAAAGAAAAAGTTTATAGCTATAGCATAACACAATCTTATAAATAAATAAAATATTCAAAGTTGCAGAAGCTTTATTATTTAATTTGCAAGCGATCTAATTTCATAATACTTATATATTTTAGCATATTTAACAATTTGTAGCTATAGTATAACATACAATCTTATAAATAAACAAAATTTTCAAACTTGCAGAAGCTTTATTTTTCAATTTGCAAATGATCTAATTCGATAATACTTTTATATTTTGACGCATTTAACAGTCAATAGCAATAACATTATAAACTAACAAATAAACAAAAATGTCCTAGAAATTTCCAGGCAGTTCTAGAATTTTCCAGATGATTTTTTTTTTATAAATGATGCAGGATGATTCCTAAGGTGGGAGTTGGAACTGACATTCGGAAGATAATTTTCGAATGTTCTAAATAAAGAAATTAATATTTGTGTCAAAAGAACCATTCCTGAGTTCTGCCTGAGTTCGTTCCTTATATTAAAGAAAAATAAAATAAACAAATAAATAACAACATCAGAAACTGTTTCCAAAATATTGAGAAAATTTATATTATCTGGAATTTTGTAGTAAGCAGTTCATCTGTATCATTCTAAAAGTAGAGAGCTCCCCGTTTAAGAAAAAGAAAAAGAAAAAGAACATGAGTTAAATCCATTTTTTAAATATTTATAATGATGCTAATTTTTTTCAAGAAAATTAAAAAAATATATTTTATTTCTGAGTCCAGTTTTTCTCTTGGAAGAGGCGAGTGATGAGAAAGAGGAACAAGTTAGAGGGGAGTCAGAGAATGAGTAAGAAAAGGATGAGAATACAGGTATGAAGAGGGCTGCATGAGAGTAGAGTGGAAAGGAAGAAGAAAATGATACAAGGGTTGTCATGGAAAGAATGTGAGTCAAGAAGATAAGAGATGGCAATTGACCTTGCATTTAAATTCTTGGAGATTGTAGCTTTCAGGAAAGTAAGTATGGGAAATGGAATTTCCAGATTCTAGTGGATTTCCATGACATTTTTAATTATTTCACCCCAAACAAAACATAATTGCCACTTGTGCAAAGGGGGTTACATAAGAGGTGAGTGAGGAGAAAGAGGAACAAGTTACAGGTGAGTCAGAGAATGAGTATGAAAAGGATGAGAATACAGGTGTGAAGAGGGCTGCATGAGAGCAGAGTTGAAAGGACAAACAAGGTACAAGGGTTGTCATAGAAAGGATGTGGGTCAAGGAGATAAAAGATGGCAATTGATTTTGAATTTAAATTCTTACGGATTGTAGCTGTCAGGGAAGCAAGTAGACGGAAGGAAATTTCACAGGCGGGAATAGCGAGCAAAGAATCTGAGAGTAGTAGTTGCGGTTATATTTGATTGGTTTCATTGTAAAAGGGTGGGACCTAGCCGCTCGTCTAATAGCTCAGGTAAATTTCTGCAGCGGGGGTACTAGGGAGCTAAGCTCATCGGAGCAGAAGCTGTGAAAGTATTTATAGAGGAGACATAGGGAAGCCACATTACGTCGGCGAGAAAGTGACAGGAGTTGAGCTACCAGGTCGGGATCAATTACATTTTAGATCCTTCGTTGAATTTTGTCAAGAAGCCTGAAATGAATAGCAGAGGCACCCGACCAGATGTGACAGCAGTATTCAATGCACGTACGGATGGTAGATTTATATGTGTACACGATGGATTTAGAGGAGAAAAACTTCCTGGCCCTATAAAGAGAATCAAACTTCCGAGCAGCAGATTTAGCTATGTATTCAATGTAGTCATTTCACTTGAGGTCAACTGATAGATTTAGGCCGAGGAGGCGCAGTGTTTTGCTTTCAGGGAAAATGGCTTGATTTATTCTGATAGGAAGTAGAAGCGGTTGTTTATGAAGGTTAAAAGATAGCACCTTCGTTTAGGAAGCATAAAAATTTACTAGTCATTTCTTACCCCAGTTCACCACAGATTAGAGGTCCTTTTCAAGATCAGCAGTGAAACAATAGCTATCTAATAAGGTTAGAGGGTTAATGTCTTTCTTCCTGGAGTGTTTTGAGGGGGTTTGTTGATATAATTAGACCTGTAGAATTTTTATATAAGATGTTCACAATACTAGATAGACGGCAAAACATAGCATTGTTTATGTACAGTAAAAGAAATAATGTAATTATCAGTGGATGGTCGCCCATTATATATTAATGAAATAATGGCTATCTAATTGTGGTTCGTATTGGTTTTTATAGGAGAAATTAGGTGAACGATACACAGTGTCGGCAACCTATTGTTAATTCACTTGTTGATTATTTAAAAATTTTCTTGTCAACATAAGAAATATAGCTCATGTAAAGATTTACAAGTTTTAGTTTTTTAATATTTTCCATTTTACTGTGGGGGGTGTTTGTGCCTAAGGTACTTAGAAAGAGATTGTCTATTTCTCAATATATTAAACTGTTATATATATATATATATATATATATATATATATATATATATATATATATATATATACTACGCCTCCTTGGCCTTACACTTTCGGCGGACCTCAAATGGAATGACAATATCGAATCCATTGCCAAATCTGCTGCTATGAAAGTCGGCTCCCTGTGCAGGACCCGGAAGTTTTTCCCACCTGAATCTATTCAGCACATATACAAATCTACCATCCGCCCGTGGATTGAATATTGCTGCCATATCTGGTCAGGTGCCCCTGCTGCTCTCCTTGGGCTTCTTGAAAAAATACAAAGGAGGATCTGTAACGTGGTTGATACTGACTTTGCAGACCGGCTGCAACCACTCTCTCACTCTCTCTATCCTTACTCGTCTATCACCCACCCTCTGACATTTCCTATATTTAATCAGCCTTTCTCCACTCTATGTAGCCCCCCTGCGCAGTAGTGGCAGTGACATGCCTTGCTCTGGGTGAAACGCTTATATATATATATATATATATATATATATATATATATATATTTAGTATACCGAGGCAGCAAGTAATTTTCTAAGCATATGCTATTAAATATAAGAGACAATGAATGTCTATTATATCTAATCATGAGCCGTTCTAAACGTCGTATTTTTCTTTAATTTCAGTTAAAAATAAAGACAAAAATTCTCCAACATTTGGATAATTATTTATTGGTTTTTTTCTAAGCTTTCGGTTCACATGAGCCATCTTCAGAGAGGTTGTTTAAACTGAAATATTATAAAATCCACCATCACCGACGATTTTATTTTGTGTTGACATAAAACTCCGCTTGGCAACTGCAATAGTTACCAAAAATAATAAACGCAGTTCTTAAGTTTGCAATGCGGTTTTATGACGTCACACCGCGGGATAGCGCGAAATGACAACAAAACCATGTAGTCAAATGCAATGTAATATGTTATTTCCTGTTTTAAAGTTGATTTTATTGAGTGTTGGTTGTTTTGATTTGATGTACATGGCCTCCAATATCTGCAGGTTCCTCTCACCGTGTGTATGAGTAAGGATCACCGTATTGTTGACCAAAATCTGTTTGATATTACCTACATGTTTATGTTTTTCAGAGAAATGTTGTTTAATAGTACTCTGATCAGAAAGATGACATGTAAGTCTACGGGTGAGCGTGGTTGTAGTAAAACCAATATATGTACTAGGTTTTGATTAGTATCAGAGATGCAATCTCTGAATGGGCATGTAAATTGGTACACTACATTGGTTTTTTGTAGAGAATTTAGTTTAATGCTATATATATAAAGCATCTGCAGATCGTCCTATTTCGCTGTATTACAGCTCATAAGTTATACATCCGAGATTGCTTCCAGCCAGGACTGAAACCCAACCGATTTCACACCGGAGCACGGGGGAAGAAGGCAGATTTTAGCGTGCTATATACACAATGTATACAAACACCAGTAGCCAAGAGTGTTCAATCCACTGCTGGAAAACGATTCGTAAATAGCGGTGAGTAGCTACTGTTTTTAAAGTGTACCATTTGCCCATATTGGCGAGAGCGTATATATATATATGTACTACCGGTCATAATTATTAGGCCACCCCAGTTCTTTAAAAGAAATGATGTATTTCATATCATTTTTAGTATTTATTGCCAAGTGGATAATTCTAAATGAAAATAGAATCGTTCTTTTGTTATTACAAAATTTTACAAGGCAAGGAAGCACACTCGTCCGAATCACCCTAAATTTTCTTCATTCTTTCATTGATGAAACTGCAATATAGTTAATTATTAAATAATTATAAATTCATTTGATGCATTTAAATTCTTGGAGACTGTAGCCGCCAGGAAGTGAAATTATAAAATTATGTAGAATCTATTTGCTACTGAAAGCATGAAACTGCGTCCAAAGAATTTATAAGTGGAGAAATAAAATTACGAAAAAATAATTTGAGTTTGGTATTAAATAACTGTGGTCAATAAAATATATTTGAAATGGTGTCGAGACATGAAACATAACTTTTAGCTAATTTGTGGACACTGAATCTGAAAATAAGCTTACTTTTTCTTGGTTAGATACTGTTTTTTTTTGTACAGAAATGCTTGATTTTTAGGAAAAATTCATTTGGTTTCTGTATATATAATATCGATTGATGACAATATTTCTCGAAGTATAATGGCAAAAACTTTTCAATTAGTAATTTTCTGAATAACAATCAGACCCTATGTCTTTAAAAATACCTCGATTAAATATACTAAGACCAATAAGTTTTTTCATCAAATCATTTAATAAACTAACCACAGAAATAAAACCTTAGTTAACATAAGAACTAAGTTAAAAAAATTATTTTTCTTTGTTAGTTTTTATGTTCAATGTTATTTAAGTCCTTATTGATAATCCACCAGTAGTCAGGCATCATTCATTTGTCCTATCGTCTCTGGTAGCGCTTTCCATTGATTTGCTATCTTGATGGAATCGGTCTCCTTGCTCATCACGCACATCATCTCAATTATCTGGAAATTTATCTAGATGGCTATATAAAAAATGAACCTTATTAGCGTATTAATGATAAGGTTTATTACTAAAAAAGTTTATCACTTAATTTGAATTTTGACAATAAATTAGAAAAATTCGGTCTTTCTATTTGCAAATTTTTTACTGAAAATAATTTTTTCGTATGAAAATAAGTTATTTTAGGTGGTTGACCTAAATTGCTAAGCCTACCTGAAAACTGATGAGTTTCTACGATGTTTATTAGGTAAATATTGCGATCTGCCAAGAGCGTACATTGATCTTTTTTTTTCAAAAGAAAAGTGCATTCATTAGAGAAAAACGGTAGATAACCAGAAAAATCTAAGCATTTTTTATTCGTTTCCTATATATATATATATATAATATTGATCGATGGTAATATTTCTCAGTGTAAAATCGGAGAAATCTTTCAATTTGTACTGAAACCAACAAGTATTGATTTGCTTATTGAGAAAGACAACATTTTTCAATAACAATCAAACCCTAAGTCTTTAAAAATAACACGACTGAATATACCAAGACCAATAAGTTTTTTCATCAAATCTTTTAATAAACTAACAGCAGAAATAAAACGTTTTGTGAAAGAACTATGCTAATTTTTTCTCTTTCTTGTTGGTCATGTGCAATGTTATTTAAACCCTTTTTATATTCCAATACTAGCCCTAATTATGGGTTAAATAGTAAGTACTGGGCTCTTAGGTAACAGCTCGTCCGCGAGAAAGAAAATGCACAATTCGAAGCCTCAGAAATGTTATTAACAATTTATCTCGCCTAGCATGACAAAATAACCAAGATAAATTTGAATGCATCCTTCAAAAATAATAACTAGCAGTATAGCCCGGCGTTGCTCGGGTGTAATAGAAGCTTTAAAACTAATCCATGGTCCTGGAGTTCGGACTCTTTGGACGTTGGTACGAAAGACTAAAAAGCAATAGTTGTTTCCAATTAAAGTGAAACTGTAGACTGAAAGAAAAATGAATGGATGTAAGTCAAATTTTGATTTCCTGGTATCGATATCAAATGAAATTTTTTCGTCGTAAACTGAATTTTGAAGGTTAAATAAGTCCTCTGAGTAAATGGTATCATGGCTGCGACTAAAAGCTACAATTATACCTACTTAGAGCCAAACCCGAAGCAAAAACTAAAACAAAAGGGCTGAAAAGTTAGATAAACAGACACACACACAAACATCTCGTCTTATATATATATATATATATATATATATATATATATATATATATTATGGATTGTCTGCACTATTACAAGAACTGCAACCTTGAAACTTCTGAATATCGTTTCTAACGTCTTTGTCTATGAGTGTATCAAATTTGATTAAAATCGGACCACTCCTTCTATGACCCGGTTTTTACGATTATCGATTTTCGATATTTATCGGGGTACCTCGAACAAAACCTAGCTAAGAACACTTGAAGACGATTATAGTACAACTGTGTAAATTTTTCAGAAAATCGGTTCAGCCGTTTCGGAATCTATGGGTAATGGACAGACACACACATAGACATACACACACAGACAAAGTTCCATTTATAAATAAGTTTAGATTAGTCAAATATCATTCCTTTATTCTGCCATCTTTTCTATATCCTAATAAAATCTTTCTTTTTTGCTCATCACTCACACCGTCACAATTATCCGAAGATGTATTTAGATGGCTATGTAAAAAATAATTTCGGCGATAAACTGGAAGAATTTGTTACTTCTATTGATACGACATTAAGGATTGTATTTCTTCTGTATATATAGAATTGAGAGTCGTGCGTCGTGTCGTCTGTAAGGAAGGAAGTGTATTTTTGTTGTCAAGATAATGGTAACCAATAATGAATTCCAATTGGTCCTCGAATTAATTTTATAGTTAGTGTAAATGATCATTCCTTTTTTAAAGACCTTTAAAGAAGGTAACAGAAGAGAGTGACAAGAAAGAACTACAAATAAACTGCAAGAAAACTGAATACATGATCCTCAGCAAAAAGAGCAACCCAAAATTCCCAAATACAGGTGGGGGATACTAACATCAAGCAGGTACAAAAATTTAAATACCTGGGAAGTGTTCTAAAAGGAGATGGAAAGTGCGACACAGAAAATCGAAGGCGAATTGGCAGGGCGAAGGATGCGTTTCAGAAGTTGAGTAAAGTATTAAGACACAGGAAAATTTCACTAGAAACAAAGAAGAGAGTACTAGAATTCTATGTGATGTCAGTTCTTCAATACGGCAGTGAATGTTGGTCAATATCATCGAAGATGAAGGAAAAATTTGAAGCAGCGGAAATGTAGTTCTACAGAAGGATGCTGCGAATATCATGGACCCAGCATATGAATAATGATGAGGGGTTGGAAAGAATGGCAACGAAAAGGAAACAACTAGTGAGCATCAGGTAGAGACAACTGAAGTTTCTGGGACATGCAATGAGGAAGGAGGGCTTGGAGAACCTGATACTGACAGGCCGGATAGAAGAAAAAATAGACAGAAGAAGGCAATGGATAACATATTTGAAAGGCCTGATCAATTGGATGACGAAACAGGGGTTGCGTGATTTCACAGGAGAAAACGTGCGAAGAGCCACCAGGGATAGGGAGAAGTGGAAAGCCATGATCTCCTACGTCCTGAAAGGACAGAGCACATAGAAGAAGAAGAAGAACAAGAAGAACAAGAAGAAGATTAATTATAGTTTTATACAAATCTGGTGTGACAACCCAGAAACTCAAAACACAATTAGAGGACAAAAAAAAAACACTCTTTAGCAGTATTTCTTAAAAGTAATTTTATACATGCCATGATAGAAAACGAACCATTCCAATCAGAATATATTTTAATAAACTGTTTAACAAGAAAATGAAATACAAGAAAATCCCGGAGCATCATTTGTAACTGAAAATAATCGCTATCCAGGCAATTTCTATTGCAAAACTTTAAGCTGAAAAAAAGTCCATGAGATGATTCCGAATTTAGAAATTATAATTTCCAACATCGTAAAGACGATTCTATTTTGAACTAACGAGAACAATTTGAATAATTTTCCAGCCTTTCCTGAAATAGTTCGTGATGAGATATGAAAAAATCCCGAATTTATATATATATATATATATATATATACACACAAATTATGTGTGAACAAATTAAAAAATAGTGGCTTAATCAGCTAAGGATGTTATAAAAAAATCCGCAGTTTCAAATTTGTTTAGAAAAAAGCATAATTATTACTTTTTATCTCTTTACCATAATTCTTCAGGTTATATTCGGTCGTGGCTCTTCACATCTTCCTGGCCTACATGCTCCTTTTTTGTCTTTATGGTTCTTTTTTATCTGTCTGATTGCGAAAACATTTCAAGAACACGTGGCCTTGTCGATAAAAGCGTTGGTTGATTCATCCAAAAATGTTACTTGCCTCAAAGAATTGTGAGTTCAGTCTCTGTCCACAGAAGAGACTTAGAGAGCTAAGGAGTATGCTACGTAGGATTAGAACAATTTGCTCCCGTCGACTAAATAAAGGGTTAGTATCAAAATTTCAACATATATCACTTGAAGAAGACCGGAGCGTACAACGGCCGAACTGTAGTGAATATGACAATAATGATGGCGACAACATCATTGAAAAAATAGTAATTCTCAATCAGCAAACCAATATTTGTTGATTTAAGTACGAATTGAGAGGTTTCTACGATTTTACCTTGAGAAATATTGCCATCGGTCAATATCATAAATATCATGTATCAGTTCAAGCCCATCAAGTACGTCGTGCGCTGCTTTTCCTTGTCCCTCTTCCCCTCTATCCGTCCTGTGAGTATCAAGTTCTCCAAGCCCTCCTCCCTCATTACATGTCCCAATATTTTTTTTTTTTTTTTTGTGGCCATCCACTTCAAAAATTCGTCATTGATAGCGTTCTCCGCTCATAGTCTCCTCGGCATACTTCTGTAGAACCACATTTGAGAAATGAATGCCAAATATCTATCTATCTATCTATCTATCTATCTATATATATATATATATATATATATATATATATATATATATAGTGATGGACCACGTATACTGTCTTAATATGTCTTAATTAAAAACGTATTTCACGATAGCGTCCGAATATTTTTTGTTTACATCACGTGGTGTGTTTATTCACAACATGCGGCACGTCCGTAGAGAAAGTCTATTTGTTTTCCGTGCCGCATGTTGTGAACAAACACACCACGTGATGTAAACAACAAAAATATTATCGTGAAATACGTTTCTAATTCAAATTTAAAAATCACTCGTTTCTGATGAAGGACCGAGGGCGGTCTGAAATATAAAATACAATAATAAAAATAAACAAATACTGTGCAAAAAAATTATATTTTTAAATTCAAAACTTTTTATTAATATTCTTTACTTTCCTAGATATCTATCTATATATATATATATATATATCTATAGTCATCCGCAGACAGATCTGTTTCGCTGTATCACAGCTCATCAGTACAATTAGACTCCGGTTGCTTTTTTTAACCCAGGATTGAAACCCGACCGAATCGTCGTCAGTTGGCGCTTCTACCTCTGGGCTACAAGTGTTCGGTAGAAGAAGGCAGACTTTTTAGCAGACTCTGATTATGCACGCCCAATAACCATACTGCTCTAATTCATTATTGAATGAGCGATACGTATATGCCGGAGTTTCTACTGTTTTCAAAGTCTCCCATTCTTCCAGAATGCTCAATCAGGGTGTGAGAGCGTATATATATATATATATACACACACATTTGTTTATTTAGGCAGCAAATTTTCTTTTGAACATGTCAGATTAAATAAATTTCAAACATTATGTTTGCTTATTTTTAATAAAATCCGACCATACTCACGAATGATCTTTCGCGTAATGCAGTCAAATGATGTCAGAAATGGGCTGTAATGTTGACAGATGTTATTTTTATTAATTTCTCAAGGTACTCAAGTACTTTGTATATATATATATATATATATATATATATATATATATATATATATATGACCCCCACTATTCTAAGTACATATCTAAATAACTCAATTCATATATACTTCTTTTGGGCTTACTTAAGGTATGGTTAGTCCAGGACCGGATTTAGAGGCTCTAGGCTAGTCTACCTGTGAGGCCCCTAAATATTCTCACGAGTAGTCAAAAATTGGGGGAATGTTGTACAGTGTAGGCCCTTCTTCTTCTTCTTCTATGTGCCCTGTCCCTTCAGGACGTAGGCGATCATGGATCTCCACGTCTCCCTATCCCTTGTGGCTCTTAGTATGTTTGCTCCTGTTGCTCCTGGTAACCCCCGTTCCGTCATCCACCTGATCAGACCGCTGCGTTCCTCTGCCTCTCCTTCCTTCTATCTGTCCAGTCAGTATCAGGTTCTCCAGGCTCTCCTTCCTCATTGCATGTCCCTGGAACTTCAGTTGTCTCTTCCTGATGCTCAGCATCAATTTCCTTTTTGTTGCCATTCTTTCTAACACTTCGTCGTTGCTTGTATGCTCAGTCCACGATATCCGTAGCATCCTTCTGTAGAACCACATTTCGGCCGCTTCCAGTTTTGTCCTCATTTTCGATGATATTGTCCAGCATTCACAGCCGTATTGAAGAACTGACATCACGTAGCAGTCTAGAACTCTTTTCTTCGTTTCTATTGAGATTTTCCTGTGTGTTAGTATTTTGCTCATCTTCTGGAACGCGTCCTTTGCCATGCCAATTCGCCTTCGGATCTCCGTGTCGCACTTTCCATCTCCTGGGGAGTGTTGTACGGTGTAGGCCCTACTGAATATAAAAACCCTGCATGATAAAGTCGGACAGTACCTTCACCGGAAAATATACAAATATTACGGGAAAGAGGTTTGCAAGAAACGGGGACGAACATCACGATTACAGAGATAGGATCTGTAATAGTTTCGTGGGACATTAAAATATGCAGAGACATATTAGTTAAAGCTAATTCCCTAGACACCGTAATCAAAGCCCACAAAAACAGAACGTGTTACTTTATTGCAGTCGCTGCATATGGTAATTTATCTAAAAAGAAACAATAAAAATACAAGGATCTTGATATGGTAATCTCAAAAGTGTGACACATGAGAGCATCAGTAATTCCAACTGTAGTTGGAGCACTCGGATTAATGGCAAAAGCTTCCGTTAGACTAATTGAAAACATTCCTGGTAGTCTTTTTTTAAGAATATAAAGATTGAGCTCAAAACAGATGTTCATTGTGGTGCTGTGGATATCGGCTTAGAATGAAAAATTGAAAAAATTGAAGAGCCGAGTTCTAAATGCATTTAAATTCGTTGAATTCCCATACGTGCAGATACATTTGGGAACGGTACGAATCCGTTGTTCCTCCCTCTAGCAATAGGTTAAATAGCAGGAAAGATCTGGTTCGACAGCTTTGGTTAGCAACCAGTCTATTGCAGAAAGTAATAGCAACCTACTGGAAAAAAAAACTTTCTAGACATGATCGCCCAATTGTATATCACGTATAACTGGAAAGTACACATCAGCCATTACGAAGATATTATCCATGTAAAATGTGTGTGATATTAGTTTTTCTTATTATTATTGTTTCAAAAATAAAGCCATTTCTGACTTTCCTGTTTCTGGTTATCCGCTTTTTCGTCATAATAAGGCGACTTTCCCAAGTAATAATAAAGATCTGAAAGATTGTCTAACATTTTTTTTTCATCAAAATCATATTAAAATCAACTTTCTCTCTATAACTTAAAATTTAAATAGAATATAAAAAATGACCTTAAAATTTATTGATATGCCGTTAAACACCCCTCAAGCTCAAAAACCATATTGCAGAAATATTGTATACCTTTGCAGCGCTCTTAAATCTATGTAAGAACTATCAGAATCTTTCTGTATTTTTCATTCTCAGCTCTGGCCGAATCATATTAAAATCAACTTTCTCACTATAACTTAAAATTTAAATAGAATATAAAAAATGACCTTAAAATTTATTGATATGCCGTTAAACACCCCTCAAGCTCAAAAACCATATTGCAGAAATATTGTATACCTTTGCAGCGCTCTTAAATCTATGTAAGAACTATCAGAATCTTTCTGTATTTTTCATTCTCAGCTATGGCCGAATCATATTAAAATCAACTTTCTCACTATAACTTAAAATTTAAATAGAATATAAAAAATGACCTTAAAATTTATTGATATGCCGTTAAACACCCCTCAAGCTCAAAAACCATATTGCAGAAATATTGTATACCTTTGCAGCGCTCTTAAATCTATGTAAGAACTATCAGAATCTTTCTGTATTTTTCATTCTCAGCTATGGCCGAAATATCCAGTTTTACTTAGTATTTTATTTTTTATACTATATTCATATCAAATATTGTCAGATGATTTGCGAAGATTAATTAAATTAAAAATACACAAATATTTCTCGGATATTATCATTTCACGTTATATTCATAGGTAAATAATTGTTCACTGGTGTATATAAACTTGAAGTCGAACTAAGTCGACGCCAGATGGGTGAGTGGGGGTTTGCTACATCAAATTTTCGAAACACCTAATTTGTTCTTGTTCGAGTGAATAGGATATTCTCCATTCTATCGTATGTAATTTTTTTTTATTCCTCACTTTTCAGGCATCACTGAGCAGAGAGGCCGTCAGAAAATGCGAAACGTGAAAAAGCAAACCGAATAAAGTCGATGGAGAAGCTCTCACACACACACACATTCGCACACCCACACACGCATGCAAACACACGCATGCACACACACGCACAGACAGACAGTGACATAGACACACACACAGACAGACACACACACAGACAGACACACACGTATGTGAGTCGTTTGCCATTAATTTCTCTTTCTCAGTTCATTTAATACATTTTTCTTCCTTTATGCATATATATATATATATATATATATATATATATGTGTGTGTGTGTGTGTGTGTGTGTGTGTGTGTGTGTGTGGGTGTGTGTGTGTGTTACTGAAAATCCTGAAGGTTAACGAAATGGTTTAACAACTGACTGACATATTGAAATAATTTGTTTAAAAATTGTTTTATCGATTCTCAGCCGGTAGAAATAAACACATATACTGTTTGATTAAAAACTGAATACCTACTCAAATACGAGTATCGATTAAAAATAATGTTCAAACAAATAATTTCAATATGTCGTTTGCCAAACCATTTCCATAATCTTCGGGATTTTCTGTAACATTGTCTGTTTACATTTGTTGACTTTACGAAACATTTCAAAACAGAAATGATTATTTGCATAGCATCAAAAATTGTCTTATATAGGCTTGATTTGCCTTCATTTAGACTACGGTATGATTTGTGGTCGAGTTGTCTAAGACGCGCCAGATCAATTGGTGGCTTTCCTATGTTTGCATGTTCGAATCCTGCCGAATGACACACATTTTCGTAACAATATTTATCGTAAACAATCAGGCCCGTCGGAAAAAATATACTGTTTGATTAAAAATAACATATCTACTCAAATACGAGTATAGATTAAAAATAATGTTCAAATATATATCTATATATATGTATTTATGTCAACGAAATAAAAGTGTGTAGCTTAATATTACATAATGGTTTTTAAAAGCGAAACAACTGGTTTCGTTCCCGCTCTTCAGGCCACTACTAGAGATTTAAACTTAGATTAAAATGATAATGGAATGTGTGGTGGAGAACAAAAAAATGTAGAAAAAGAAGTTGCCTTTGAATGAGCTTGTCCCAAATACTTACGGATCCGCCATATGTGAGCACTTATTAAATAACAGAAAGTACGCTGCATATTGCAGTGCTGCCTGGTTCACAGTTGTGTCTCGGTCGCCCTCTGTATTTCATCTTAAAATGCTGGAGGCTCTTTATATCGGGTCCCGCAAGCCTTCCCTCTGTAAACAGCGTGGATGTTTGTTGGGACTTACTATCATTTGTCTCTAGCTCTTGGTTTTCTATTCAGATATAATTTTTTTTCTTTCTCTTTACTTTTCTTCTTCACCACACATTCCATTATTATTTTAATCTAAATTTAAATTTTCTGTAAAGGCCTGAAGAGTTGGAGCAAAATCGGTTGGATATATACATATCC